>JAVJAQ010000570.1:0-68553 GCA_032362365.1 Zygogramma bicolorata
TTACTCCTAAATCTATGCAACTTATGCGTTTCATCAATGTTCGTTGCATACCACAAAGGGAAATGTATTTGGATTCACCCGATTAACTGCAACAGGTCAAAATAGGCGTGGCTAATCCCCCCTTAGCTATACAGTAACGTACGTACGTAAAGGGTTTCAATTCTTCACAAATAATCCTAATTTCTGATTCATAATTGTTTTCTATTTTGTGTGAGTGAGAATGCTAACAATTGAAATAAGCTCTTTTGAGTTGAGTTATACACTCACCGGCATAATTCCCTGATTGTATGTTCTTCATTTCAATGATTGAATGAATTCGTATAGGTATTCCCTATTTGCTGATTTTTATGATGATAATGATCCTGTCAGACATGGAGATTTGGTAACATTCCTTTAAACTCAGTCGTTCATAAAAAATTCAAATAATTCACTACTTACGCCTGTGAGTGTATAATTGACCATTAGTCGGGAACACTTCGAAGTATCCAGAAATAAAATACTCACAGAATCAACAGATCTAACGGGAAACCAGGAGTGATAGATGATGATTATTTGTGATTTCAATTTGATTATGTAATAGATTGAAAATAGAAAAGTAGAAAGGGGGTTTTCTAGAAATTTACAGAAAATATGTAAAAGGGAAAGTTTCAGATCGCATGAAAAATTTAATACCTAGTAATACTAATGGTGCCACTCCTCCCCATATTGGTTCAATATTACGGAAACGAATAATGATAGATATCGTTATGCCTGGTAAATAATTCATCGGCGTAAAAATAAATAACATTCGGATTCATTAAATTAATGCTACTTCGGCAATTTTTAGTTGTCACATAGAAACCATTTTGATTGTGATTTATCGGAATTCAACCGTAGAAATTCATTCACCTTCACTTACATGTACTAACCGAATACTTACTTAAAAAAAACTTACTGTTGCGGGGCTTGAACTCACGAAGTATCTATTTCGGTTTGCTAAACTCGCCAAATGTCCCATACACACATTACGCCAGGGTGACGATTTGTATAGTTCGTGATATAGATATGTATGTTTCAGGCAACATCACATTGTTAGTAAAAAATCTTTATTCTCATGTATGGAAAGAACTTGATGAAATCTTGGTTGAAGTGAAAACCTATTCAAGAAAACACTGAAGGAATACACTGTTTTATGTGAAGACGGATTCGTATGTGAAACTTAGTCTACAAAAAGATTAGTGTGTCGGTAATTTTCCGGCATTGAAATTCAGTGAATTTTGATAGTTTAGTTTTTATGTTTGAATTTTTCGATTTATAATCAGATACTGTATCACTAAAATTGATATCTGTTTGTGAACGATATGTTGTCACTGTTGAAATTATAATACCATTCGTAGGTTGTGATTAAAAAATCACGATTTTAATATTCCTACTCATTATGCAGTATATTATGCCAATATGCTACCTAAATTGATAAATCAATGTTGTATTCTACTCTCCAGACCAATATTGGACAGTTATTGAAATTCCAATATTAATTATCGAGTTTAAAAAGCAAATTCCACATTGTTGAAAAGATATTATTCAGCATAACGTTATTGATTTTGCACCATACAATGTTAAGTTGGAATTGATTATTATTATTGAACCAATATTCATTATGAAATATTGTATTCTCAATCATAAATTAGCTTAGAATAGAGCAGTGATCTGCGACAAAGAAAACACATGTCTTGTGCCTTCCATGGCACTCACAAGATGAATCATTTCGTTGTGAAATAGAGCACTTTTACCCTACTTTATTCATTGAATCTGTTTTATGGTTCAATAAAAATATCACAGTTGATGCTGTGGAAGCTATTGAATATATATATATATATATATATTGTTGTTGAGTTCGGGTTGAACCGCGTCTGGAGTTTTGTTCTCGACGTTTCGGCTCCGATTTTGGAGCCATTTTCAAGAGGTGAATGTGCCTTCACGCTGAGGTCTCAATCTGCCTACTCCTTAGATCGAACTGAGGTATCGAGGGATGTTGGGTAGGATTTATAGCAGCGGGTGCTTCTAAAGGACCGTCGGATGTCTTGGTGGGGACTGGGCATCTGGAAATTAGGGGTTTCCATGCAGTTGGAAGTCTCTGGCCGTCGTCACGTTTATTTAAGCAGGAAGGTCGCTTCTCGATTTCGATGGCTTCGCGAATTATATGAGCTTGTAGTGTTTCTGCTGTGGCGATGGTCTTAGTGTTCGCAAAGTCTATATTGTGTCCTGTCTCTTGATGATGTTTGGACAGAGCTGAATATGGGTCTGATTTTCGGACAGCAAGTTGATGTTCGTATACTCTACTTGTCACACGTCTGTTGGTCTGGCCTACATATGTTCTATGGCAATCAGAACATGGTATTTCATATATACCCTGTGATTCGTTGACAATTTTGTCCTTGGGGGAACGGAGGAATGTGGAGATTTTGTTGCTGGCTGTAAATATCGTTTTTATGTCCTGTTTTTTGAGAATTCGGCTGATTTTGTCAGTAACACCTTTAATGTAGGGAAGAAAAGCTTTGTGGGGAACGTTGTTGTCTGTTGGGTCTCTGGGAATGGAATGAGAAGTTTGATGGCGGCGGATGGATCTGTCAATTTGATGGTCTGTGAATCCATTTTGAAGAAGGGCTGATTTGAGTTGGGCTAGTTCCTGTGGTTTGTTATAGAGGTCTGTGAGGTTGATGGATCTGTGGATGAGGGAATTCACAACGGAATTGGTTTGTGCTGGATGATGGTGGGAGTTTGCGTTAAGGTATCGGTTTGTGTGTGTTGGTTTCCTGTAGACCGTGTGGGTGGAGTCATTGGTTTTTGTGATGAGGACATCTAAGAATGGAAGGGAGTTATTGCTTTCGATTTCCATTGTGAACTTTATATTTGGGTGGCGGTCGTTAAGGTGATCAAGGAAATTATGGAGAGTTTCGGAGCCGTGAGGCCATATGACGAAAACGTCATCTACGTATCTGAACCAGCAAGAGGGTTTGTGGTCGAACGTGTCAATGGCTTTAGTTTCGAAGTCTTCCATGAAAAGGTTTGCAAGGACTGGTGAGAGGGGAGAACCCATGGGGGCGCCTTTCACTTGTTTGTAAAAGGTACCTTGGAATAGGAAAGTATGTACTGGACATACAGTGACTGATGAGGTTGAGGGTGCCTTTGGAAATTTGGTGTTTGGTTTCGAGAATGTTCAATGTATCTGATAAAGGGATATTTGTGAATAAGGACACTACGTCGAAACTCACAAGGATGTCGGTCTGTTGGATATTGAGGTTTTTGAGGATTTCAATGAAGTGGAAAGAATTTCGTACATATGACGAGGACTGTTCTGCAAGGGGTTGGAGAGTATTTGCAAGGTGTTTAGCAAGATTTTGTGTTGGAGAACCGAAAGCACTGACAATGGGGCGAAGAGGAACGTTGGGTTTGTGTATCTTTGGGAGACCATATATGCGAGGTGTGCGTGAGGATTTTTCCCGGGGGATGAGAGCTTTCTTGGTTTCGGTAGGGATATTGGAGTTGTTGATGAGGGTCCTGGTTTTCTTCTCAAGATAGGTCGTTGGGTCTCTGTCGGTGGGTTGATATTCAGGTGAATCGAGTAGTTTACTCATTTTATCAACATAGTCAGACGTGTTGAGGATAACTGTGGCGTTGCCCTTGTCTGCTGGGAGGATGATCAGGTCTGGGTTGTTGTGGAGACTTTTCAGAGAATGTCTCTCTGCCGGTGTGATATTGGATTTAGGAAGTTTTGCCCTCCTGAGGGTGGTGGCGATGTCTTGTCGGGTTTCTTCGGCTATCATTTCAGGAAGGTGAGTGATAGCAGATTCGATTTGGGTGATGAGTGATTCGGTTGGAATATATATATATATATATATATATATATATATATATATATATATATATGTATATATGCATATATATATATATATATATATGCATATATATATATATATATATATATATATATATATATATATATATATATATATATATATATATATATATATATATATATATATAGGAGAAGAATTAGTGACTGGCTATAATATAATTCGATTGATTTTGTGAGGTTGCAGTCAAGTTTGTGGGCAGTTACAAAGAGGACTCTTTGTTATTAGTCAAGCTTTCGGTAAATTTATTACCTTCGTCAGGACAACTAAAAATAATACATTCGATGATATTTTGTAAAGATAGAAATATGGAACACTTACTAACGTGAGAATAAAATATAAATTGGTGCAAAACAAACAGACAAAACATTGAAGAATATTGAAGTATATGATTGAAGTATGTCAAATTTTGATGTAATGTTATGTGGGAAAATTCTGAATACCAGGTGATTTTCTTCTATCTTTTTCGTATTCAAGTAGAAACGTATAAATTTGGCTTAAATTATTGAGATCTGTTTTTTTGTTCATAGAATGTTCTTCGTTATTAATATGTGTCATTTCTAAAAATGTTCTTTTGGTTATATTTGTTTCTCTATCCAAAATTTCTGGGTGTTCAAAATCCATCTTGTGATCCTCAATGTTGACGTGTTCACTCAAAGCGCAAGAATTAACGTTTCGTCTACAGTCGCTTTTATGTGAAATAATGCGACTATTTAAGGGTCTAGATGTTTGGCCTATATATGTTTTAGAACAATCCATGCATGAAATTTTGTATACTAAGTTGGATTTTTGTTTGTTCAATATTGGGGTCTAATTTCATGCATGGATTGTTCTAAAACATATATAGGCCAAACATCTAGACCCTTAAATAGTCGCATTATTTCACATAAAAGCGACTGTAGACGAAACGTTAATTCTTGCGCTTTGAGTGAACACGTCAACATTGAGGATCACAAGATGGATTTTGAACACCCAGAAATTTTGGATAGAGAAACAAATATAACCAAAAGAACATTTTTAGAAATGACACATATTAATAACGAAGAACATTCTATGAACAAAAAAACAGATCTCAATAATTTAAGCCAAATTTATACGTTTCTACTTGAATACGAAAAAGATAGAAGAAAATCACCTGGTATTCAGAATTTTCCCACATAACATTACATCAAAATTTGACATACTTCAATCATATACTTCAATATTCTTCAATGTTTTGTCTGTTTGTTTTGCACCAATTTATATTTTATTCTCACGTTAGTTAGTGTTCCATATTTCTATCTTTACAAAATATCATCGAATGTATTATTTTTAGTTGTCCTGACGAAGGTAATAAATTTACCGAAAGCTTGACTAATAACAAAGAGTCCTCTTTGTAACTGCCCACAAACTTGACTGCAACCTCACAAAATCAATCGAATTATATATATATATATATATATATATATATATATATATATATATATATATATATATATATATATATATATATAATTTTCTCTGAGCAATCTTGTCTGGGCTTGAATGAAATATTATCAATTCAATCTTACGGGAATATTAACCTTATATTGTAGATATCATATTGGCCACAAAAAATGTGAACATTCGAAAACGATGTAGGGATATATCCGAGATATATCGTTTCGACTAGATTGGTACAATGTTGTTGTTTATATAATCGACAAAGAAAAGTATATACGATTGATAATTCTTAGTTTTCATATTCGGAATTATTCATTTCTTTTCTAACAATTAGTCAACTTTAAAATTTCACTTATTCACATGTACTTACCAAATACTTACCTGGAAAAAACTCTGGCTGCTGCGTGGCTTGAACTCACGACCTTCACTATGGAAATATCATTGTCGACGACTATACACTCTATGGAACGGAGAGACTTGTTCTTAAGAAGGAGTTGGGTGGTATAGATGTTGTGACTTTAGGTTAGTTTTGTTCGAGACAACATTGAAATTTTAGAAAGTTAAGTAACAATGAAAATATATTTGAAAATACACTGAAGAATCACTGTCTTATGTGATGGCGGTTTGGAATATTAAACTTGCTGTGCAAAAAGTTCTGGAGGAAATTTTCTGGTATTGAAATTCAGCATATGTCGATATTTCAAATTAATCATCATGAATATTGCGTTACCAATATCCCCATACCCCTTTCAGGTAAAATGAATATTTGATATTGGTAATAAGTTATAGAACCCATATATTATCCATATTGAACCTTACAGAATGCAGTTGAAATTTATTGTCAATATTGAACCAATATTCATATTGAGATATCGTTTTCTCGATATTTATTCATATTAGTTCAACATCAATTTTTTCACTAACGTTGTATCTTCTCTTCATTGGACCAATCTGAATTCGAGGTTCAGCCAATATGGTGTGCTACTTTGGTGTTTACAAACAGCTTTCTATATTTGCATTTCTGTTCTGATATTTTCTGTTTATGCTATTTGATTCAAGTTTCAAATGCTTGGTATACTAATTGAGCAAGGAAAAATGATTTCTATATAACTCAGTTCCCGCCCTGCTGATAGACAGGAAAGCAGTTGTTTTATATGGACATATTATTTTTTTTTGTGAATGATTCGAGCATTCGTGGATGAAATACAGAAACTTATCAACAGAGAGTGTTAGTAAAATTCAATTAGATTTCACTTCTTTCATAGAAGTTGTAATTAATTTTTGTATTCGGAAAAAGAAAAAAGTGGAAAAATAGTTTTTCAATTATTTAATCTCATTTAACTTATAAAAATGGTTCACTAACTCGAAATGCAGGCCTTACCAACGTATACTTAACCTCTCAGGATCATCCATAAGTAAAGAATTATTGAATTGTTTCCCAATTATTTTTCACTTCAATGAGTTGATGCTCAGGACACTTTAAATTTCCGAACTAGAATTGTTGGTATTTAAAAATTAGGTTCACAAACCTTACTATAGTGGAAATATTACGGGTTACTTAGAAATAGTGGGTTCTCACAGAAAATGAGATAAAATGAGAAATCGCATCAGAAAAAACACAAAAAGTGACTCGTTTCAAAGAATGATAAGATTGAATGGAGCAATTAAAATCATGTCAAGGGTCAACTGGAGTCTTCCGTAAATTGTCTGTGCTTCAGAAAATATTCTCAGCACGGTTGAAAAAGGTTAGAAACACTATGAACGATGAAGGTAGAACACAAAAAAATTGTCTGCACATGCTCACTAATATTTTCCAAAATAATAGTGCAAACTGAGTTCACTCTCTTTTCATTCTTCATTTATTATTTCATTCCAATATCTGTAAGAACGGTTCAATTGGATGACGTATGATCAACTTTCTTATTTTGTTTCTTATTCTATCTTATTCGCTGTATAAACCCAAGTTGACTATTCTTGAAAATATGGATTGTCATCAAATATCGAGCAGTTCTATTCGATGAACATAATTTCTATACTGTGTAACTTCAACAGGAGGAAACTGCGGTTCTAGACAACTCCCAGAAAATATATTTCTCTGTTTTTCCACTCTTGGAAGAAAGACCAGAAATGTTATCTGCGCCCTGATGAACTCCCTGTCTCATTTATCACACCACTTTCCATGAATCAAACGGTATACAGTGGAACTTCCTATCTGAAAAACAATAAATCCCGGCCTGTCACCGATAGTAATAAAGAACAGCGTTAATCAATAAAGCATAAGGCATAAATCCAGCTGAACAACAATGTGATGGCTTGTTTACCAATGAAAAATCTGGATGGTTATGAACACATTAAGAGAAGGCAATGTAACAATAAGAAAAATGGAGTTCAATTAATTTTATGCAGCTGTTGTATCAAGGCGTTCAGTGAATTTAATCTGGCCCGTTTCGATAAATATAATAATTCGAAACAACAGTTCTCGTTTAGTTCATTAATTGTGCTACAAAAGGTCATTTGTTATCGGAGGTTTATTATATTTACGCTTGTATAGGATATTTTTTCGGAGATACTGAAGCATAACAACATATTTTTAATATTATGTCGGTATGAAAGCTTTTGATGTTATTCGAAGAGGAAACGTTGATTAAAATCGAATATTCATTATGTACATCAGTTTTTAGGATCTTTTTCACTCACTGAAGCCTATAGAATCAATACATGGGTAACATAAATCCATTTGTGAAATACAACAAAAGGTAGAAATACTAATACAGGTGTGTAAAATGAATTGGTTCATGCAAAATCAATGCAATGTGAGCGAAGCAACAGTCGACGAAGTTACAATTTGAGGATGCGGTTGCGAAGGATTATCAACTATTCAAATGAACCCCCTACTCTACTTTTTCCGCAAATAACTGATACCTATGGGCCCGTATGATTGGAATTAGAGCAGTTCAATGGCATGATTTATATGTCGTCACAACTAAAACTATAGTTTTGAGCTTGGCGAATGTGATTGCTGGCTGGCTCACGTTTAAAATGAAAGTCCTATGAAAGGAAATTCGTAGATATGCACATTTTCTGTGTTATTCTTGTCGGTATTTCCTCAAATCGCCTGGTTCCATACCCCAATAAGGGTATGAAAACATTGTGATTCAGTAATGATGAAATGGAGCTGTCCTCTTGGAATTTGGAAAAAAAAATTTAATGACAATAGATTGATAACAAAATGAATAATCGGGTTGAATCTAAAATATTCTTGTGATTCCAAAACTCAATTTTTATATACTTGATGATGAGAAAAAATATTGTACAAGATGGCATTCAATTGTTTTTGGGGTAGGAAATTTTATATACGAAATGAAGGTAGGTAGGAGGTAAACCCAAATTTTAAAAAACATGTATATTCTTCATAACCTTCCAAAGATGAATTTTATCTAATGTTTTTCATAGACATACTGGCGCAGGACCCATCTATCCAAAATTCAATTAGGCAGTGAAATGGGGTCGTAAAAGGAATTATTTTCAAACACTTGGTGAATGAGGAACAAAAAATTCAATTATTCAGTTTTTGAAAGAAACTCAAGATAGTATAAATTCTTAATTCCATAAAAATAATTATTAGTAGAAAAAATTTCAACAAATATTGTGTTTCAAGTGGTCATTGCATATAAATGAATTTCATGACTTTCCCTCGATTGTTAATATTGTTATTTATTTATTTCGATGATATAAATGAACTGGCCTCAACGACGAATGCCCCAAATCCTGTAAGTACTCGAGAAAATGGCTAATGAAACGGTAACGTGCTATTTTTGTGAACTAGGTACTTTGCCAGTTATTGGAAAGGTATGTGGTTTTCAAGAGAGGAACTGAGTACCTGTATTCTTCTGTTCGTTTGGTACTGAGATAATGTGCAAAAATTGTAGTATCGAATCAAGGAGAGCTTGTTTTGTGTTACTCACTTGGTACACGTTAGCGGTCATCTAAGCACTTCATGGATTCCGATGGGCAGAATGACGTTTCGAATGAAAGAAGAAAACGGGGTTTGGAAAGTGATTACCGACTTCGTCTTATTTTGAAAAAAGATTGATCACTTACCATCCTGGCAGTAGGTTAAAAATAATTACATTTCCAAATGATTCCAAATAAAATTAATTTTCAGTCGCAGCTATTCAGTTTTCTTCCCGTAAGACAATTTTTCACTTTATTTCCCCGTAATATTGGAGTTCGGCACCAAAACATTCATTGATGCTTCTCGATTCTATTCAGAGAAAGGCAATTCGTCTTGTTGGTGATTCTTCGCTCACAGACTCGCTCACTTCATTGAAACATCGTAGAAAGGTCGGAGGCTTGTTTCTCTTCTATAGATACTTTCACTGTCGATGCTCTTCCGAATTGTTTTCGATCGTTCCAACCATGGCAATATCTACACGGATGACTCGACGAGTACATAATTCCAACCCCTTTGTTGTGAATTTGGAAACCTGTCGAACCTCTCAGTATTCAGTAGAACAGCTCAGCTTTGGAACTTCTTGCCAAAAGAGGTTTTTCCTGAGGCTTACAAACTTCAGAAATTTAAAGTAAATGTTAACTCGTATTTTCTGTCCCTTGATTCACGCAGTGTTCTTTGAACATTACAGGGCTTCCCTTCCGTGTGAATCTGCATATAAAAAAATATGATCTGCTACATAAAAGTGAATTGTTTTGATGTTGACCTTTGGAAAATGCCACTTTCCGATGATTGAAATGAAATGGTGAAAGGTGAAGTGATGGTTGCATTTTGTATATGGTTTCAATTGATCGTTTTGTCTGCTGCATAAAAGCCAAATTCAAATTTCCTTCGTGAAGTACATCTCGATTTGTTATAATATTCGGGTATTCGAATTCAAATAGCAATTATTGTTATTATTGACAAATCACAATTTCATGGCTAGCGATAATCGAACTTTATTTCCCACAGTTATTTTGTCGTCTGTTTGTTCAACAACCAATTAAAATTAATTCGAAATCTGCTATTTGTTAAACACTGTAACAAAAGTCATTCGGATATTAATATGTTGTATATTGTATATGAAATTGAAAATTAATAATTTCTGGACGTGGATTTCGTAAAAAATACCTATTAATTTCCATTTCCAGAACAGTATTCTGATTTCGAAAAAAAATTGATATATCGGAAGTATTATCTTGTCTCCCAAAGAAATAAATCGTTCTTGTCATAATCCTAGTTCAATTTCAATAAAATCATGGAGAACATACCTGATCTTCTTCATAAAGAATACCTGTACCCTGTATAAAATCCCGCTCGTTTCTTATCGCTTCCTTTTCAATTCCCGATAACGTAAACCTCACGACGGTTCACCCGAATGTATATATAGAACAAAGGGGAAAAAGACTTATAAGTGTCCCCCGGGCCCTATGAGACCTTGTGTGTACCTGCTCCACCATGCCCATGAAAATAAATTAAAAGTCACCCCTGCCGCCTAGGCCCCATCCCTTGCGCATACGGAAGGGCTCATTTCGAATACGCCCCTGGATGCGATATTTCTCGCACTTAATTCCGCTTTCATGGAGATGAAGTGCAAAAGCAAAAACAAATGTTGCAATTTACGGAGACGGGAGCCGTACATAATATTTTACACGAGGTCGTAACGTAGATCATTTCTGAGGAAACTGAGCGGTGGTATATTTAGCTCGTCAAATTTCGTGGAGTTGTCATGTGAGAAAACGCAATCGCTGAAACTTGGTTTATTGATGTTAATTCGAGGATGAATATTTATAGTCGAGTCATATCTGAGGATAGTTCGTAACCAGATGAGTTGAAGACTATAAAATAATTAATATGATAAGATTCATCACTCTGAGTATTGTTTGAACTTCATTATTTTGTGGTGGATCAATATTTGTTCCGTAGTTTTCTGGGTTTGTAATTCACCACAATCAGAAAAAATAAGAATACATATTGATATCTATAAAGTGTAAAAGGAAATCTAGCCCAAAAAATTGCTGCGTCTATTGAAAAACAGTTCTTTCTGGATAGAACAAGCCCAAATAGTCCAAAACTTCTCATATAACTCCAATTTTGCCTATCGAAAAAATTAAAAGAACATTTCTGTTAAAATGCAAATATCTCTCGTTGGCAATTATCGTAATTGACATTTGTCAAATATTTCAAATCTGACTTAACATTTTGTCCTTCAGGAGGAGCAGCCATCCGCGATCCATATCAAAGCGAACTCATAGATATGCGTTCTTCACCAGACAGCATGATGAAAGCAGATTCCTTTAATTTTCGTTTTCTGTCATTGCTCTCTTTCGTCATACTTCTAGTGTCGTTTCAATCTACAGTGTGATCTCTATCGACAGCAAGAATGTGTTTTGATAATTTAGAACCACCTATCTCTCTGTTCCTGATGTACATCTTATGTTCAATCTTTCGTACTTCCAATGGTCGAGATGTTTCACCGACACATTTTTTCATATTATGATAGGTTAAAAACCCAGAAAACTACGGAACATTTACCACTCTCTCACATAAAATGTAGGGGAGTTGACGATGTATCTCTATTCATTGACTATTTTTCATGACGCTATGTCTCTCTCCATCTTTTCTGTTGCTTTTTTACTCTTTCCCTATCTACCTTCTACCTATATCAGATGTCAAGCAAGAATGGTCAACCTGTAGATTCACATGCAGATTTTTCCATTATCTGCTCTACAATGAACCCAATATATTTTTTGGCTCTCTTCGTTCTGATTCTGGAGGACTATCTATTTTGTATGTAGAATCATTATCTTCTACATTTTCAGATAATATACCCACTACACGGTTATATTTGAAGAATAATTCTCGAAAACTTTTTCAAATCATGCTCATGAAAATATAATTTGTATGTCATGAAAATTTTACTTTGAACATTATAAGTATTGTCAGTATTCCTTTCAACCAATTCAAAAATGATTCATTTCATTCACAATGAATTTATTTCGATAGCAATCGTATACTTGTGTTGTCGTATTAGCTGGTAATGAGGTGGTCCATATTTAGATAATAATTATAGCAAGAATCGTGTACAAACTATAAGGAGAACTAAAAAAAAATCACCTGGGATATCTATTCTATGAATGAACGATGAGATTTATTGGCTTAAAAGTTGAAAGTTTTCCTAGAGATCAATTACCCTGATCAGTTGTCAAGATGGCATCAACAAATACATCGGCCAGAGCCGACGAGTTTTCGAAACCTGTTTCAAGGAGTATTTTACACACATGTAATATGGAAGGTTAGAAAAAACTGGTGTCGTCCAATACGCTCTAGAAAATGGCCACAAAATTGGTGAAAGCAATCTGAAACTGTTCAAGCATGTGCATGACCCAAGACAACTCGATGCATGTGAAAGTCTAGAAATAGAAAAACAGCATGAATGGTGACAGGTGACCCATCCCTTTTAGCCCGATTTTCAATCTATCGTTGAGAAATTGATCAGATCAATTAATGATAACAGATGACGGTCCAAAAAAGTTTGCCGGTATTGACTGCACTAGTTTATTGCCGAAAAATTAATTACAATGAGTACGAGTAACAAAATCCATATCGGACCGAAAACTTGAGGTATATGACCAGCTAGCTCTTGCCTTCAGACTTAGTATCAATTTTGTTCTCCTGAAGATGCTAACCTTGTTACCGAAACGCGCAACCAGTGCAAAAATATCAATTTGATGTTAGGGTAATTGACCTCTAGGAAAGGTTTCATCTATTCTATGGATGATACTGAATCTTTTTCATCATTAATCGATGTGGCAATGAGAAAAAAGAAAAGTTGTAAAATTATGATGAATATCTATTATGAGCTGGAGACAGTTATTTCATCTTTTTTTGGAAATACTGAGTTTTTGCTTCTTATATGATATTCTCAACATCGTATCTTGCAAAGAGCTTAAGCCTTGATTCATTGAACGAACCCCCCAATGTTATACAGTATCTTATGACCGAATAGGCTAGTGAATTGTATAATATTGGAAGGGTTTTTTCATACAATCTCATGGTAAAAAACTTTCATATGCGCGGCCTCGGTCTCCAACTGATATAAGCAGTGTGTTCATCCCATTTGAGTTCTTAATTAATGATTATATCAATAATATTAATGTCCCAATAATTGATGTTTTACTTTTCTTCTATATCGAGATATCGGGTTAATTGCAAGAATGTTTTCCATAAAGCTATGAACTTGTTCCTTTCTTTTACATCAAGACTAAGAAGATTGTGGTTAGGTCAAATTTGAAGTTTATGTTAATAATTCATTGAAGTATCTTTTAGTTCCTGTCATGTTTTGCTTCAGAAAACAATAGTGCAGTGTCATCTTCATATGATATTTTTGTCCTTTTAGTTTTTCATTGCAGTTATACTATACTGTTTCGTGGGATATCCTATATCAACAACTCGAGTTTTGTCTGATAAGTAATCTCGCATAAGATTCAATAATGTTTGATTTCAACGGATTTCCCCTTCGTGTGAAAAAGAATAGAATACAAGATTCGATTTTCAGGAATCCTTTCATGAAAGAACAATCGAATTGAAACCACTGTCAGCAGAAAAACAATTTCGAAGAGAGTTTGAGGTTTTCTGAGTATCTCTCGAATCTTCACAAACACAACACTGAGTCGACGAAGGCATATCCTATACAACTTTGACGGCGTATCAAAATGCAGAAAGCGCGTTGCTTTTCACGAAACTAACGATTCTTTGTAATACGTGAACAAAAAGCCTTTGAGACCAGAAGTAGAAAACTCGTCAGTACGGAATGCTTTTAAGAGCAAACATAAAGCACGGCGGGATCCGCTGAAAGCTATTTTAGCAACAAAAATGTAGAATTACTTTTATTTATTGTTGTTTAGACGTATCATTGAAGTTGCTCAACACTCATATGACATAAATTTATCCCGTGTTTAAAAATAAAGTGAAGAAAGGCCGTGAATCTTTTATTTGTGGGGAAATCTGAATTCGTGAAATGACGAAAGTGGAATACCAGACTATAGATTTATGTGGTAATAATAAAGACAAAACGACGGCAAGGAAAGACAAACTTGTGGAACTATTAGGCTGAAATGTAGCGACTCAGCTGTGTTTATGTCGACTATTGTTGACACAGACTAATAGAAAGCTACGAGACGTGACGTTACGTATTTATGTAAAGAAGGGAGTTCAGCTGGTCAAACAGGCTGAAATTACTTGCTTATTTCCGAATAAATTTGATTACTTTCCTCATGACTCCTTTTAATCCTGAAAGATAACGAAGCTTCTTCTGAGCTTATCGCAAATATAGAAGTATATAACCATATAACCGAAATATTATTAATCACATTCAGAGAAAAGGGGTGATGTTCTGTCAGGTGGGTTCATTATTTG
The DNA here is from genome assembly GCA_032362365.1 of Zygogramma bicolorata. Lineage (NCBI taxonomy): Eukaryota > Metazoa > Arthropoda > Insecta > Coleoptera > Chrysomelidae > Zygogramma > Zygogramma bicolorata. The sequence goes on from JAVJAQ010000570.1 coordinate 14,728, forward strand.
ATTTTCTCCGATATGTTTTTCTGAAAGACATGCTAGAGTGAGAGGAATTGAGATATTCTCATGTGTTCAATAATGCAAGCTATTTCACTTCAGTTCAATCTGAGGAAGGAAATCGTCAATATATAATATAACTATAAATGAATATGAGTGATATTTATTTCTGCAGTATCGATTTTCTTATTCTGAAGATGCTAACCTTGTTATCGAAACTCGCGTCGGGTGCAAATAATGTCAGTTTGGTGTTAGGGTACCGATCTCTACAAAAAATTCATCTTCAACCAGGCGCGTATACAGCTCGAGTTTATAAGGGGGGTAATCACTGCGAAAATTATGAGTATCCACCATTTTATCAAAACACAAATGCATATTGGCCTTTTCACAAACTTACCTTTCCCAATGACCTAAATTATCAGGAAACTGTGGAATAAAAGCGTCAGATTTGTTTAATCTTCATTTCTTCCATAAATAAAATTGGAAAGTAGAGAAAACAATAATTTTCTAATAATAAACTTCGGACTTGACAGATAACTAACATTTGTCTTGTCAACGTAAGTAAAAATGAACTATTATAATGATATTCGTTCATGTATTTATCATACTAAAAGTATATACTTATTGAACACAAGATAATGCAACAGAAAAATTAAATAATAAATTCAAATTTAGGTTAATCAATTTCTCCTGAAATACCAGAGACTATATAATCTTCTGAGATATTTCATAATTTTGATAATTTTGAATTTAATTACTGGATTCTGCGATCTTACAGGGTTATAGAGAGTGAAGGTGAAATGAAATTGTGATTGATCTTTCATTCATTTATTATATTTTTTGATATATCTGTATATTTTTCAAAATATATTGTTATATGTTATGTGACTGACTGATCATGGGGGAGGGTGACTTCAACACCAAATGATCCAGTATCATCGTTTACCCAATGAAGAATGTGATAAGGGGGGAGACTACATCCATATCAATCAAAACCATGTACAATTTCATCAATTTCATCGATTATTGCTTTAATTTTTTATGTTTTTTCCGTTTATTCTGATATCTCATGTATTTTCGCATTCCAGTTGATGTTTATGTGATTGTGTGTAGTACTATTTCAGGTTGCGTCTAACTATTATTATATGAGCTTACTTACTATTGTCGAGAGATCAATTCAATGACTCTACCACTATTCTCAGCAGTGAATCTGCTTATTTATTTTAATCAGCCCCAATAAAAAATAATCTCACTGAATTTGTAAACTCGAATCGGGAAACATACTGGATTGACACAGTCCATGTTCCATGCCGATTCCGTAGACAGATATTTCCAGATTTCCAAATGCCTTTGGAAGCCTATTATCTCCACATTTTAATTTGATTTTTCACATCAGGTCTTCATCAACGTCATATTGCAACAGTGATCTTTCCGATCTTTCATATTAGATGCTCTTCGCATAGGGCATAGAGTTTCAGTAGTTTTCGGATGTTGATCATTATTTTTTTCACTAAAATCCTCAACTAATTTCATACATTTCCGACATTTCCTTTCTCTCAACTACTACCCGAAATGACTCTGATCTGTCTGAAAAATATACGATTGATGAAGAGTTTTTCTGAATTTACGTTATTTCGAAGTGGAAATTTTTAATCTACAAGAAAAGTACGAAAAATTGCAATTCAGCCGTTTCATCATTCGGACAAGGGGAAAAACTATGTAATGAATCATTAATACTTTCTTGAAATATACCTACGTAACTATTTTAATTTTTCGAAGTTGAAATGCTGTCAGGTTTGGCTGATCCTTACAAATGTGTTGTGATTATATGCACGTACCAAGCAGTAAGAACTACATATATGGCTAAGTAAACGACTCATTATCTCCATCAGAGACATTAATTGATGTTCTCCTCAACATGAAAGAGACACCAGATTAAATTCCACAGAAAATATATAACCACGTTCTTGAAATAAATCTGTGTAATAAAATTGTACCGATAAACCAGCCAACAACTGATACAAAATATTTATTATCATATTATTTCCGAACGTAAAACTAAAAGATTAATTAGACATTGCTTGAATCCGTTCCTCAGGTTCGAATATTAACGACATAGAATTGCAAATGACATTAACAGCAGTTGCCAATCGCATTTAATTAATGGGAATATATATTTTTCATTACGGTTGTCATAATCAATCATTTTTACAATCGGTTGAGGATTTCTGAACGTCTTGGCGAGCAGGGTATAAAAAGTGCGAGAATCGATTCAGGATCTGCTGTTGACAGGGGCTCCAGAGAACTTGTTTTCAGAGAATGAATTGAAATTGGCAAGTGTGTGCCATACAAACTGAAAAAATTGATTGATGTTCGATAAAAATTAGCAAATGTTTGTAATGGTGATCATAGAGAAAAATAATTTCCTCATCAACGTCAAGAGATTATAAGATATACTTACAAGAATTTTTTTTTTGTTGAGTCATCTTGTTGATCTCCATGAACGATAGAAAATTGTTTCGAAAATTTATGACCTAAGTAGTTAGAAGTGAAGAATTGTTTCCATCGAGTAGCCTGGGAATAAATAGACGAATGCTAAAATATACCTATTTATGGATTTATTTTTGGTATGGATTGTTAATAGTCCAGTTTTAGGTTATTATGGAATTGGGACTGAAACTTTTATGAATGAATTTTTTAACAGAATTGTACCCCGATTGTAGCAAGGATAATGAATAATAACCATAATTATCATCATACAAAATATCAGCAATCTTTGCCAGCTATTCCTACCTGATAATTGTATTGAGATATTCTCCTTCCTTTTCCTATATTTGTATTTTTTCGGTTGAGAGGAAGAACGAGTCTTTTCTTCGGACAAGAACTGAACTCTGGCCCAAGGTATCAATGAACTTGATCAGCCAATGGCCATGAGAGAGAGTTTACATTTTCAAGTTGATCATGATAGTTGAACTACGAATGCAGAATCTTGGAAATCTTTGACTATAGTATTTTTTGGTAAATACTTTGTTTCCAAGAATACAGGCTTTCATCTTTCTACAACTCTAAATTGAGTTTTAAAATTTCACGCTGGAATATTTTGTATCTTTGACGTTACCAAAACCGCATTCAAATCGTGACCTAGGCAAATAATTTCCCGATTTAATCGATTGGACATGTTACTGAAAACAGTTTTCACTTTCAATCATAGATTTTTGAAAGTTCCGTGATAAGAAATACTTGTATATAATCTCCTTCGAAACTCCATCAAGAATTCCAATTAATTCAGTCGAAATTATCAAAATTGGTTAACATTCATTCCAGTTCAATTTTACGACAATTTTTAACCCGATAATGCTATCATAATAGTCTCAGAGATTATTTCAATATTCATCGTCTGCTGAAAGCTGAAAACACTTTGCCGACTCCGTTCTCTTCTTTCATTCGAAACGGATTTGTACAAAACGAACTATTCCTGAAACGATATCACAATAATTATCATCACTTTACCAAACGGAGAAAAATAATGAAGGTACTCAGTTTCTCCTTTGAAAACCACAAATCTCTTGAATAACTGATACACTTGCATTCAAGAAGGGCACGATACCGTTCTATTAGCTATTTTCTCAAGTACAGGACTCAGCATACCTGTCACTCAAAACCAGCAGTCCATTTTTATCGTTCAGAAATCCATTAATATTCCAGAAGGTAATCTACAAGTAGCTATTTGCAACAATTCTCGTGAAACATAATGGAAATTCATGAAATATTATTTGCATTCGAAACGTCTTTATTCAACTGTAGAAGCTACATTTTTCAACATTTTAACCAATACGTAGGCAAACGGCATTCATAAAGAATGACAATATTGACATTTGCGGGAGCGTCATAAAATTTGTTTATATGCAATTCCTTCCTGTAACACAATTGTTTGTGATCAATCTAACAAATAATTGTGTCTTGTTCATTTCATGAAATTGAATCAAATTATGAAAGTGAATAAAATAGTATTTAAACTCTAAAAGTTAACATTTCTCTCTCTTGGCTTAGAAAAGTTTTCATAATGCATTGTCATCGAATTCAATTATGCCACATTGGCTTACAAAATATATTTCATATTCGGGAATAGGGAACAGTTAGGTGATAAAAATTGCTATGGAGCTGAATTCCTGGTGAAATTATCTTTTAAGTGATGTGTCATACTTACTACTTTTACAATTCAAATTGTTTGGGTTATAGTGACGAAGGGAAGGGAGGAGAGGTATAACAGTTCAGGTTATGATAGGAAGATGTCCTCCTTTGAATGAAAATCAACGTGTTTCAGCAATTTTTCCGCAACATATGTGTTGTGAAGATATTTGATCTGTTTCGATTTCGGGCCCTACCCTATATGCAAACTGTTGGTCACCTACTACTAATACATATGTTCATATCTCGTCAATCACGTCAACAATATTTTAATCCTATGCAAGGCATGTCTAAATGCAGTGATCAACCACTTTAATAGCACACAAATCCTTCCTAATGGTCTTTAATTCCGAGATATTTGCCAAAACTACGAAACTAATCATCTCTCACAGAGCTTTTCCATGCAGAATTTGACGAGGAACAGTTTTGGATCAGAAATGTTTTCCTTCGAGTTCATTTTCTCGAGATGATCGCAAAGAAATAATTTTGGGGGGGTTAAACGTGCCACAGAAAAAAAAAGCACAAGGTTGGTGAGTGAGAATTTCAATGGGTTGTTTCTGGCACTTAACTGAACATTTTACACCAATAATTATCCTTCCCCCCATTGATACATATACTGATTCTTTTTCGCCTAGACTACTGTGCTGGTCATCATTTTCTTAGATTTCGATAACTTATAATGAAAGATTTCATGGACCCTCAACGACACTCTTTCTCAAATATTCATGGCGGTCTCCACACTGCCTTGATATTTTTTTCAAATATTATATAGCTCTTACAGTTTCTGCCCTGAGAGGTCGATTATTGATAACTTATATTCAGAGTGATCTAATACTCTCGAGTAGAGTAAATGAAATTCAGCATCCATCTGGAGTATATTTTCTCCAAGATTCATACCGTATGAAAGTCATCAATTTGCCGCACGAATCGGTTAGTTAATTGTCAAATTCCTCAATTTCTCCCAGCGCAACACGCATACCCTATTTCAAAAATAGACTGGCCAGATCATTTACACAAAGCACAAACCTATAGTGACAAGCAGGAGGCGAAGAAATGCCATAAGAGTTGGTGTCTGCCAGAGACGGACTACAATTAGAAATAGAGCATATATTTAGTTTCAATTTTAATGCAATCATAATTTCTCAGGACCCTATCCCACTTTTATATTTGTCCGTCAGAATTTTCATAGCTTTGAATAAATTAGTCGTAAAATAGTGAACATGACAACTAATAGGAATATATAATTACATCCGTACTTCCGTAATCCTGAAAATCTACGTTCGATATAATTGAAACAGAACCTTAAATTTATAACTATCACAAACTATTCATTTACAGAAAAAAAATCAAGTGAATATTCATCACATACGAATTATGTTGAAGGAGTTCCAGATGAAATTCAACTCTGGATTGGAACTCTGGTGGGACACTTTTTTACCAATTCTCTCAAAATCTGGTCTAGTGGAGACAACCTTTGCCAAGTCTTCTTGTGTGTAACGGTTCTTCATTCCGATAATCTTGTCGTTTTTGAGACAGCTTAATATTTTCGAATCCATCAAATGACAGAAGTCTGGAATCAAAGTGTTTCTCGAATGGAAATTATACACAATCCAGACAGAAATATCTTCTGCAAGATAAGGTACTGGGAATTTCATTTTAACGAATCAAACCACAATAGTTTTCATCTCTCAATGGTAACTCATTCTCACATAATTCCATTCTTATTTCAGATTTGAATCTTTTGTTTCATCGTTTCAAATGATTTTATTGAATTGTGCAGCTTCCGCAATTGGATTCAACATTTTGTTGGTTATTCTATATTTTTCTTTCATAACGAAAATAATATAGGGACCATTTCTTGGAATATTAATTTTACCCTAATCAATATCGATTATCAACCAGTTTCAGAATGAAACATAAGTTGAATACACAAACAGTATCGAATTTAGTATTTACGATGATCGCTCGGATAGAAAGTATGCCAGTAAGAAAATATTTTCAACTTCATTCACAGTGCTACATCATTGTACCATTAGTTTTTGTGACTCCTAATTTTGTTCAAACCATTTACATTTTCGACATCATTTTCCACAGTTCATTTTGTTCATGAGTTTATATGATGGTAAATTATCCTTTTCGATTTCATGCAGACTATCATTTTTGCCATTATTCCAAATCCACCAAGTCCGTCTCTGGCGGTCTCAATGACATTGACGAACTATTCTCCAGACACTTTTTAGGAATCGTGAGATTTAGTCTTGACGTTTTTGACACTCCTACAACCGCTGCGGTTTTTTACACTCCGGAAACTTGTTTCGGAAATGGGTCTTTAACAACTAATGATATTTCTTTGAAGGTATTTTTACATTTCATTTCGTGCTAGGTGCGATTCTAAATATACAATGGGATTGGGTGAGGTGTCATATTGGATTTTACTTTGTTATCAGAGACAAGGAATCGTTTTGTACTTCTCCAGACGACTGAGAAGTTTTATCATATCTGTTTGATTTGAGAATAATATATATTGGTTGCGGGATCACATTACTGTCTAATAATTGAAATATTTTATTTAAAATGATTCAGAATATTCCAAACTGAGTGGTTGTGATCTTTACTCTCAACCATTGTTTGAATCATTTCACTCTTTTAGATTTGAAACATTCTGAAAGGTTCGATTTGAAACGATAGGAAATGAAGAGCATAATTGTGTAACGGTGACAAAATGAAATGAACATGTAAAAAATAAAGATACATAAGAAGAAACGTAATAATACCAGATAAAAATAAGAGAACAAGATCAATTTTAGCCTGGAAAAAAAATCAATAAAATCAAATAAAGCCAAACGAAAATGATGAAATTATCCGAAATTATTATACATAGTAACTAAATGAATCAAAATGAAATTTTTTGATTTCACTTTTTTTATAGGAGTTGTGATTTGTATTTTGCAATTCGGAGAAGAAAACAGACGAAAAAATAATATCTCGAAAAAACAGAGCACTGACAGAAAAAAATGAGAAAGATAACTCTGTGTTCCTTCAGTTTCTCTACATATCAATTCATCTAATTGTTTTCACAATTTCAATACTCCTATTTCTGTTATGCCAGAGCTCTCCCATTCCATTTCAATACCTTCAGTATTTTCATTGGAGCCCATTTTTTCTCTTGGCTTCATTAGATTGTTGTTTTTTTGAATAGTTTCTGACTAGAAGGATTTCTTATGGGTTTCTCTATTCAATTTCTTCCACTTCATTTACTGATCAAATCTTGTCGTTGATTTTTCTGTCATTTTTTAATAAAATTTCATTTCATTTCATCAATGTCTTCAGAACGGGATTCCAAATTTTGTTTAAGCTCAGGCCCTCTTCCTTCCTGTTGAAGTTATTCCTATGTTTATATATCTCAATTGCTTCACCGTATAATGTGTTGTTGTTGAGAGGATTGATGTTTTATGAAATTAAATATGATTATCGAGAAGGACGTGTTCGGCTATAGCAGATTTTTCAGTTTGTCCCATCCGACAATTTCGACTATGCTCACTATCCGTGTCTTGAAAATACGTTTACTTTTCCACACGAGCACGGAATCCTATTATACAGTAGCACTCGCTGGAGGGTCTATTGGATCTGTATTTTCCTTGTGGGCTCGTAAATTGTTTTGATGTGCTTTTTCAAGATTTTTCCAATGTGCTCCGTGATTCCCCTCAGGTAAGGCAGAAAAGCCGTTCCTGTTGGTGGAGTTTCGTCCTTTGTTTCGGGGTGTGGTTTCTTGGAAGTCTTTGGTCGTATTGAACGAAACAAAAGAGTTCCAGGACACGGCCCTCAAGCCCGAAAAAATTGCGATGTAACAACACTGGCCCTGAAAGCCTACATTCTTTCTATTTTCTACATTTGAAAAAAGGTCTTTTGTGACTCGGAAGTTTGTCTCTACAAGTTTTTCCTGAATATTTTCAGGCTTCGATGTTTTTTTTTAGTTCAATATAAGAACTGAACTCTACACAAACGAAAACAGTTAACAGATATATAGTTTCATGAATTATTTCAAAATTGTAAACTCTCTTTAACAGCCATAATGTCTATCTGTCCCTATGCAGGCCTAGATCTTCTATTGATAGATTGATTCAAAAGGAAGGTTTATATGTATAATATAGTAGAGAAACAGTGATAATATAGGAGGTTTTTAAAGGGATGTCGTGAATAAACACATCTTAATGCGCCTACATTGCAAACGCTGGCTGAAAACTACGAGACAGACCCAAATAATTTTCTACAGTATTGTACAACACAAGAAGGTCTACAAAAATGTCTGCGATAGTATATATCTTAGGGATAACCCCTAATAGCCATTTTTCATCCGTACGATACTGGAACGGATGGATAGTGTCGAATAAAATAGTGTCGAATCAATAGGAAATAAATATCATTTATTTTTCTGTAAATGAACTCATAGCCGATGATCTTCATACATTCATTCACGAAATCATTTTTTCGACCCCATTGACCACTCTCTCCGCCAGTGGAATCAGATTTTTGATGCCTTGTCGAAGAGAAAAACAAAATTGCAGAAGCATTATTTGTGGTGTCAGGGTTACGGTGCCTCAAATGACCGTATCGATGATGGATAGTCCTGCACACAGTTCAATCAAACATCACACATGATAAAAACGCAGTCATCTTTATCGAAATTTTCGAGACGACTGAGCTTTATAAATGGAATGTAATAAATCTTCTGACCGCCTGTGGAAATCCCTTCTTGTTCGGGAAAGAGGATAACCAGAAAGTATAGCGATTTCCAAAGAATCCGTAAGCGATGGAGTGTATCGGTGATTGAAATATGTTGAATATTTTGCTTTTATGAGAAGGAATTCCATATATCCCCTTGTTGTTCAATAGGATACGACTCAGCATTTTTTTATCCTGAATAGAACGTTTCTCAGCAAATTTTTTGATGCAAGAAGTCATATTTTTCTGTATGTAAGCGTATGACATTCACAAATAATAACAGAAATTTGGTTCTCTGAATTGAACGTTGCAATAGTTACTTTTTATGATATATCAACTTCGATGCTGGTTGTATTCAAGTACAGACAATTCTTGAGTAATTCTTGTACGATAAATAGTGTTTAATGACCAAACACTCGTTCAGAAAAGTAATCGCAAGCAATTCGTCAGTATTGAAATTGTTCAGTTGTTGTGGTGATATCATTATCAGAGGACTTAGTAGTTACTTATAGGAAGTGATGAAGTATGTTCATATTTGAAAAGTGAAAACAATTATTCGTCCATGAAAATGAATAAAAAATGACAAATGCCATTATGAAGTTATAATGAAGCAAATATTTCTTGCCTGTTTCTATTTATTCAATCATCAGATTTCAGTTGTTCGGACAGCTAAACGTTTTTTGCTGATGCAAATTTATACTGAAAACGATGGGTAGCTATGTTTTATATAAATATATTTCTGCGCGATATACAAACATCCCTCTTTTTCCAAGTAAATTGGTACGTGCATACAGCTTGACAATTTTCAACACACGTTATAGATTTTTTTATTGATTTCAGCATCACGACAAAAAAGGCAAAAAAGTAAAGCAGATAATTTGACATCCCGTCGTTTTCTTAACCAATAAGGTTCATAGTTTTAGAAGACACTATAGCGGTGTCACAAATAATTATTGATAATTTTATAAATTTCAACCTCATGTGGTTGAAGAATTGTTATGAACTTGCTAACCCAATTATTTATTTTGATTCACATATTCACGCGAACAGGTCTTCCCGAGGTAAATTAAATAATGGTATTTATCGTTTTCAGTGCATTTTTGGTACGTTCTGAGTAGGTATAGGATGTTTCTCCATATTTTTCAATCTTTTCTTAGATTGATTTTCATACACATTGGTAGAAATATATTTTGTTGGTGGTCAGAGGAATGGTCCGTCAATATACTATAAATGCTGTTGACACTTTTATCAACTGTGAATGGACAATAAGAAATGCAATGCAGTTTTCGAATCTATGAAAATAAATAAGGATTGAAAATATATTTTAATTTGTGGCTAGCATAGGCTTAGAGTGATATGTGATAAGGGTAGTAGTTGACCTACTTACTGATGTGATAAACCTCATAGGCACTATGGGTCTGGCAGAAAAAACTAGATACAGGTTATGCAAGGAGGAAGAAGAAATTACAATCTAGTGAGGCTGAAACCCACCAAAGGTGGGAAAGAGGAACCAAAGTCTACTTGCTATAGGAAAGTGCAAGTATCAAGGCTAAATCTCATCAAAGATATCAAAGTAGAAAATATAAATTCTAACCAAAAAGCATCACGATAGATCTGTTAAACTCTGATTGAACCAAGTCATCGGCTAGCTTTCCAAATAGTCCAATCTACTTACTCAATTTCTGGATTGTTCCAACCGAAGAGTAAATTAATGTTATGGAATCCATTATGTGCAATCAATACAAAACAGATTGCTGTGAAAAATATTTCAATTGCAGTTACTGATTTCGTCCATTCGATCGTAATGATTGAATCTACTGATTTTGGTGGATTTTATTTACTCTTTATAATTTTGCAGCATGGAAATATTGCAACCTAACTTACCCTGACTTAACCTGACCTAACTTAACTTAATCGTCACTCGAAGTAGCAGCTAGGTTATATCAGTGATTTCATGGGCCAAGAAAATACGATTTCTACCAAATATTTCCAGCGTCATATTCCAGGCAGATGAAAAAAGTGATTTATCTCATGTTCAATTTGGTATAATCGTCGAATGAATTGCAGAGAAAAAGGCACATGAAGAAAGCTTTCTGGCTTCCAGAGACGAAATGAAAAAATATTTAAAAAACCTTAAGCTTTTTGTCGAACATTCAGAAATCTTTATCGATTATCATCAACATAATTCTCTCAGTTTGAAAATTCTGTGTTATTTACATCAAGAATCTGATATATGAAGACACTTATAAAAGAACTGATATGCCACTCTTGTGACGTCCCCCTAAATCTGAACTGTCAAATAGAATCATGAAGTTTGCTCTAAAAAGTGAACGAGCAACGGCAGTTTGCACTTCACCGGGGTAAGATATATTTACCAAGATAAGAACGGTCGAAGGCATTCATATATTTGAATCCGAGCGATAAAACATTCATCGAATTACTGGCATCGGTTCCCGACACTATCCAGACGCCTTTAAACCTCTATAAAAATACTTGGGCGAGCAGTTTAAAATAGATAAGTGTTTATAACGGCTTTATCTGTCACGGTGGAAATGATTGGGATTTCTCTACAGAATTAACGATGTGCAGAAACATCATACAGGCGAAGTAACTGTTCTATTAATACAAGTTGTTAGGCTTTTCGATTTTTGATATGAAGATTCATTTGAAGCAGTTTTTCAATTCTTTTGAATACATTTCTCCAATCGCAATGACTGCTATCTACCATCTCTTGAGTTTTGGAAAAATCAGTGAAACCGGGGCCGAACGAATAATGACAATTTTGCTGCCTCTCGCCCGCACAAGGCACTGCACCTCGTTATACCTGTGGAAGTGCTTTATTAGAAAGTTGATTGATGATATAGATAGAGTTTTGAAACAATTTTCATCGAATAGCATTGATGATACAAATGTCATTGAAACAGTATATCTATCGAAAATGTTATTATATTTGCAAGAATGGTTGAAATTTAACGAAATAATGTAATCGTTAATACTGGGTGAATCAGCATTTTTTTTCTTGCCAAAATTTTCTAATTGCGATGAGTATGTATGAAATTTACGTAAATTTTGTGTATCATTTTTCTTATCCATCAAATCTTTTTTATTCTTTGATATGTATTATTTCCACAAAAATACTTTCGAAAGAACCATCTTAAATTATTTGATAATCTGACCTATTTACGAGTTCAGAAAAAAGACACGATAAGAAGTTTCTTCTACAATCAATCACTTTCGTGACAAGTTATTCTTCCTTTCGAAAGTCCTGAAGATTGTTCTATGCATACCTCACTACAGAATTAACAGGGAATTGTATATACAACTTTATCATTTTGAGTAAATTTCCTTTAATGTTTTAATATTCCCTCGGGAAATTTTTATTGGGTCCTTTGAAAACTCTGATCAATTTGGCAGTTAGATCTCGTGATCCTGATGGTGCTATCACTAACATTATTTGGGAAATTATTCAGTAATTCAGTCCGTTTCGATTAAACTGTTATAATGAATATTCGGGGTAATCTTTATGAGGAAAAATAAGAATACATTCTGAACAGAACTGGGCCAAGGATAGAATCTTGTGTTACCTCAGAACCCTTGCTTTTGGTTGACAAATTTTCTTCGAATCATTTTGGATATAATGTTGAAGTTGAAATTTATTGAATTGTTTCAAAATCACAAAACTACATTTTTGAGAGGAGTTCGATAAAAAAATCAATACTTTCACAATAATTTCGAAGATCAGGTTAGGTTAGGTTGTTTCTTTTGCTACCTCTATTGCGTTTTTGATAATCATCTCTTCATTTTCCTCAACGTGGGTTTTCAATTTTTTTCGCATACTTCTAACGATCTCCTAAGAATCTTTATTATTGAAAGAAATATATTTCAGGTCTCAACAAACTTATCGAGGAATTAAATAACAGTTTGTTCTTCTTAGAGTTCCATCCACGAGCTCAGTTTATCTACAGGTATAATACCCCGTAGGTTCAGTATAAATCCGCTAAAGCTTCGCAGGCGGGAATTCAGTAATTCAGTTATAAGGAGTTACAAAATCTCTTATATAAAAGCTGAGAATGGCTCGGAATTTACTTTTGCTATACACGCAAGTAGAAACAGTGGCGTTGCTTCGCCTAGAAATTGTGGTTCTATTACCGAAATTTATTTCGTATTCGGAACTAGAGTAAAAACTCAAATTGATGTCCTGAGTTTCAGGATCAATGGTCATGTGAGTGAGTTCCAAGCAATTTCTGGCATCGTTCAAATAACTGATTTGTCACAATATATCACTGGAAAGGATTGATTATCATAGGATTTATCTCAAAAAAATTTCCAGAATTCTAGAGGAACAGCAGGATTGCTGTCAAAAAGTGACATTCTCATTATGCTCTCAAGTCATTCTGCGATTTATCGAGTATAAATCGTTAATAATTGGGAAATAACTTTTCATTTGATACCTCACAATTACATAAATTCAGTTAATTCCGAAGCCGAACTGAAAAGGATCATAGAACGGAAAATATATGAAATATTTCTTGGTTCACACGATTTAATGAATGAATTGAATGAATCCACTATTCAATTGGGTTTTGAATCAACATAATTGAATTCAAATCCGCTCGAAGCAACCAAAAAGAATGAAGAATATTATCCCAGACATTTTTTCAAATATTACATAGTGTGACCAAAGTAGAAAAAAATTAAAAAACCAGTTTGGAGATTGAATCAATATTTTCATACTTCCACCACGGGTCAAAAATAACAGTCATTATTGTGAGTAGTATACTGTACTTCATTTACGACTAAATTATTTATCATAAATAAATGATTCTTCAGTTTCATTCATCCCAATACACAAACACTATCTACGTGTTCGACATTGACACTTTGGTGTTTGGTTGTATCGTTTCCATGGTGATATTCAATTCAAGACATTTTGTGATAGGACTACAAAAGTAAATACAAACTATTACTATTATTCCCTGCCATTTTTCCCGAGGGAATAATAAATGGCATTATACTGATTTTACTGCAGAAATCATAAGTATAATACTCACATTATGCTGCCTCTCTTTCGTCTCGCAGAGTTTTGTAATGACGTTATAAAAATGGCTATGAGAATATTTTACGTCACACGTGACCCCCTTCTTTCAAGTGTTCATGTGAGTGCACAGTTTTGCTCATATTCAATATAATGGATACGACTATAGACAGAAATTGACAGTGGATAATTTCAAGTCTGTATTCCATGGGAGAAAAATTCAATATTAGGTTTTGAGAAGATGAGAATCGCATGTTGAACGGTGAGATATCGTTAATCTTCAATCCACACATGAGTTTCACATTTTGGAGGTTTGTGTTCATAGATGAACGATAATCGGTTGACAGGAAAAACCTATTCTGAACTAATGGTTCCAGTATATTCATTCTCAAATGATTTTTGGCTTTATCTTCTCCAAGTCAACCCAACAAGGATGCAAAACTATATAAAAAAGTAACATCCAATATTTAGCAATCATTATGTTTTCATATGTGTCTATAGACGTTTAAAGCATTAAAGCATTCACGAAAATGAAAAAAGAGTCTATTCAGATCATACTCCCTTGCCTATATGACGCTGGTTTACATATAAGTCACTATTTCTTGCTTAATTTGTATATCGATCACTCGAAAGTTGAAAAAACAGAAACCATTCACAGAATATTTCAATACAAATAAACAGTAATTTGTAAAAAAAAGTCATAGGGATAACATTTAATTCTCAAAAACAGTCAATCTTGTTTTGCCCAGAGGAAAATATTTCCCGAGCTCTTCAGTAGGCTCATGGATAAATTATTATAGATCTTTCTCGCTAGATACTCAGAACATTATCGAAAAAGTCGTTTTTGAGCTAATCTGCTTTGAGTATTGGCATTTCAATGACACACACATCACATGTTCATTAATATTCAATCATTCTGAAAAGACATTCCCATCGACCACATTTTTTTTTCTCAGAAGTATCTTCTCATCAAGCAACGCTATAGTTGAGTATATCTAGAAAAATATCTCAGGAAGTACAGTTTATCCTGTCCATCTTGGCAAAGAGTTAAGGACGTATATGCCCAGCAATATCTGTGAAGTATAGAAATACATAAAAATACCTTTTATATGCGTTGAAATTCATTCCTAGTAGGTGTCTTTCCTTTCGTCTTGATCTGCACTTCCAGTGTGCAGCTAGAAGAGTAGCTGAGTTTGTGTCAGGATGGATTGGATAAGCTGTAATACTTCCATATTGTCCAACAAAAAAACCCAACGACGCCACTGTCCTCGACACCCTCACTCACCCTATCAGTCGACGCACAAAAGTTATACGTGTGGTCTGTATCGAACAAAATGTTCAACGTGATACGGTTTGGTACGAGACTAATGGAGGGGTTGCCTGATCTGTTCATATTTATAATGACCCGATTACTCTTAATTGTCGATTATTTAATTTTCATGAAGTTTACAGCTGTATCTTTTCTTCATTGCGTTAATGAAACGATGGGGAGGGTTCGTGAAAATTTCAAGGTGACGTGGAAGAGTACGCGCCCATAACACTCTTTCAGGGTGTCAGAAACACTGCATGAATCATGTTGAGGATGATGCTGCTATATGAAACAATAACTTTATAGGCACTATGCCGTAATTTTTCTTGTGGTACATTGACCGAATACAGGGACAAACTGAATTTCCTACTCAAAAATGGAAAGATACAACGAGATATCTTCATACGGCTTTCTTCAAGAATAAATATCCTGAAAAAACGATCATGAAGAATCAAAAATTATGATACTGGGAACCATGAAATTGTTTTGAATTCAAAATAAAAAATTATGTCGTTTCGCCCCACGGTACTGTATTTTTTCGTGATTAGCTATTCAGGAACTACAATTCTGAAATTGTATGATAAAAATATTCTAATGAAAAATCCATTATTTGGGTAGGAAATTCAGTTTTTCCCTGTATTTACCTAATTATCTATAATAAATGACTGAAGTGTAATGAGGTTGTAGTACTACGGTGTTTTGAACGGAAATGTACTGCATTTATTTGACAAATATATGTGAAAAAATGAGCAGATAAAATCCTATATTGAAGATACCAGATTTTCAACTGTAAAGCTGGTGGTGTTCATAATTTTGTTACCAATATATCGAATAATAGTTATTTATGGTACTAGTGTGTATGTTGGAATTACGCGAGAAAGATTTATATATATATATATATATATATATATATATATATATATATATATATATATATATATATATATAGATGATAAGTATTCTCGACCGTCTATTTGTACACAAAGTTGTTTTTTCTATATCAGGGCTTCGGTCTGAAGAAAAAGATTACTCTTTTCAGCTACCCGAGCTTTCGCTAATTTTTATTAGCTTTTTCGAGGGCTACAATATAAAATGGACATCAAAAAGTATAAATATAAAAATAGAAGGTACATACTTGTGCTATTTGAGGATTTTTTTGTGAATGAAATGTAAAGATAAAACATGAGATGTGTAAATTTTGACAATGAAAGGTGAAGTTATTGATTTGGAAATTCATAGTGTTCTTTTCACTGATGAAAGTTATATACAAGATGTATTTATTTGTTTAATAGAAACGAATAAATTTTACTGAGGTTTTCAATATCTGATTTTTTGTTCATGTTGTTTTTTCTCGTTTTAATTTCAGTCATTTCCAAAAAGAGACGTTTGTTCAAGTTTTTTTCAATATGAAGAATTTTTGTGTTATTATAATCAATTGTATGATCATTTTCAATAGAATGTTTGGTTAATGCACATGAATTTTGTCTCATATTTCTACAATCACTTTTGTGTAGAGCTATTCGTGTTTTCAAATTATTTTTTGTTTGACCAATATATTTTTTGTCACAATCATTGCAAGGAATTTCGTACACTACGTGAGATTTTTCAAAAAGTGGATCTTCATCTTTCAATTTTGAATGTAATTTGTTCAAAGGTTTTATTTTTCTTTGTGAAATTTTGATATTGTTTTCTTGTTTAAATACATTTATGATTTTGCTTGATAATTCTGGAATATAAGGAATAGAACAGTATTTGTATGTAGAAATTTCATTGCGATTGTTTTCTGTAGTATCGATTATATTTGAAGTTGTATTATATAAAAGTTTTTTTAGAAATGTTGGAGGGTAAGAACAGTTTATTAGCATATCGTATATTATTTTCAAATTTTTATTGATGAGTGACGGATGTGAAATCTTTTCAATTCTGTTTTTTAGAGCAAGTACCAAATTAATTTTCATTTTTTGTGGATGACTTGATAGATAACTCATGTATTTTCCTGAATTGGTTGGTTTGAAGTAGTAATCTAATACGATTTTGTTCTTTTCATTTCTTATTAAAAGAGTATCTAAAAATGGTACGGCATTATTTTTTTCTCTTTCTACAGTGAACTGTATCAGTGGATCATAACTGTTGAATACATCTTTGATATTTTCGATCTCATCAATAGGTACAGCACATATAATATCATCTACGAATTTTCTTATAGAAGGAAGCTGAAAAGATAATTTTGGGATACATTCGTCTAGTAAATCATCCATAACATATTGTGCCAAAATAGGTGAGATGGTAGCTCCCATTGGAGTTCCTAGTATCTGTTTGTAATAAGTGCCATTATTAATGAATACAGTAGTATCAAAGATGAATTCCAACAATTCGATTACAATTTTTTTTGAGAGTTTAGTGTGATCACGTATTATGTTCCAATGTTTACCGATACTTTGTTTGATTAATCTCAACGGAATATTAGTGAAAAGTGAAATTACATCCAGACTTATAATGATAAAATTATTTGGTAGTTGCATTCCTTGTATGAAATTGGAAAATTCGAAAGAATCTTTTGTGTAATATTGATTGTTATTATCATTCGAATTTGTGGTTCTCTTCTCGGTAGTGTAGGGTTAGCACATTCGCCTTTCAAGCGGAAGACCGGTGTTCGATTCGGGCCATTGTGCTTTGTAATCGCACTTTGAAAGTTAAGGCCTCGTTGATTCATTGCTGACACAAGTTTTGACTTCTGAGGGTTGACGTTCGTCTGCTAGTTAACGGAAACGAACAATTTTATAACAATATTTAGAATTTAGTAAACATAACACACGAGTGGCATACAATGTTCTATCCAACACATTACAGTTATGGCTGTCATTATTAATGTCATTTTAGAAAAGAAAACTATAAAATAACACACTGGTATGTTATAATCCATAACTCACAAGTGAATTTCAGTTATTTGCCAAGTGAACCACCGAAAGAAAAATGAAGATGAACCTATCACGTTCTGAATTAGTATCAAATGGATGAAATACTGACAGACAGAATAATTTTGAATGTTTCATAAAAATTATATTTAAAATTCCAAGAAGATATACTTGAGAAGAGAAATTGTAGGAAAACGAGATTCAGGTGTAACATCAACATTAGAACAAGTTAATTTTTCCTCAATTCATAATCAAAATTCCCTATGAACATTTTACATTTTGGAATTTTCCACCAATTGTCAAGTTGGTATAACAATTTTTGATCTTTTCCTCCCATAAAATCCACTAAATTCATCAGTGCACCCATAGTTCATTTTCATCATCTTTCTCAACACTCACTTAATCCTCATTGGTCGATTAGACAGCTGACCAACACTGACTAGTTCAGTGACAATACCAACCAATAGCATTTCAGTATTTCCCTTCAATACCAACAACAAAAGTACTGATTTTTAACATTTTTCAGTTTTATTATAATGTTCATGAACAGGTTTGAAGTGTTACCAGTTCATTATAATTGAAGTCAATGAAGGATTACTTTCATGTGTGATATATGGTTGCAGACTTTTTTTTCAAAATTTCAAGTACTCACGACTTTACGATTTTTAAATATTATTCCGTCTCAAAATTGTTTTTTCCACACATTTCAGATTGTCTTGATAAAGGAAATAAACATTTCGAAAGCTCGACCAAATGGTAAATTGGTTTTATATATTTATATATATATATATATATATATATATATATATATATATATATATATATATATATATATATATATATATATATATATATATAAACACTATATTTCCAATATTCATAATTTATCCGTTCTTGTTTCGGAACAATCTGATGCAAGGTTCGTGATGAGATGTCATTCAATTGATGAGTCTGCTTCATTTTTCAATTTTGACGAAAAACATGCCATCAACCGTCTTTGTAGTCGATGATGTATCAGTTTCATGTTGTAATTCCTAGGAATATTTATGATTGAATATTGGTAAATACTGGTACTAGAGGGATCATTTTGCAATTTTTTTTGAGTCTCCTAATGGTATATTTCTGGGGCTGGTCAACTGAACCAGGACCTTGTTTCATTCTTCAACAGTTTCCTTCCTCTCCGTCCAATATGTTATATTAATACATGTATTTGAATGAAGTAGTCTTCATCAAAAATCCTAACTTTCAGTAATGCAACGGGACAAACTACCAGCTTCGTTGAAAAGATGTATATCATTTTGGTAAAAAACCCAGTTGAAAAATCCTGTTATTCCATCAAATATTTATTTCGAACCACAAATACTTTTCACTACAACTCTATGACGTTGAAACATTGAACTCGTGTGGTATGTTTATATTATTTTTCAATTTTTTGGCCTGTTTCTCCTGTTTACACTTTAGGTATTTTTAATGGACTATTATTCATTTGATTGTACTTTCGAGATGATAAATTTATTGTGGAATGATTATTTGACATGAATAGTAAATGATGCGATCATCATAAGGCAACCTATCATTCAAACACCTCATAATCAATAGTTCAATAATTGAAAAATCCGCAATGACATCGTTATACCACTTTACCACTTTACCAATCGTTTGAATTTTGCCATTTGATAGCAATCATTACCATAACCCCAAACAGGTGTGGGGTCGAAACTTTTATCCAGTAATTCAAACAGGCTCACGAAGCAAAATGTAAATGTCCAAGAAGGCGTTATTGTATTAGGTTTGTGAGGCGTATGCTGTGGGTTTCACTACCATTATTATCTGTTAAATGTTCCACAACTATTACTTCTCTGGGTGTTATTCCCTTGTATACCAATGATAAATTATGTGGTTATTAAAAAGTCACAATACAGGACATACACCGATGAAAATGTGATATTCGCTTTTTATTGGCAAGTTTACACGAGAACACACATGAAGAAGAGTTTCTGGAACGCCATTAGATGGTTATGTATAATAGGAATGGTATTTCAGGTGAAAAAAAAGTTTAGTTGTCATGCAGTTGATCAGTCTAGTCTTGGTCAACAATATTCCCTTATGTGCTCACTGATTAGCTAATGGGATGGTTTCTCTAGCGAAACAAGTCTGTCTGGGTTGTTTTTTTATATACAGATTCACACGAAAGGGATGCCCTGTAATGTTTGAAGAACACCGCGTGAATGAAGGGACAGGAGATACGAACTAATATTTACTTCGAATTTATGAAGTTTGTAAGCCTCAGGAAAAACCTTTTTTGGCAAGGAGCTGCAAAGCTCAGCTGTTCTATTGAATAAAGATCCCTGAGCAAGAGAGGTTCAACAGGTTTCCAAATTTACAAGAAAGGGGTGGGAATTCTGTACTCGTCGAGTCATCCGTGTAGATATTGAGAGGAGTACTGTTTTGGATAGATTATTATCTTTTCTTTGAATTAATCAAATGTCTATAAAAGCACACATTGTTTGCATTGACTATGAGTTGAAGTCAGGTTGATTTGTTGAGAGTTCGCTCAATAATCCGAACTAGCTCTTGTGATTTCGTAAATTTCACCAAAATACTATTATTAAAAATTTCTGCGAATGAAAATGTCAGTGATTGAGTATTGAATTGATTTTCGAAATGAAGCAGTTAATGATGTTATTTTATTTGTCCTTATTTCTGTATAGATTATTTTGATCAAAAATTCAAGAGGTATCTCATCAAAGAAATATTCTATGAACTGGACACAAATATTGAAAAAGTAGCTTGTGATATACGTTTGAAAATGCTACCTTGAGTTTTGTGTGCTAGAAACTTTTTTTTTGTGATTTAGTAAGATGTGAAAAAAATACAGAATCGTATAGAATAACTTCATCATCATTGAAGGCTGAGTCGATGATTCCTTAATGAAACGAATTTATTATAGATATTTGTCATTGAAATCAGTGCTCCAATACCTGAATTCTCATTAGAACATAATTATAGCGAATTAACTGGTCAAAAATGTTTGTTCTCTCTCCATGCTTCAGTACTTTGATTGATAACTCATTACATCATCACCATGCAAAAAATCGTTACATGGCTGAGCCCATTGTTGGACCTGATAACAATCAGTAGTCCTTTCATTTTCTGAACGTAATTGAAGCCGATGCAACGTAATGAAGTTGGCGCAACCGGTAACAGTTTCCGCATTTTATGGAATTTAGACCAGAAATGTTATGAAATATTATCGGGGGTTAAATCCCGAGTGCACCAAGTTTAATCGGTTAAAATGTATGCTGCACTTCCATGATTCTCGAAATTTTGCTTAGCAAATGACTTGAGTGTATGATAATTTGATAAAATCCCGAGACCGCAGGTCGAGGGATTTTATTTTAAATTATTATACACGAAAGCATTTGCTTGAAAGCAAAATTTTGAAAATCGTGGAAATGCACGCATTTTGGTCGATTGAACTTGGTGAAGGAGGGATATATGTTTAGATTATTTCCAGAAAACATGTAAACTCAGGAAACATCAAAATCGAACACAGGAACAATATAGTACCAGAGATAGTACCTGAAAAGTGATCCAAACGCCCGGTTTATTTCGAACATTTTAATCGGTCAAAAGGTCTAGTGCATTTAATCGCTGTAAAACTCTGTAAAAGCAGTCTAGCCTTCAACTGTTTCATCGTTTATTCGCATTGAGGGAAATAATCCCTCATAAACATAATCGCAAGTTTTTTTCGCAGATATTGTAGAGAATTCATTCAAAGAAATATAATTGTTTTCGAATCCTATTCACAATTACTGTTAATATTCGGTCAATAATCATGTAGTGGATATCGCACAATCACAAAAAAAGATATAGTGAACTCGATATCAAGAGATTGCAGTATTGTCGAATATCTGATAAAAAAAACCCAAATGAATATAGTTCCCCGTATACCTACCTATGTTTCCAACATTATACATCACCTCTAATGGCTTATGGTTTGTTTGTCACAACCAAAATTATAGTACTTCTAAGTGAGACAGAAAACTTGAGTTAGGCCTGCAAACATTTTGTTAAATTTGACAAATAAAAAAAAATCACAAATTTTCTTTCATCGAAAGCTAATTATTGAAAATTGATATTGCATACTAATAATTTTAGTGCAAAATTCCATTAGTGCTTCCCTTGCATTTCGAAATATTCATCTGGTAGATGATAGCTAAACTGAACCAGCCAAAAAGATTACCAGGACGTATTAAAAGGCATTTCACCTTTGAGATGGTCCAGCAAAATTATACGATATATGGGTGATTTTGATTTCAGTTGGTTGTGTCATGAGTTGGAAATTTCATTGCAAGTACCTAATCGAATTATATTCAATATTATAATTCAATATTATAACCACTCTACAGAGAGATAAACCACAAACATTTTTTGCAAACAGTAGTTATAGAATTACTGTTGAAGCTATTGCATGTTATCTTCAGTACCTTCAAAAATGTGTGGAGTATTTCATTGCTAGATTTGTTGATGATCCCAAGTTGTTGATAAAAAATTCCTTAGAATCCAAGAAAGCGTTTATACCATGTTGTCCTGAACATGTTTCGACCCACGCGTACTAAAGTTTACCAGCACTTATATATAGAGTGGTCCAACGAAAAGTATGCCCCCCTCGTTTGTTTGTAATTTGAATTGAAAATTTCAAATGGGAATTGGGTTTGAGTGATATATCATGTGAGAAGGCATGAAATTCCGTCTCTAATGGTACCCTATTTATTGACATTCACTTGAAAAATTAATGCGGAAACAGCTTTAAGAACATAAACACAATGATTTTGGTATCGATGGAAAATACATATAAGTTTTGGGTTTTAGAAATCAAAACATTAACTAACACTTAATGTTAGGTTTCAATATTTGTTAGTTTTAAAGGTGCTTCCTGAAAAAAAAAGTTGATGTAATGATCTATTGAAACTTTACTTCAACAAGACATGAAAATGTGACCAAATCGCTTCAATACAATATAATAGATTTTGTTAAAATGTTGTTTTAATGGGGTTCTGCAGTTGGTGTGTCACATTACAGACCAACCAGGTATCAACAACTTCGAAATAACTTGGAATCAAACGAATCATTTTATCTGGATCAATGTCCTCAAACAAGCGAGTAATAGGTCTTGCAACATTATTATTTTTTTGAAAATGAAACTTAACAATTTCAACTCGTTCTGGAATGGAATAAGCCATGTTTTATGGTAGGTTGAAATAATTTTCAAGAAGACCAAACTGAATCCGTGACAAAAATGAAATAAACATTTGACTAAATTATTTTTTTACTCATCTACAGTTCTTCCAACAATAAAAAGAGCAAACGATAAATGTGGATCTTCATGGTAATGAAGAATTTCGAGATTGAAATCTTGCTTTCCTGAATCCCAAGACTATTTTCCATCAGTACCAAATTTATGGGTTTGATGTTCTTAGCGCCAACTTTGCATTAAACGTTCGAGTAAATTTTAATGAACAGGGTGTTATTAGAAATATTAATAAGTACTTTTTCACATGATATATCACTCGACTCCACTTTTCATTTTGGGGTTTTAAGGCAGTGGTTAAAAAATATGTGTGAAATGTTTCCCCTTCGATTTCAACGTGTCCAAGCATTTTTTGCTTCAAATTCCAAATGAGGGAGAAAAGCTAGGTGCATACTTCTCTTTGGACCACTCTATAGGTACTACAGTGAAGCATGCCTCATTTCGCTTTGATATTGAAAAACCATGCACCTACACACAAACCGATATCAAACAATCGCTGAACATAAATTTCTATCGTTATAGCCATCGTAAACGCACGAAGATCACCACTTCCAATCAATATCCCCCATTTCGTTTGTCGGATGATTGATAGAATCGGTATCTCATCAAACGAAACCCTATAAAGCCGAAAATTTCTATGGGAGCAAATTGAATGATCCGTAAAGATAAGAATCCCTATAGATCGCCCGTAATTTATGATCCATTAACAAAAATATGGCGTAATTTCGATCCGTGTCGTTAGAATTTCTTGTCGTTATCGCTTGTAGTGTGAGATATTTCACTTCTGACGATTCAATTAACTCTTGGGTGTGATGTGATGGGCCGGTTGCCTCGGATTTTGGGCCTTTGGCTATTGTGGGATGATGATTTTATTATGTTGTGATTTTTCATTTGATTATTTATTCCTGGTCGAGCAACCCTAAGATAATGATTTATTCTGCAGATCACAGATATTATCTCGAAGGAAAAAATCACCAATTTACAGGTGAACAATAATCACACAGTCTCCTGTGGGATTTTCACCTCGATAACTTCCACTAAATTACGACCAAATAACTTTTTTCTACGGCTTTAACACAAAACTGCTTCATTTCAACTGTTCTTTCGGTTGTAGTTATTGTCACAAAATGAATCAGGTCGCCCATGGAATGTTATATTTGAAGCAATGACAGCTCTATTCACTCATTTAATTGTACCTAAATGGACATTTTTTATGACATCAAATTTGAAGTTCATGTTATTTGTTGAAACATTTATTATGTAACATAGTTTGTTCATGTATCAAAAACAGGTGGCAATGTTAATCTCATCTAATTGTGTACCTGAAAAAGGGACTGTAACACTATAATCAATCATTCGAATCCTATATGTGTATATGGTGTCATATATTTCCTTACAGTTGTTAAAGACCTTACTGTAAGGAATAGTTATTTATGATATAAGTTTTGAAAGTAATATTTCATTTTGTGAGAAGGGACACGACGCCGAAGGCGGAGTGTTCCATCCATTCAAACAAAATAAAATCACTTTCAGCAGGTATATCATACACTATTTGAAAGTCAAAATTAACGCATACCTATTTTACATTAATTAATTGATAAAATAATAGCCTCGAGATTATTAGTTTTGAATCCAATTTCATCTAATCTATTCATGAAAAAAGTTGACAACTAACGTCAATAAATCACGAATTATTCTTTCTCGTTTCTTCGTTCCTCGATGGGAAATGATCCAGAAAATGAATTTCTACCGCCAGAAATTGAAGAAGCTGCCAATAAAGCTGTTTTTGAATTATTGCCTAGTAAGTCAAAGCGACAGTACGAGTTTTCATACGATCGTTTCTTGAAATGGTGTGATCAGAAAAATGTCAGTGGCAAGGAGGCCATTTAAAAAGTGCTTCTTGCATACTTTGGAAGAAAAGTCCTAAATATGGAAATCGTCAACCCTTTGGTCGAATTACTCTATGTTGAAATCGATGATGAACTCAAATGATCATGACATGAGCAGATATTACAAGCTTGTGGCTTTTTTTAAATCGAATGGGTGAAGGATATCGACTGAAAAAGTCAAAAGTATTGATAAGGGAACAAATCGACAAATTTCTCGCAGAAGCCCAGGATGAAATATATCTAACGCAGGAAGTTGCTGCGATTTCTGGTGTTTTTGAAGCCTGTCGTCGAGAGGAACTGTGCGATTTGACATTAAATGATATCGGGGATTCCGGAACTTCACTAGTTGTGCATATACCAGACACAAAAGCTAATGGGCCACGCACCTTTGTCGTTAGATGTACATTGTACATGAACTGCTATAAAAAGTACATAGCCCTTCGTCCAGTGGATATTGATCATTCAAGAGTATTTATAAAATGCATTTGAATTAAATGCACCAGGACTCCAGTTGGAATCAACGCATTCGGTAAGATGCCTCCCAAAATTGCTGAATTTCTAAATTTGCCTGATTCCCATCTTTATACTGGACATTGTTTCCGACGTTCCTCAGCAAGTTTCTTGGCGGACTCTGGTGCTAGTCTCACTACAATTGAAAAACACGGTGGATGGAAGTCCAGTACAGTAGCAGAGGGTTATATAGAAGACTCTCTACGAAGGAAAATACCATTGCGGATCAAATTTTGTCCAAAACTTCTGCGGATAACATTGTTCTCTGCCCTGGTACAAGCTTCACCAAAATAAATTCTGTTTCATTTACCAATGAGACTGGCCATGGAATTTCTTATCATAATTGTAGTTCCACTAATTGTAAGTTCAATTGAATAAACGCTTCATTTTGAATTATGTTTTTATATTTCCTCTTCAAATAAATCACTTTTAGCACTAGTGCTAAAATGATTTAC
Organism: Zygogramma bicolorata; assembly: GCA_032362365.1. Taxonomy (NCBI): domain Eukaryota; kingdom Metazoa; phylum Arthropoda; class Insecta; order Coleoptera; family Chrysomelidae; genus Zygogramma; species Zygogramma bicolorata. The sequence continues at coordinate 41,056 of JAVJAQ010000570.1, forward strand.
TTTTAACACCAGTGTCATGAAATGGCATTTTAGACACTGACAGCATGCGTCAAAAATTATCCTTTTACTGACGTTTGTAAAAAAATAATTTTCTACCCTTATTGGCAGCAAATATTAATTTTACAGACAGACTTCAATCAGCAAAGTATTACTTTTCCTACCAAGTCCGCAAAGTAAGGACTTTCCTGGAAGAAAAAGTAATTCAAAATCGCCATGTCCATCATGTTCTCAAACTATAATAACTGTGAACATATACATTTCCATAGCAACCAACCATTCCAACACTTGCAATTTCTATCAAATTTTTGTTTTAATTTTTCACCACAGAAAAAAAAAGTTGTTAGAATTGTAGGTAACTAATTTGCGAATACATTATTCTACATATATCATTATAAATAATCGGAGAAATAAATTTATGTTCAACTCGGCAGCAAAGAAGATAGCTGATTCTTTGCCTTGCTACTCTCAGCTATGAACTATCAGCCGCGGCAGTCAATCACTACTTTGCTGTCTAGTGAAACAAATAACTATTCCTTACTGTGGGGGAATAGGATTTCCCTACAGTTGTTAGTGATCAACATAAAAAAGTCGGAAATGCCAAATTCCTGGACTCTGTGTTGCTGAGTTTCAGCTTGCGCCCCAACTTAGCAATCCTCAGAGTCGTCCTGGAATGTAAGGCTTTTTATACCTGGTTGTCAATATACTATTATTTGTGAGAACATTGCTATTCACGGTAGTTATGATTTTTTCATTTTCTCTCTTTGCACAGAAAAGGAATTTTTCAACAAACGGTGTCAATCATTTTCACTGCCCCTTCTGAAAGCCGTCCCTGCTCGCTGACACCGCATAGACTTTATGTTTCATGCAAGCAGAATAAGTTGGATTTATTACTTCTGCTTCAACAATGTATGTATTTGTGTTGATTATGCTCTAATTGCGATTAATCTCCTCGTTCTTGCTCTAACACCTGTAGATGAAAACAACATTCTACGAAGTAATTGGAAGGAATGGAATAAATGGTGCCAATTTGTCACTATTGACGAAAAAACGCATCCGCTATTCGTAATTGAGTTTCCTTGGCGACGTGCTGACATCCATCATCAGATGCAATTGACGCACCCCGGCAAAGTATTATTTTGTGACAGTGATAAACAGGATAAAACTGATTTTGACCGTTTTCTCTGATGATGTATTGTAGAACACTAATTGGATATAATGTTGAACATTCTTCTATCAACACGACATTTGAAAAATAGATATCTGGGGTGTTTCCAGGATATGACAGAGACAACCCATGTTCCATCGATATTTCAATATTTTTAATAATAGTGTCAATATTCATGCGATTTCCCAGAGACTTATGGCACTCAAGAATATGAGCTGACCTCTTCCTATATATATATATATATATATATATATATATATATATATATATATATATATATATATATGTATATGAAAAAGTATATTTTGTTATGTTCAGCATTAAGTAAGATTGAAACGTTTCAATATCTTCATTTCATTTCTGATATCTATTGGTAATTGACATCCCAATTCCAGATATTGTATTTTTAATTCAGTCATTTGACGACGAAAAATCTGCTTTATAGGACCCAACAAGAAATAGACAAAATTAATTCGTACGGCATTATAAACAAAATCAAAACCTTTTATTTGGTTATTGATGTATTGAGTATCATTTCGAGGAATTGAATGTGAGGTCTATTCTTGCATATTTAGGTTTTTTATGAGGATCGTAAAGACAATCATAATGGTACTGGCCGTAAATATTATCACACCAACGTTATCTGAGCTTGGCACTATTATATATCCCGATTATTGTTTATAATCCAAATCGCATTTGAATATCTTCAACAAAGTTAGTTCTCAGAATCATTTTCCGAACGGATAATTCCAAAATTAAAATGGATACTTCATAATATAAAACTATGTTATCATAAAATATTGTTCACGATTGTTTATAGATATTTTATATATCCTCTATGGGAAAAGATGAACTTACTCTCTTCAGGAATCAGAGTACTTAAAGTAAGTAAGTTGAATACCTTAACGGAAACTGCAGGTTGAACTGAGAAGTTCTAACTTTTTTATCCTTCCTCTCATTGTATTATTTATATTTCTGAATAATTTTATCCTCGTTCAAATAACATGATTGAGTGAATTCCAGTCCTGGTTCGACTGCCCTTCCACTAACTTATTTTCAACTAGACTTCTGCCAAACTTATATATATATATATATATATATATATATATATATATATATATATATCTATCTCTTTCAATTTCTGTCTCTTTCTCCCCATTTCTTCTTCTGTCATCTGTAGTGCCAAGTATTGAAACTCCTTATCTCATCATAAATCTGTTTGTTTCTGAACCATTTGACCAGTTGTCTTGATTGAAAGGAAAATGTGCGGAATTGCTTGTTAGCTAATGTGTAATGTTGGTTGTTGAGGTCTGTATATCCAATATACAAACGAGGGGGTACTGTGGGATTTCTGTGTCTCCATCAAGATGCATATATTCCTGGTGAAATGACTTCTAAACAAGTACAAAGTTAATGTTTTCATCAAAAACGCTAGACCTACGGCTCACTTGATAATGACATCCAGGGAAAATCACATTCCTCAAATATGCTTACAGATGGCGCCAAGCGGGAACTCTAGACACAAGTCATTATGAATTCTGACTAAATTTATAATAGCAAATTCTTTTGGAAGAACTCGTGTAGAGTCGAGTGTATTTCTTTCTTTTTTCAACACTCTACATAATAAAGGTACAGGAGTTCAGTCGAAAATTGCATGAGTTCTTACCTAAGAATTCACTATATTCTTCATGTCTGTCTGTTTTTCTTTAGAAGTTAATACAGATTTACCGATAGATTTCATTTTCTTTATATTTTCGATATAGGTTATGAAAAATTAATATCAGAATTCATAGAAATTCTAACTATTCTAGCTGATGGAGTTGGACCACAGAGATGAAAAAAAAGTATGTCAATATAGTGTTCAGTGCGCATTATGTTGTACAATTCGAAAAAGAAATAAACCCTCCATAGTCCAGATCAACCTGAGTAATGTCTATTCATTGGGAAGAGTGCTGCAGTGCAGGTTGTTATGGCGCTTTACATGAAGACCACATTTGAAAGAACTCTCCCAAGGGAATTCATTCCATGATTTTAAATTTTTGTTTTTGCATCCTTTTACTGGGTATGTAAAACCATTGTCACTAATGCTGGAACTTGAAATAAATATGTTGAACTAGGAAATTCTGAAAAGCAATCAGCAAATAACACAAATATAACTTCTACCAAAGAAAACACTGAGCAAAATGGATTTTGTTTTTATCAGCGTCAGAATAATCTCGCGTTATATTGACCAGTTGAACTTGAGTACATGTATTGAATGGTTTGTACTGACCATCGGAACTTGATATAGATGAATAGATGATTGATTATTTTGTCCACAAATAATACAACTGCGTTTGATATCCATTGTGAAACACTGCTCAAAACAATATCTGAATTAAATACTTAACAAACGGTAAACGACCAAAATTTAAAACAACATTTAAATTGATAACTAAACAAACGGAAAACAACTAATTATTGGAAGCAACGGTGGACAATTGACTAAGAAAACTACAGAACAAAATTGAACTGGAAACAACGAATAACTGGTTGAAAAGAACAGTACAATTATGGGAAACTTCGAGCACAATTCAAATAAATTGAAATGTAAATGTCAAAAGATGACAGAATTCGATTGTAGCACCGTCTACTGGAAATCGCAGTAAATTCCCTGGATATGATTGATCGTATCTAGACAACAATATCGAATCGAAGATTGCACCATTTTGGTCTCCATATGGTAGGAATAGCAAATTCACTACGGAAAATAATGAAAATCTGTGTCTTTCGCATCACAGACTTTTCGACGGGAGGAAACACAATATTGAAAAATTTAAACAATTTTCATAACCTTGAAAGTTGAATGAATCCATTTTTTCAATCCTACTCTGAATGAATGATTCTATCATTCAATCCAACATTTCTTTCACCTGTTGGTACAAATTAATTCAACCGGCTTCCCAAAATTTATTCCGAAAGTTACAGACATTTACTACCGAAGAACTCGATAATTGATGGCCCCATAACAGAAAAGTGTCACTCGTATATATTTCCAGTGTGTGGCATTCAAATTTGAATAGATAAATAACAAAGCCAGTTAATTCGGATCCGGAAACTAGTCAGAACATCCATTGAGTCTCGTAAGATGACAAATCACCGCGGTGTCATCTCAATTGAGATACTGTATTAACTAGCTTGTTTCAGAAGCATCAGATTTCAAAACTTTCATCTGATAATGGCTCCTATTAGTCATCGTTTGCGTTGGAGTCACCTGTGGGTAGGGTAAGCGCTAGAAACGGAAAGAAAATTTAATTCTACCCTCCACAGAGTTTATCATTAAAAAAACTAATTCCTGTGAGATTTTAACTTCAATATCATCATGAGAATCTTACAGGTAACTGTAATTTTCAATATGAATTTTTACCTGGTATCGATCCGATCTATTCAATTTGCAAAAAATAAGAAACAGCTATCGCTGTAATGATATTTATAATTTTTCTCGTTCATATGTACAACTTATTCAATCTATCCTGGCACAAACTTAGCTTCTTTTCTAGTTGCATACTGGTGGTGTAGACCATGACCATCGTCCATAGATATTCTAATAAGTCCGCTCACTCTCAGCAGCGACCCAAATCATCACCGTCCGTCCTCGCGCGTCCCTTGCCTGGCCGGTCGGTCGTCAGTGCCCGTCTGACGGGGGAGCCAGTTTAACAGAGTGTCTCCGATTGAACAGTTCGCATCGTTCCGGCCGGTTAAACTGAGTGCGCGAAATGAACATTCTATTTGAACTTTTATTCTTGTAGTTATTTGAACATTTTTTGATGAGGAAAGAAAGTTACGAATTCTCTGGAATTTATTTTTGGTTGGAGGCTTACTATCTCCTCCGTTTTGAATTTATGGAAAATAATGAAAATTGAAAATTATAAATTTTTATTGACGCGTAATCTCAATCAGGATTGTCTCGAGAATTACTTTGGTCAAATCAGAAATGCTTGTGGAAACGCTAGAAATCCAACTGCCATTCAGTTTACCAGAGCATTTAAAAAACTTTTTGCTATAGGATATTTGCACGAGACAGAAGGCAGCAATTTTATGGAAGACAGTAGCGATATTTTGCTTAATATAACATCGGAGTCATTGAAAAATATTGAAAGTTTTCAGGAAAAAAATTAAGAAAATATTTCTCCAATTATAAAAATAGAATCAACCGATTATAGGAATTTGATATCAGAGGAGGGAAATGCACTGGTCTATGTTGGTGGATATTTTTTACGTAGATGTCTCTTTAAACATTCTTGTCATATTTGTTTGGAATATTGTTCATCATCCGAAAGAGACAAGTCTACTTCATTTTGTGAGCTCAAAGCTTACAAAGGTAGTAAAAATATATTTGGTGGCTTAACAGTCCCTCCCAATGATTTTTGTAAGTATTTAATACAATTAGAAAATATTTTTGTTTCGAATTTTAATGATTGATGATTTTAATGATGATTACTGCATACATGATGGTGTAGGAAACATATTTCTGAAAGAATATTCCAATGTAGAATTCAGCCATCCATGTAGCAATTTTCCCAAAGACTATTTACTTTCATTGTTTACAAGAGTTCGAATCTATTACACAATCAAATTTGCAAAAAGGCAGTAGTTAGTTTATGCCGATTTAGAAACCTCCCCCCTCCACTGACCTTGCCGTGACCTTGACGGTGAAGTCAACAAGGTGACTTTGACAGTCCGTTTGACCTTCATATGACCTTGGAAACGAGATGACCTTGAATGACCTTGAAAACGCTATGACCTTGAATGACCTTGAAACGAGATGACTTGAATGATCTCTATGAGTTGTCACCTTGAATGACCTCTACGAGTTGCCACCTTGAATGACCTCTATGAGTTGTCACCTTGAGTGACCTTTGGTGTGCGTGTGTGCACAGTCCAGCGCATGTTTGACCTTCAATGCCCTTGAGTGTTGGCATGGTCTAGCTTGAGCTGCATTACCCTTGAATGACATTGACATTTGTGAATCGTCTCTGAGCTGGTTGCGATCGAACAACATCCCACTGAATATTTTTCTAGCATCGAATGACTTTGTGCAATGTCATATTGAGGAGGAATACACATACTCTCTGTAATGAATATCATTGCCCTTGAATAACCTTGTCTGCATGAAAACGATGATGAGTTCACATCTTAGTTGAGTCTGACCTACAAATAACCTTGAGTGTGTCTGACCTACAAATAACCTTGAGTGTTTTCAAGAACGGAATCGGGTGTTTCTCCCACTCCTCAAAGATTGCATATAAAGGAAGGGCTACCCACTCATGGGAGTTAGTTGAGTATCGAGTGTACTGAATAGTTCTTCAACAATGTTTTGCTGTAGCGGTTGTGGTAAAAGTTTCAGTCGTAAAGATAATATGCATCGTCATCAGATGCAGTCGTGTAGTAGGTCGAATGACAGTGCGGGTCCTTCAGCGAAGAAAATTAAAGTGGATTCTACCCCATCGATACCGGCCGAACAATTGTGTACTTTTTGTGATAAAATGGTGGCTGCAAATCGGATGGTCTCGCACCTCAAAACGCTGGAGCACAAGACAAATGCTTGCACATATTTCACCGATGGTGTGAAAGTCATTGATAGTGCCTTCAAACATAGAATCGTAAGCTACAGGGTTGAAAGTAAAAATCAACATTCAGATTATCAATCATTTTTCAATGAAGTGAAGCAGAATGTGGTAGCTTTGATTGATCGTATGGTGCAAGTCCATAACGTTGTTAAAATGAATATGGAGCTGTTTGGAAGATATATACTCCAAACTCAGGAATTATCCGAAGTAAAATCATTCAACAGCCCCAATCAAGTTGTTGACCAGTCCAATGGCATTGAAGACGTCTATAGAACATTCGTCGATTTATTGAGCGCAAAAGCTCTGGAATTTCAGGAACGAGATTCAGGTATGTAATCTATAAAATCTTGAGATTCTCATTCACAATTTTATTTTTTCACAGGTTGGTGTCTGGAGAGAGTTATGTTCATCGAAGTGAATATCAACAAATTCAGCCCTCTCAGTGGTTCCTCCTACATCAAACTTCCAGAATTCATCGCTTTGAAGAGAGCTGTTGTGAATGTGAAGAACGAAGATCAGTATTGTTTCGCTTGGGCCGTCACATCAGCGTTACGACCCGCCCAAATCAGAACTTCTGAAGTAGGATCATACCCGGCATTTAGGGATGTACTCAATGTTGAAGGTATAGATTTTCCAATGAAATTACGCGATATTCCTAAATTTGAGAATTTGAATGATTGTTCAGTCAATGTTTATGGGTTGGAAACAATTTTAGAGGACAACCGGTTGAAATATGAAATCGTCGGACCGTTATATTATGCACGACGTAAGCTCGGGCGACACGTCAATTTGCTGAATATCACTGATGAATCCGGTAACAGTCATTATTGCTGGATAAAGGATTTATCAAGATTGGTTTCATCACAAATTTCATCTCACGGTCATAGGATGTATTTTTGTGATGGATGTTTGATGTATTTTTCTGATGAAAGAAAACTACTGAGACACCAATTGAATGATTGTAATTTGATTTCTACAACTATTCCGACAACGCAAATGAAAATTGATAAATGTGGTAGGGCCGTGCCTGAGAATATATTGAAATTTGAAAATTTCGAAAGGCAGTTGAAAGTTCCATTCGTAGTGTATGCCGATTTCGAATCTATTCTGAAACCTATACAGACAAATGAACCGGATCCTACACGCTCTTTCACGAATAAATCGTTCATTCATGAACCTTACTCATTCTCATACCGAATTCATTGCTCTTTTGATGAATCAATCTCCAAATTTGTACTGTATCGAGGGGCGGATGCTGCCAAAGTATTTGTTACCAGACTGGAATCTGACCTGAGCTCGATATATTATAAATATTTGAATCGCATCGTACCGATGAAGCCATTAACGGTTTCGGAGGAAATTGAATTCTCAACTGCCGATAAGTGCGGTATTTGTGAAAAACCCTTCGGAGTGGGTGATGTGAGAGTAAGAGATCATTGCCACTTGACGGGAAAAAAAAGATTCGGTGCAGCACATTCTCGATGTAATTTGAACTTCAAGTTACCAAAATTCATTCCGATAATTTTTCATAATCTAAGTGGATATGATTGTCACTTATTCATAAAAGAGATGTGCACAAATAAAAATAAAGTAGATGTCATCGCCCAAACAAAGGAAAATTATATTTCTTTCTCTAAACATCTATTGATGGGCACTACAACTGATAAGTTAGGTAGAGTGAAGAAGCAATTCTTGAAACTGCGATTCATCGATAGCTTCAGATTCATGTCATCTTCATTGCAGCAATTGGGTGATAGTTTGTCAGATGAGCAATGTAGTGAAACACGAAAGTGTTTTCCGGATCATGAAAAATTCCATCTAATGCGGCAAAAGGGCGTTTTTCCTTACAATTTTGTGAAAGATATAGAAAAATTAGATTTTACTGAGTTGCCATTAAAATCAGATTTTTATGACCAACTGAATGAGAGACATATATCCGACGACGATTATGAAAGAGCTAAGCGTGTATGGACCTTATTCAATTGTGAGACATTGGGGGACTATTCAGATTTGTATTTGAAATCGGATGTACTACTTTTATGCGACATATTTGAAAACTTTCGTAATATATGTATCGATAAATATCAATTGGACCCTGCCCACTATTTCACATCACCTGGTCATTCTTGGGACGCTATGCTCAAATATACAGGTATAGAGTTGGAATTGCTCACAGATATTGACATGATAAACTTTTTCAAAAAAGGAATACGAGGCGGTATCAGCCAGTGCTCTGAAAGGAAGCATATCGCCAATAATCACTTTCTGCCTGATCATGATCTAAATGAGCCTTCATCTTTCATCACTTATTTGGATGCCACCAATCTTTATGGGCATAGCATGTCGCAATCATTACCAACAGGTGGTTTTTCATGGCTATCCGAACAAGAAATTATCCAGTTGGACATCATGAATGTTCCTAATGAAGGTTCGAAAGGCTACGTATTGGAAGTAGATGTTCATTATCCCGAAGAACTTCATGACGCGCATTCAGATTTACCATTCCTAGTTGAAAGTGTCGTCCCACCTGGATCGAATTCCAAAATACCTAAACTGATACCCAACCTGAACGATAAAAAAAAATATATTGTTCATTATAGGGCCTTGAAACAGGCAATCGAGAATGGCTTATTAGTGATGAGAACACACAGAATCCTCTCCTTCAATCAATCCCCGTGGTTGAAGAAATATGTCGATTTGAATACTCATATGAGAAATCAAGCGACAAATGTTTACCATAAAAACATATTCAAAACCAGAACCAATGCAGTGTTCGGGAAAACAATGGAGAACGTTGATAATAGAAATGACATACGACTCGTGACCCATTGGGAATCTATAAGACGTGCGACTGGTGCGAATGCCCTCATAGCTCGACCCAATTTTAAAACACTCTCTATTTTCTCAGAAGACTTTGTCGCAATTCATATGGGTAAGGTTAAAATCAATTATAACAAGCCTCTTTATCTCGGATTCAGCATTCTCGATTTATCAAAAACGGTCATTTATGATTTTTTTTATAATTTCATTAAAAGACATTACGGTTCGAAGGCTTCGCTCCTATATACCGATACCGATTCCCTCATCCTCAAAATCTTCACAGATAATTTTTATGATTTCATGAAGAACAATGTGCACAATTTTGACACATCCAATTACAAGATTGGTAATCAGTTTGATATGCCCATAACTGAGCCAATTTTGGGAAAGATGAAAGATGAATTCCCTAATGATCCGATCATAAGTTTTTACGGTACTGGTGCAAAAGCCTATCATGTCAAATCTGTTAGTGATGAATTGAAGAAGGCCAAAGGGGTAAAAAAATCGGTCATACAAAATCAAATGTCGCTTGAAGACTATCGGAAAATAGTCGAATCGGGTGGTGTCATATTACGTAAGATGAGCACTTTCCGAAGTGATTTACATGATGTCTATACACTCATGTGTAATAAAGTAGCTCTTTCTTACAAGGATGATAAAAGATTCATAATCCCCAACACCACTAAAACTCTACCGTGGGGTCATAGGGACATCGCGTTTTACCGGACGAGTCCGGAGCAAAATTTCAAATTTGTCATGGATGCCCTCAGATCTATGGCTAATCCCGAAGTCGCCTCGAATGATAAATTGGATCTCCTCATACAATTATTGAATGAACAGTCTGATGATTAGTTAATTGAAGCTGGTTAATCTATACCTGAATTGGAATAGTAATAGAAACTATTTTGTAATATAAAATAAAATACATCAAACTCTTATTCTGGTTTTATTCCATTCATTTCACAAGGTCATTACTTCAAAGTGGTTATACAAAAGGGTTGTGAAATAAATCAATAAAACAAATGCAATTTACTCAATTACATTACATGATGTTTAAATTGTATGTGTTGTACTGGTACACGCTAATATTCACCGTATGATCTGTGCATCGACAGTGTTGCCGGAGTTACGATAAAATATTCGTGTTAGGTAAAGTAGAGGAGGGGTTAGGAGGAGGAGCTTCGCTATTAAAAAGGAGGCAGGTTGCGATCTTTCTTCATTCGAACAGCTTCGTCTAGCCTTCGAACATCAAGCGTCTCCTAGGTCTCTACTAGTGTTCTACAAGTGCCTTATTCGATTCAATCGAGATTGTGAGTATGATTGTCAGTGATGTTGATTTCATGTCTAATTGAATTTGTTTTATTTTCAGTTTCCGAAATGTCTTTCGAAGGAAACGGCCCTCAACCTGGAAGCAGCGGCAAGGTGAACGTCCTGCAGGATGTGGCCCTCCAGCCGATGGATCTGTCGGAGTATGAAGATGTCTTCCAGATGCTGGAGGAGTATCGTCTGATAGTTCCGGCCAGCCCTATCATGGAGGTGGTGCAGGTCGCTCCAACGCCTGGACCTAGTAGAGTCGACGACGCCCCGATGGTCGGAACTGCGCCGGCGGATCCCCTGCTCGAAGCCACTCCTGGAGGTGTGAAAAGGGGTGCAGATCACCCGAGCCGGAAGGAGTTGGTGGAAAAACCGGCCACGCAGCGAAAAGGGGTCAGTGCTGGAGCCGGTGACGCGGGGTATGACAGCGGCGATGATTTCGTGGAACCCAACCCCACGAAACGGAGATGGGCGCCCAAGAAGCCGATGGCGCCCAAGAAGCCGACGACTGCCAAGAAGCCGAAGACCGAGCTGCAGAAAGCTATGGAGAGGTGGGATGCGAATAACCCCCATCGCATCAGCAGCTGGACGCGGCAGAAATCCGTGACCCCCAAACCTACCCCGCCGAAGACTAAACCACCCGTCGTCACCCCATCGTCGAGGTCGGCCCCCAGGAAGCCGACCACGAAGGCGCCTCCGAAGACCACCGGAATGCGGCAACCGATTTGGAAGCGGCCGACCATTCCAGCAACTGCCGCCGTGTCGACCTCCACGGCACCCCCGCCACCCTCCACCCCGCAGGAGACTGCAGAGACCGCCGTTGTGCCGCCGGAGCAGCCATCCACTTCGGCTGTCCCAGAACCGGCCTTCACTGTACCTCCACCACCAGCTACGACCCAGAGGACCGTCGCCGTGATCGGGGACAATGGCGACGAAATGCCATTGTCTCAGCGGTCTGAGACTCTGGTCGAGGACGTCCAGGCCCTCAGCAGGGTTTGCCGTGAGAGGAGGGCCAGGTTGAAGGACCTCGAGGGCAGCGACGCAAGGAAAGATGGAATCGCTGCGCGCAAACGGCGGTTGGAAGTCGAGCGCGCGCAGATGGCGGAGCAGAGAATGCGGTTGGTGGCTCAGTTGGCGGAGTTGGACCGGGGCATGGTCGAGAAAGACTCACTCATCACCGGTTGCGACGATGATACTCGGCTGGAGGACGAGTCGACGAGGGAATCTCGCCTGGAGGTGAGCAGGTTGGACGACCAGCTTCGGAATCTGCGGGAGCGGCTCAAGAATGGGGTTGACGCGATGGCCTAATTTACCTTCTCCCCCTCCCACCCTCACATTCTTCTTTTCCTTTTTCCTACCTCGGAGTACACATACGTTGGTTGGTGTGCACGGGGCACTGCGTGGTTGGGGCAGTGCCTTCCTTCCTTCCCCCACTCCTCCTCACTCCTCTTCGAGAGTATAAAATCAGGATATCTTTGCTACGAAGATCAGTAGAGCAGCTATCAGCATCATGACTACATATGCGGCAGCAGACTCCACCACCGAACCCCACGTTCAGCCCGAGTTCGACGGCCAACATGACCCTCGGGTACAAGTGCACCACATCTCGAGCACTAGTGATTCGTCGGATCAAGTGGATCGGGAGCTCCGGGAGTTCATGGATGTCCTCATGGGTGACGGACCTCCCGAACACTTTGGTGATGCCGCTCGTCTGAGAGATGAGCTGATGGAACTCATCGCTGAAGATAGGCCGCAAGAGTTCCTAGATGATGCGGCGTTCTGGGCCCTTTTCCCCAGACGGGAGCCAGTCATCCCCAGACAGATGGAACCAGTCGTCGTTGAGGATAGCCCACCGCCATCTCCAATCCTCATTGACTAATCCTACCCATAATCCTTTCATTCCTCGGAGTACACATACGTTGGTTGGTGTGCACGGGGCACTGCGTGGTTGGGGCAGTGCCTTCCTCCCCTCTCCCCCATTCCCTCCTTACCAGAACAAATGATTATTAAAACTACGTAATGATATAAGACGTCAACAATCTAGTGGTTGAGCTGCATCATATAAATAATTCTTTGAGGAGAAAATAAAAAAAGACTTGTTTCATAATCAATTCCACAAGTATAATTTCTATAAAGTATGCTGTTTTTGTCTTCATTATTCTTCTTTGAAGTCTATATATATGTTGAATCAACACGAAACATTGCATATACTTTTGTCACTTTTCTCTCCCCTCCATTCTCCCTTCCCTTTTTTTGTATAAATACGATGTGAGGCTGGAGTTCTATATCATTCTCTGCACGATGTCGATGAGTCCTGACTCGACAACAGAGCCTAGGAGTGCGCCGCCCTCGGAACCAGCGACGGGCCCCACCCAAGTTGAAGAAGTTAGTTCTTCAACCGATGGTGTCAATACTCGAGGGAATCTTGGCTACTTCGAGTATTTATCCCAACAGTTTGGGTTTCCGGAAGGGTTCTTTGAGAGGATGCAAGTGGATGGCTCTGATATAGACTCAATCAGTTTACCATCCACCATCAGCTGGCCATCAGCCATCAGTATCTCATCTGATACTGATGATGATGACTAGTCCACAAATTGTGGGCTAACCCAAAAACAGCCCTTTTCAGGGCTACCATTATGAACTTAAACAGAGTAGCTATCTCATAGTGGGATATATAAGGTGATCACCTAATTAATATGTCATAATGCATATCTATGATTTATTAGGCGTTCACAATGTGAATACCTACTTGGTTATGGGCATCTCAGACACAGTGAGTTTGAGAAAATACCATCTGACATTCAAATTTGAGCAAATGACAATAAAGGCTGCGTCAAGGTCATTCCGCGTGGTTGCACTTTAGGTTAGTTAGTCGAACATATAATATCAAATTCACAATACCAGTTTCCAGGCAATCTCATTATGCGGTTAGCTGATCAGAGTAAGACGATTCTCCTCAGTTGCCCGCAAAGAGCACCAATCGATGATGCTCAAAATTATGGTGCATTTAAGCTCAAATAGATGTGACGGATAATTGATAGTGATAATAATAATGGGTGATGGTAGAAACTGCGGAGTGATCTGAACTACTTTTTCAGAGGATTCTCTATATCCTCAACTCCTAAGGCATTATAATCTAGCGGTTGAAATTTTTCGACCCGCGAATTAAATTAATTCGCGGCCGCGGATTAAAATAATCCGCGGATAAAACCGCGGATCCGCGGCCCGCGGCCGCGGATTCGCGCATATTCCGCTGATAAAACCGCGGATCCGCGGCCGTGGCCGCGGATCCGCGGTTTCTTCAGCGGACTATCCGCGAACCCGCGACCGTAGCGACGAATACGCGAATCCGCGGAATAATTTCGATGGCGGCCACGAAGTAATTTAATTCACGGGTCGAAAAATTTTTGAAGCGTAGCGGAGCGAAGCGGAGCGGAGCGGACCACACCCTGCGGATTATGATTCATTCGACGGATTGTATTAAGTCGCGAATCATTCCACCGCGGTCGCTTGTCCGCGGCTACACCCGCGGATCCGCGGTTCCATCAAAGGATTATCCGCGACCGTGGCGACGAATTCGCGAATAGCGGGGCGAGGCGCGCCACACCCTGCGCATCATGATTCATTTGACAGATTGGATTTAGTCGCGCTTCAATCCGCGAATCCGTGTATCAACCGCCGATCCTCAACGGTGAATTCGTGGATCAACTCTTTCATCTCCAGAGGTCGCGGATCCGCGGTCGCAACCGCATTATTATTTGAATTGCAGCCGCGAATTTCGATCCGCGGATCGCGATCACTTCGAGGTATGGTGTGATTGACAAAATGTAATTATTTCAATGGTGTTCGCTGAAAAGTTCGACCCGCGGATCTTAAACATTTTTCATTCATATTACGCGAACTTTGATTCATTTCATGAATTGAAAGTTGTCGCTATTCATTCCGCTGCCGCAGTCGCCTTCACCATATTCAAGCATATATTCTTGGAGAGGAAAACGTTTTTCATGTCCTACGAAACCCTCATCAGTAATTGAATCTCACTGTGAGATAGCTACTTTGTGTTTGGATAATGTAGCCCTGAAAAGGGCTGATTGTTTTCTGACCCAAGGGTCCACGGTTAGTGATGTATGGCATTATTGCAGATCATGCATGCATCAATGAATCGCATCTGTGTGAGAGGCCTACTACAAGCTTTACACCACGTCGCGTATATATCATTGAATGGTACTGTCCTATGCTCATCAACATGCTCGTACCACGCACCATTGTTCGATCGGTGGGCATAAAATCTGTAACAGATGAGGCAAAGTTTTTCAACTCGCCCTCCCTCTGTCGCGATTTTCACGAACGTTTCTGTAATACAACAGAGCTGCACCTGATCTGCCAAGGTATCGGTCATATTCAGCGGCTTGACTCTACATATAACCATGCCGCCAGGCTGATCACCATGTGCGTCACACTCGATACCTTCATCATCAGAGTCGGTCACCACCTCTTCTTCGACGATATCCTCCTCTGCGATCTGCTGGTCGATATCAGCCAACTCCGCTCCTGCCAAATCAACCCATTCGTTATCATCTAAATCGTTGTTCGGATCGGCGCGTGCGAGCATGTCCAACATCGCAACTCTCTCTTCAGCCATCTCGGTGGTTTCCTCGAGCACTGAGTGAAGTTTGATATTGTAACCCGCCTTTTATATAGCTCGGTGACGTCAGAAGTGGCAGGGGCGGCCCCCCCTCCACCAACTCGAGTGGATATAAATAGAAATTGGTGACATGATATTCTAGTCAATTCCCTCGGTTGAGTCCTGTTATTTCAAACATCCAGTAACAATATGCCTTTCTCGAAGGAATGGGACGCTAAGCCAAAAGTGTGTGTCTATCCAATACTAATTGCTGGATGGGTAGTGTGCCACAATTGTCAAGTCAGTCGGCCTAAGTCCCACATCAACCCTTGCACCGGCTTGTGCGTCGAGTGTGTGTCACGGAATCCGGTGCTGCCACCTAAGCGGTTGAATTTGTGTTCAACTCCAGAACAAGGAAACTACCCCAAATGCCTGAAGTGTTCCGGAAAGGTTACGTGCAGCGAAATGGGTATTTGCAGAAATATCTGTTCGACCTGTGCGGCGGCAGAATATCTAACATCACCCGAACAACGCTGCTTGCAATGCGATGAATACACGTCGGATTGTTGGAACCACCTGTGCGCCGCATGCAGAAGTAACTGGCAGCTATGTGAGAAAGTTGGTCAACTCCACCCCAATGAGAGAATACATTTTCGAGAATGTTGGTGTCTAACTCATGAAGAGCAGATCGAAAGATTTAAAATTCGAGGACACCGTATTCCAACCTATACGGAGATCGGACCAGAAAGCCTTGCTGATACAATTCGCTGATTGCCTATAATAATAGTTGGAGTTTATGATGAATAAATGCATTGAACATATTCCACTTGTATTATTTTTCAATTATAGGGTAGAATTACTAGGATTGCGTAAAGGTGTCGTAAATTAAAGACAGATTGAATGTTGAATATATATTCATTCTCAATTTTACAAATTAAAAATTACTTCAATTCACTTTTATCGATCCAAGAGTTGTGATCTGCTGGAAAACCAAGCCATTTCACATAGAGACGTCTTCCTTTCTTCTTCAAAACCTTTTCCACCAGATACGTATCGGGGGAATGTGTTTTATTCAATTCCATTTCATAAAAGCATCCTCTGATCGGTTGACCATTCACATCTTCGAGTGCGTACGTTATGGGTTCTGAACTGTTGACTTTAACGACCTTGAAAATTTCTGTCGTAAAATTTGCCGTATATCCTTTATCGAAAACACTTTTATATTTGCTAATTCGAACCATATCCCCTATTTTGAATTTTCCTTTTTTGCGCTTCACATTCTTCTTTTCAGGTTGCGAATATATCATCAATTTTGTGCTCGGTCTCACATCCGCAGGCTTCATACCGATGGTGCGATGAACTCTGTTGTTATACTGATGTGTTATGGTAGGGAGAATATGTAACCATTTATAATTGCCTTGGACCGAAAACTCTTTATAAAGCCATGTCTTCAACGTTCTGATGACTCTCTCTGCGATTGCGGCTTTTTTTGTACTGAATGTTGAATAATGATTGATATTATGCTTCGACATGAGAGACGAGAACTTTGAGTTATAGAATTCAGTTCCTTGATCAGATTGTAAGTTTTTTGGATGGTATTGGGCATCTTTTAGTACACTCGCCATGGCATCCGTCACTGAATTACCTGTTTTATCTTTCAGCGGTTTTACCCATACAAACTTCGAATAACAGTTGATCACGACGAGAATATATCTATAGCCTTTATTCTCTCTAGCATATGGCTGCATCTCCATCAAATCCATCTGCCACAAATCAGAAAATCCCCTTATTATAGTCTTTCTCCGAGGAAAATTTCGTCGCGCTGGCTTGTGCAGCTCATTAACAACTTGCCTTTTAGCAGCACTCATCTCAACTTTCTATGAGGGAAGTGGGTTCCCACTCAGGTGGTACAGCTAATTGTCCAGTCCTCCAGTGTTTGGGTTTGGGAATTGACTGTTCCACTTTGGTAACTCGCTCAGTTAAAGTATCGATATTTTTTGCCGAATGATTGATTCGATCACTCAAGGTATCGATTTCTTTACCCAATTTTATGATCCCTTCTGACAATGTATCATTTTTTTTGCCAATAACGAATCTGAGTTCGGTTATTCGTGCATCAAAGAATGATCTTGCATCACGAAGCACCGCAATAATAGACTCTTGGACAGCGTTCAGAGTTACTTCTTTAGTTTCTCTAATGTTATCATCAACATACCCTTTGGTGGCCGAGTCTTTCAACTCAGAAGGTTCACCAACATTCTGCATTCTTTTATTTTGAATATTAAAATTTCCATCCGGTGTCAGAATGAATCCCACACCTGGTTTACCACGAGCCGCTCTATCAACTCCACCCCTTCTTCGACCGAATTTATCAATTGTTGTATGCATTGTTGGAGAATCAGCTTACGACTGATCGATTTCGATATATACCATCAGATATATAATGATGATGTCAGTAAACTACACCTTCTTCGCGCAATTCTTCTATCAGGGCTAAAATTTCATTTTCATGTCCAGTATGTCCAGCCATTTTTGAACTCCACAGTAATCTGAGTCGATCTACCAATTCATCCATTTTATTCCAGTAAATATAATTGATTTTCTGATTTCCGCTATGAACTTTATGGGTGGGTAATTTCATCATTCCTTCGCCTTCTATCCCAGAGCTCTCCCGCACATTTCCTAGGTTGAGTAGTGGAAGGATTACGTCTTGGTATTTCTTCCAATTATTCGATATAAGACCCTGTTCTCGGTCATAGTTTTTATAAGCGGCTCTTGTTATTTCAAGTATATCTCCATATACTTTTAGGTCGGAAGTGGAAATATTTCCCGAGGGTACTTTCATGAATATCAGTTTATACAATGCCGGCGAACCTTGGTAACTACCGATTACTTTACCGTTCTCTCTAAAATTAATTTTTCCTTCGATGAACTCTACATCGGCAATACCCATCTGGAGTGTTTTATTTTGGCGGTTCACACGAACGCCAAATACTGTATCGTACGAAGAAACACCCGATAACAACTTTTGAATATGTTTTTGTGCCTCCTCATCAGTGACCATTTTTGAAGTATCCGAATCTGATATCATCATTGAGGTGGATGGCGTATCCGCCGAAATCGATTCATCGGCAGGGGTACTATATTCGACGCTCTCACCATCCAATCCATCGAATTTCATCAAGTTGGGAAGCCATTCACTAGTCCTCATTGTTTTTGGTGTGAATAGTGCGGTTTTTCGTCCAGAAGATTTTGGTACTGTTGTTGTTGTTGTTGGCGTCTGATTCATTAGAGGTACTGTTGTTGTTGGCGTCTGATTCATTAGAGGCTTTTTAGTATTGGCTGATATTTCTTTCAATGGTACTGAGATCGGTTCATACAATTTTTCGAGCGCCACTCGATTACCAATGCGGCTACTCTTGATATAATTGAATTTTTTCCGAACTGCATCAGTTGCTTCGATTAGCTTTCGTTTCAAACAAATCTCATCATTACTTTCACTATCCATAATGATCTGGTGGTGAGAATACTGAAGTATCGTCGGCGCTGTCCACTACTCAATTGACTTGAATGGTCTGGTAACATCAGGGATATATGAATGCGTCAAATCCTTTTCGATATCGGCCATCCTGCATCTCCCTATCCTTATCGATAACCAGAAATCCGTATTTATCACTCCAACAATTTGCACACATATCTTGAAATTGCTTAAACGTTACGTCCGGTGACACATGGTCGGAAAAAATGTGATTGAGATTCATATCATCCTGCTTGAATGTCACAATGAAGTTTGAATTATCTCGAATTAGTTGTTTCGGTACTCGAGAGTATGTTTGGGCTAGATAGAAGCAATCCACATTCTTATGGCGCCCCATGCTGAAATACGATCTGATAACATCCTGTTTCTCACACATAACATCGTCGAAAATGAATATAGAGTCGGATTTGGCGTTTGATGGCTCCACTATTTCAGCTGCATTATTACCAAAAGTATAGAACCCCAACCCTTTGATTGGCGCTAACACTTCACGTAAGTACTCATATTTGGGTTGATACAGAGATTTCGAATAAAGATATACATTCGCGAAACGTAACCCCAGCGGGTGAGTCAGCAGTGAAATCATCACATTTGTCTTTCCACAATTCGAAGGTCCAATGATGAGGCCGCGAACAGATTTTGGGAGGAGAGACCCATGCCGCTGTTTAACGTCATTTTCTAATCCGCCTCCAACCCTACTATCCAAATTATCGATAGCGAACTCTTGATTCTGCTTAACAATGCGCATTGTATGGCGGTTGAAGACTATATAAATGAAGACAGTCGGTATACTCTCTATTTAATTGATGATGCCCAACGGGTACAGACGTACGAGTTTTCTATCTGATAAAACTGGTGAAGGAATAGTCAATTCAGTTATAAATAGGTTACCATTTGAACTGCATTTACCTGGCGGTTATCAGTATTGTGGACCCGGTACCAAATTACAGAAGAGATTAACGAGAGGAGATTCCGGTATAAATCAGCTCGATATCGCCTGTAAAAAACACGATATTGCATACCTACAGAATCCGAACGATTTGAAATTTAGACACAGGGCAGACCAACAACTCGAGGAGGCCGCTTGGCAAAGATTCAAGGCTAAAGACGCCACCGTAGCAGAGAAAGGGGCCGCTTGGCTAATCACAACAATCATGAAGGGGAAACGTCGGTTTGGTATGGGTTGTGAGTCATCATCCAAACTACGACAGAAAACAAAAAAGCGAATTATGAAGAGGAAGAAAAGTGCAAAACCATCAAATGTTGGAAAGAGGGCCGTGGCCTTTGGTTCTGGCATTGTTAGAAAGGTTCGTGATGTTCTACATAAGGCTGGGGGGCGAGATTTCGTTATAAATAATTCTAAGAGAGCTGCTGATATTGCACTGAAAGCGGCACGCAAGTTTACAAAGGCAGCTGGTGGGAAGAATAAAATTCGCACCCCTCGAATAATACCAATTCCAAAAATTGGTGGAATTCTACCACTTATACCAATTTTCGCCGGGTTATCAGCGCTGGGTACTTTGGCTGGCGCAACAGCTGGCATCACGAGAGCAGTACACGCAGCAAAAGCAAGTAGGCAACAATTGATCGAAGCGAACAGACACAATAAACATATGGAGGCTATCGCTCTAGGTAAAAGCGGTAAGGGGGTATATTTGAAGCCGTATCGCAAAGGACTAGGATTATATTTGAACCCTCAGAAGTCAAAAAACTATTAGATATGCTACCCCAAAGAGCTCTGTCCGATATCGACCTCAAGTACTTTGCTAAGAAAATGGAGATTCCTCATTTTCGCGGTGTATTCATGCGTGACAATCTACCGTCATCAGGACCGCATAGATGTGAATCAGCCATAGTCAATTTGGACAGTCAACGCGGCTCGGGGACGCATTGGGTAGCATATAAGAAGAGCAATGACTTAGTAAGCTATTTCGATAGTTTCGGAGATTTACCCCCTCCCAAGGAATTGATTTACTATTTTCGTACGGGCCCGAAAGCGGTCGATGAAATCCTCTATAACTATGAACGTCAGCAGAAATTCAACACAGTTTGGTGCGGTCATTTGTGTCTGAAGTTTCTCCGTGATAACGCACAATGAGTACTACTCCTTCCCAGGATCGGGAAAGTATCAAGAGGATGGGCCATTCTCTGATTGCCTATTCCAGATTACGCAGCTTACGAAAAATGACCAAACAACAGCTTGCGGATATGCCGAAAGAAGTATTAATCGGGTGCGCTGCTCATGAGATTGCATCAGTGTGGGATAAGCTACCGACACATCATCAGAATGATATCGATGTATTGAAGTATCAGTATTGTGGAGAACATTATAATGATGGTGATAGCAGTAATTCTGATGTCAATGATGGTCCATCCCCACAGAAAATTTTTTGTTGCTACTGTAGGGTGAAAGAAGTGAATGTAGCAACAAATAACGAAGTTGATATGGACTCACCATCTCCACCAAAAAAACGGCGAGTGCTTCAGCACCAACACCTATGTAATCAGCAATAAAATGGTGTGAACCACTAATATTTCATCAGTCATGTCACGCACGTTCACACTGTCAGGAGACTCGAGCGAGTTGAGTGCTAACTTTTACCCTCCTATCGAATTGAATACAGGAAGTCGCTATGGTCTGGGTTTGCACGGCTTCTACTCCTATAACTCAATATTCAATGTGGATGTGAGGAATAATGTCATCAGTTATTCCAAGAGGGTTAATTCACCCCCTATCATTATCAAAATCCCACCAGGAGCCTATGAGATCGATGAAATTAATAGGGTCATGGCCCATCCCCACAGAAAATTTTTTGTTGCTACTGTAGGGTGAAAGAAGTGAATGTAGCAACAAATAACGAAGTTGATATGGACTCACCATCTCCACCAAAAAAACGGCGAGTGCTTCAGCACCAACACCTATGTAATCAGCAATAAAATGGTGTGAACCACTAATATTTCATCAGTCATGTCACGCACGTTCACACTGTCAGGAGACTCGAGCGAGTTGAGTGCTAACTTTTACCCTCCTATCGAATTGAATACAGGAAGTCGCTATGGTCTGGGTTTGCACGGCTTCTACTCCTATAACTCAATATTCAATGTGGATGTGAGGAATAATGTCATCAGTTATTCCAAGAGGGTTAATTCACCCCCTATCATTATCAAAATCCCACCAGGAGCCTATGAGATCGATGAAATTAATAGGGTCATTCAGAAATCCATCAAATCCAGAGAGCCGCAACCTGTAGATGGCGTTGAAAAGGATATCGATGAAGTATTTCTTCTAGTCGCGAACAACAACACTCTCAAATGTGAAATGCGATCAAAATATAACATCAATCTCCGGCATGAAAACTCAATCGCTAACCTATTAGGGTTCGAAAAGAGTGTTTTCGAAAGTGGAAAAAATCACGAATCGACATTACCTGTAGATATCAACCACGTGAGAATCATCCGTGTCGATTGCAACGTCACTTCTGGAGCATATTCCAATGGTGATGAAGCTCACAGCATCTTCGAATTCGATATCGATGTGGAACCTGGCTACAAACTCACCAAGGAGCCAAAAAATATCATATATATGCCGCTCAAACCAGAAGGACGTCAGTATCTCGACAACATTACACTACGCATCTTAGACGATAATGGGCTGTTGATTGATTTCAATGGTGAAAAAATTATAATAAAATTGGAATTGGTAGAATTGTAACTGAAATCGATGATGGGATTCTGCTTCAGCAAACGACGACAGAGGTCACCAAAATATTGTGTGAGACACGGTGGTGGCAATGGTAGTGATGTACGTATAAAGAAAAGGGAACATCGAAATCACTTCATTCCACGTGTGTCTGCTAAACGATCAAGATATAGCATAAGCGCTGGCAGCCTGAAATTTCTGAAATCCATCGGTTTGAAAATACGCTACAAAAGAAGCAAGTAATATGGCCACTCTTACCACAAGTGAGAAACTGGAAGTTTTCGAGGAACCTGTATTCGACCGTTCGTTGATAAGTCTGCATGAGCATACATACAAACCATATGGCTCACCATATTTCAATAATTCCGACGAAATCAGAATTCCAATCAACTTTCAAGATCTGATACTCGATATCGCAGAGAGTTACATTTATATTGAAGGAAAGTTCAACCCCACTGACGCCACAAAGCCATGCTACCTTTCTAATAACGCCCTCGCTTTCTTGTTCGATGAGATTCGTTATGAAATGGGCGGCGAACAAGTCGCTGTTGTTCGAAAACCAGGCATAGTCACTACAATGAAAACTATGGTATCATTCGGAGGAACGCATGCTAATTCATTGTTATCTGTAGGTTGGGGGCTCAACCAAACTAATCAACCAATATGGGATTCCACCAGCACAGTATTCAGTGGTAAATTACCTTTGAAGTACCTCATGGGATTCGCTGAAGATTACAATAAAGGTATTCTGAATGTTAAGCAAGAGCTTATTTTGATCATGGCACGAACATTCAGAAATGCATATATGGGGGAAGTTGAGGCTGATTTTCAAATCAACAAGGTTGAATGGAGAATCAGACATATTGTGCCAGAAGATCGTCTCAAATTGAAACTTCTGAGTCGTATCAATAAAAGTGTCAATAATGCTATAGTGAAAGTAGCTTATCGTATGTGGGATCTTTATGAGTTACCTTTACTTCGACAAACGGCATCGGATATGTGGGCTGTGAAAACAACCAACAGTCTGGAGAGACCTCGATTCATCATAATTGGCTTTCAGCAGACCGCACAATCCGACAGTATATCAAAGGATGCAACGACATTCAAAGATGCTGACATAAGTAATATACGAGTGCATTTGAACTCTGAAGTCTTTCCATATGAACGTTGGAATTTGGATTTCGAAAAGAAGTTAGACTCATCTGCATACTATGCATATGAGAATTTTCAACGTAGCTACTATGATAGAGCAATGAGTGAACCGATGATGAATATTAGCAGCTTCCGCAGTAACCCCATATTTGTGATCGACTGCTCACACCAACCAGATGCCATGAAATCATCCACCGTTGACATCAAAATAGAGTTTGAAACACGTAAATTGAAGTTTCCATCGAGTACCAAAGTATATGCACTCATTTTACATGACGCTTTTTTGAGTTATAGTGCTCTCACTGGATCTGTTCATATTGGGTTATCATAAGAATCACATGTGAATCATTATCCACTGTAGAATGTTTTTTTTGGTCGATGAATAAAATATTTTAATACCAATTCTATCTTTTAATTCCATCCTTAACATATGAATATAAACAAATATGATTACTTTATAGTTTATTCATAGTTTTATATACAATATATATATCAATCATTCAAAGTTTACATCATTTCTTCATCTTCTTCACTCTCCACCTGTTGTTGTGAGTTGGGATCCAATGTCTTCAGCTGGTATTCATCTATGATAGTTGATGGTAGGTAACTGTATATGCCAGAGAGGAATTTTTTCAAGTCAGCTTGAATCATGAGCTTACAGAAATGATTCAAATCAATATTTCCGTAAGAATAAGCATTACACAGCGCTACACCAAGTTCATAATTCTCACTGAGCTGCAGAACTTTCTGCACTTCTTCAGAGTCGAAGCAAATATCACTATCGTAATTTGATGCATGTAGAGCGTCCCAACTCAAATCAGCTAATTCGCAAGACAACCTTTCTATAGCAGAACCCAAGTCACTTGCCTCCGGATACCATTCACTCGAATAGTGCATCCACATATTTGTAGTTTGAGGTGGGGGAGTTCTGAAACAACCAAAATAAGATTCATGAATTCGGCAATGATGCTAAGAAAGCGAGAAAAACATGAAAAAACATTAACAGAAAAAACACTCACTTTGACGCGTCTTCGAAGTGTGTAAAACTGATACATATTTTATATTTTATTTATATACTTTTCACTATGTACATATAAAGAGGGATAGAGACTAGAAAAACAATAAAGCTCTCAATCTAACACATTGAATTTAACCAAAGAGCGGGTTTTGGCACCAACATATTCCGAAGCACTCTGCCCCAAATAAGTCATCACCAATTTAGCTTGTGATGAATTAACATTTTGAATGATATTTTCTGTGAATTGTTCCGTCACACGTTTAGGAAGCCATACTTTGAACGAAGTATCACTTTCTTCATCGATCAGTATAACTTGGATGGATTTACCATATCGCGTGGAGAGTAATAACATTTTTTCAATTTTATAACCCTTATCGATAGCTAATGATGTCAAAGGTTTCTGTTCCATAGCTTCAGTCTGCTGAACTATGGCAAAATTGATCTTTTCAATGTCTAATTTCAAATTATCCATATTCAAATTATAGTGAAAGTATAATTTCAAAATATAAAATATGTTCACCTCTATGACGACGACGTTCACTTCTTGGGTGGATGGATTCTTGGTGGAGCGACTTCGGAGCACAACTACTAATACTCGTTTCGATGATCTGAACTGACACCAAACAAAATGTTTTGAGCTTATATAGAAATTGATAAAAGGGTGGGGGTGTGAGTTTGAACACTCTGCACATACACATTGGAGACCGAAGTCCATAATTGAAAATGCTCAAGGTTATTCAAGGGTTTATGTACTCCTCCTCAATATGACATTGCACAAAGTCATTCGATGCTAGAAAAATATTCAGTGTGATGTTGTTCGATCGCAACCAGCTCAGAGACGATTCACAAATGTCAATGTCATTCAAGGGTAATGCAGCTCAAGCTAGACCATGCCAACACTCAAGGGCATTGAAGGTCAAACATGCGCTGGACTGTGCACACACGCACACCAAAGGTCACTCAAGGTGACAACTCATAGAGGTCATTCAAGGTGGCAACTCGTAGAGGTCATTCAAGGTGACAACTCATAGAGATCATTCAAGTCATCTCGTTTCAAGGTCATTCAAGGTCATAGCGTTTTCAAGGTCATTCAAGGTCATCTCGTTTCCAAGGTCATATGAAGGTCAAACGGACTGTCAAAGTCACCTTGTTGACTTCACCGTCAAGGTCACGGCAAGGTCAGTGGAGGGGGGAGGTTTCTAAATCGGCATAAACTAACTACTAAAGGCAAATAAGATCTTAATGTTTAAATGAACAACTGAACTGAAACCACTAATATCGTTGCCGACGTTTCGACTTTTATAAAGTCATCCTCAGGGCATTACAAAGTTGCAGTGAATCAGATATAAATACACACATACAGGTGAAAAATTATTAAAATTTGCGACTAGAATCACTTCTGCGAACGAGAGGTCAAGATTGAGTAAATTTGGTACAATTCAATTGACAGTAAAAATGTAAAAAGAGACATGAACAACAATTTCAAAAATGTAGGAAACGGTAGAACCCAATCTCTGGTTTCTTGTCTATTAGAATAAAAATAAAAGGACATTTACATAAAAATTCCCAGTTTTTGATACTGAAATATACAGAAGTATATTTCTGACCGATGAAAATCATTTAAAAAAAAAAAAATATATATATATATATTATATAAACAAAATATATATTTCAGTATCGAAAACTGGGAATTTTTATTTTTATGTAAATGTCCTTCAATTTTTATTTCAATAGACAAGAAAACCAGAAATTTATGTGAGTTCAACCGTTTCCTACAGTTTTTAATTTTTGTTTATGTCTATTTTTACATTTTTACTGTCAATTGAATTGTACCAAACTAATGTACTCAATCTTGACCTCTCATTCGCAGAAGTGATTCTTGTCGCAAATTTCAATAATTTTTTACCTTGTGTGTATGTATATCTGATTTACTGTAACTTTGTAGTACCTTGACGATGACTTTATACAAGTCGAAACGTCGGCAAAGAAATAATAGTAGTTTCATTTATTCGACCTAACTCCAACCAACCCCCAGCTAAATATTTGAAATGTGTCTAAATATATATGCCAAAGTACTGAATAGATTATAATTATACTATTAGGGTATACTCAAGAAAACAACAAATCACCATTCAATTAGGTAATATGTAAATAAAGATTATTCATCTTCATTTTTTCTTTATTGTGAAGTCCCTTTATAAGTATCTCACCTTTTTACCTGCCCATAATTTAAGAAATCAGGTGATTCATGCCAGTTATTACAACGAAATATTCCTCAATTTATTGTTATTAGAATCTCATATAATATAATCATCTCAATGAAAGATCATACAAAAACATAAATAATATATAATGAATATGATCAACACTTGACGCCTGACCCTCGTAGACACACTTTCGAGTAAACATATTGTTCGCGCTGCTGACTGACCCTCGTATAACGTATTTCTGCTTGTAGCCCGCATGATTTACGACCGCTCGCAAAAAAAGCGGCATATTTCACCCACATCAAAGGAGTTACCAGACTTATTAGAATATCTATGGACGATGCCATGACA
>JAVJAQ010000572.1:0-23404 GCA_032362365.1 Zygogramma bicolorata
TTATAAATTACTGAAGGAAACAATTCATAAAACCTCCCCTGAAGTTATTTGAACTTATGGATTAGTATTCCTTGTCAAATTCAAACAAAAACTCATTCAGTTAACTCCGCTTATTTACTTGAGGCAATCTAAGAAAAATTTACATATATCAAATTTGAGGAAAATTAAGAGGCCCACTTAATCATTCCTCCCTGTATAAAATATAACACTACTATAAACAAAAAGGGGAAAAAGGGAACCCGATTTGTAGATTATCAATGACTTCAAAAATATCTAATGTGCCACTTGTAAATTTCGTACATAAAACATGTATAAGAGGTGAATCTTACAAATACGCTCACCCAGTAATCAAAGCTGGAACTCTCCTGTAGAACCGAGGATAAGGACAGCCACTTCCAACTTCAGAAACAACTCGGAACTCGAAATGTTCTCTCGCAACAAATATGTCAAAAAAAACACGAATAATTTTGACCAAACTGTTTTAAATCGGTTCTTAATTTCTGAAACTACAAAACAAATCTTCCAAATAATTCAACCGAATAGATTTAATTTCCGAATTCACACCGCTCAACAGTGACTTGAAATAAATCGTATTTCAATCCACTTTAGACTTCCCTCGGACTAAGTAGGAAAATCAACCTACCTCCTAGTGAGTTGGCACCCGACTCCTGACTCACTTATTTTTTGTAAGCTTCCAGGCCACGCATCTCATAGGGTGAAAATTGTTGCGCCCTGAGTACTTTCGAGATGGTACCCTCTTTCAGCTCGACGGATAAGTTGACAATTATCGTCGATAGAATCCTCTATTCCTTGAGTTTCGTAAAGAATGGAGTGTTTACTACTCACACCTAGATGTCGCTTGGATGGCCGTTTGTCCATATATCTCTTATGCTGTGTTCGCGTACCACATGAGGTCAGCGTCACCTGACCTTTGTCGAATAAATTTCTTTCTTTATTTGACATTTTAAGTAGTTATTTTTAATAGGGTTCAGAGTTTATACCATATTTCAGAAACTTGGGCGTAATAAAACTGATTTTTGTTAATCTTTCTCAGACTATCGAAGCAGTTATTTTACGACTTTTTATTTTTTATGTGGCTGATTTGACCTTAAGGGTCGATACGACGGTTCCCTTCTTCACGATAAACAGTGGTTTTTGGTATTTCTAATTTCTATGAAAAATAATGCAATTTTTAACTTTGTTACAATGCTTCCCCCTTTAAAAAAGTTTTGGCTTAATTGCCATAACTTTTCTTGCATCATACTCCCTGACAATATAACAACGCCACCTCATGTCAAATTCCAATATGAAAACAGAACAGGTTTCCCTTAAATGACGTGACTTTCGGTGGAGTTGCCCAGCGTGCTATGATGAGGGGTTCCTGATGAACTATAATTCCCTATAATTTTACAAGAAAAACTATCATCATTATGGTACTAGTGAGAAAAATAGGAATGATCGTATATCCTATTACACTAGGTAATCACATCACAATAGAGGCCATATTCACTCACGATCCACTGTAGTTCCTTACGCCGGTATTTGGTTTACCAACGCCTTGGTGAATCTCCTTCTCAGTTAACTCCATGTGATTTGCTACTCTTTATTGGTCAACGGAACACTATTCTAGATACGTTTCGATACGAAAGTACTTTCACTTGATTTCAGTAAACACTGAGGCTAAGTCTTTTATACGATTTTGTGCCGCGCTGATTGATTAAAGCCTTCTGGTGCACTCACTCAAACTGCTTAGTTAGTGTCTTTGTTCACCGTCCAGTGTGTCTGGGTCAAGATCGGGTAACTACCATTCGGGTGAGTGGCAGTCTGCTGGGGTTCTACGATGATTGGCGAGGGTGTCGGTTCGTCTGGTTGGGTTTGTTTGGGACGCTCCCGTTGAATTACCCACCAGGTCAGGGTATTCCACAGGCTTGCTAGCAATGATAGGCCACAGCCTATGGTTTGATACAGGTGAACACCATTCAGGATAACACCTACAGTGTACTTCACTACTCGGAATATATAATAAAAGCCAATTAGTCCACTCATGAACATTCCTATGTCAGAAAACCAACCCCACAGTTGTTTCATGGTCGACTTCGCCAACTGCTTCATTTCGCTGGTGTCGAATAGATTGAGGGTTGTGAGGCCTTGTCCTTCGGCTTGCAGTCCTACTATCCTCCGAGTAAGAATATTCTCCACTGCCTTGCGTTCATTTCCAAAAGTTAAGGTCCGTTGTACTTTAGAAATTTCCTCTTGGGTATACAATCCTCGAGTACTTAAGGGTTGTATTGGGGAAAATTGCAAGGGTGATTCCGGATCTACTGCTATTTCCCGTGGGGCATTCTTAATTGTGGGATATGGTGACAGTCCTATCCACTGGTCGTCCAAATAGTAGAGCGGGGGCGTCAGTCCATTGCAGTCTATTTCCTCCGCATAGTCCTGGATGACTCTGGTTATTGGAGCTACAAATTTGGAATGATTGTTCACGACCACGGGTAATTCGTGATAACAGCGATCAGTCCGTCTAATGGTCGCCACTTTAGGTACGCATCGCAAGATGTACAGTACCTCCCCCAAAACTCTTCCTACATGTCCTCCTTCTTCTTGCAAGATTTGACTAACAGCGTGTGGTGTAAGGGGAGCCATCAGTAATCGATTTCTCAGTATTTCCCTTCGTGTTTGGCATCGCCTATGTATGGTGTCGATGTACAATTTGTCCAAGTCTCGTTTATATGACTGCTCCACATATAAAAATTTACTGTTCACGTATGCCATCAAATCTGTGTTTTCGGGAAGAATACTCATCGATGGTCGAATATCTCTTCCTGCTTGTCTTTCCGCTACTACGATCCTTGGGTGTTCGGTTTGCCATCCTTCAATGTTGCAAAGCATCTCTTTCCGGGTGAGCATTAACGCTATAATTTTCAGTTCTCCTTCGACTACTAGAAATTTCTCCGAAGTTAGTCTATTGGAAATCAGTTCTGCTTTTCCTTCATATAAGAGACTCAAATGATCATTGCACGTTGTTAGAGCGTCACTGTCCCATACGCTTTCTCCAAGTATGGTGTCGAAACAATAGCCTCTCATGAACTGACAAGTTATTCCACCCTGCAAGCTGATCTCGTTTTCATTTATATTGACTTTCGCCATATAGTCTCTTGCTTGAATCTTTATGTCGGCTAAGATGACCACATCCTTCCAGGTTCGCCCATTTTCATGGTAGGTTGCTCCTTCGCAGGTTCCGGTACTATCTACCGATCCTAATAGCGTTAACGTTACGCTGGTTGAACCATTCATAGTTATTCGTCCAATATCTTGTTGGTATAGTTTCAGCGTCCTATAACGATGAAGTAAACTGCATTCGTCGGCTCCCAATCTGTCTACATAACTTGACAGTCCTCCTTCCACCAAAGATGTGTGACTATGCATCCCACAGTGATACATCAGTCTGGTGACTTCTATTAAACAAGTCCGTACGTGCTGATGCCGGATCTCGTTTCGCTGCAATATCTTTACCGAAATAGATTCACTCACATACGCAGACTCTGGTTCTGGGCACTTTTTAACGTCTCTGAGAGATACAGTCGAAATGTTCACTCTCTCATCACTGCAGTCGTACGCTATTATCCCGAGCACCGATACAAAATAGTGCATGACCAACAAGATAGCAATCATTAGCGAAATCCAGGTCGCGCTGCCTTTTTCCATCTTATCACCTAGGACTGACGAAGGGTGCGGGGACGCTCCTTCCTAGATAAAACATCGATTTTTGTAGTGAGGTAACATAATCAGTACAATCATTAAATTATTCAGAGTAAAACAATAAAAAAATAAAAATAAAATTCATTACATGAGTCATCTACTGTCTTTCTGGGCCAAAGATAGACACTAGTTCGACAAACATTTACATTATTAGTTTAGCTTGAAGAGAGTTTGCCCCGGGCTCTTCAAGTAACGGCACTCATCTGATTTGCTCAAAAACATTCTCATCATTCAGACTCGCTTTCGCGTCCAACTTCAGTCATTCGTCTACTCGCATCGCTCCTCACTTTACTCATTAACTCCACTCTCCGTCATTCAGGTTTCATTCCCTTATTCACTCAGTTATATTCTCTCTCACAGGTTTAGTCGATTAGGTTCTCTCCGAATCCGACTCGACCTCCTCAACGGTCGGGGTTCCTCTATACCTTCCTCCACATCATCATCATCATCTCCAACATGTTCCTCCTCAGTCGCCTCTTCTTCCGAGTAACCTTCGAATTCTATCCACTGTGGAATAATTGGGACCATTTTCTTTTTATTTTCGTCTTCACTATGTTCATACCTAAACGTCCTGCCAGAACTGCTCTTCCTCTCTTCTTCCTCGCCACTATTATTACTTGCCTCAGAATCATCCTCATCAACACTATAGGTAGAGTATGATTTCAGCCGATTTACGTGAACTACCTGTTCGTCTGTTCCGCCAACCCTTTTTATTCTGTAGGTTACAGGTCCTATTACCTCTATAACTCTATACGGGCCTATCCAGGGCTTCACGAGCTTCTTCGATATACCTGGCTTAACGTGCATCCGCAAGAGATATACTTGATCTCCGAGCTCATAAGTTTTCTCCCTCGTCTTTTTGTTGTACTGTTTTGCTCGGTCATCCTTGGCCTTTTCGGATGTTTTCAAAACTCGCGAATACACCTCCTTCAGTCTGGCAGCTAGCTCTGAAGCGTAGTTATCTGCACAGTCGTACCTGATTCGCTGCGGTCGAATGAAGTCCTCCACAGGCAAAACTTGCTCACGTCCATGTAGAAGGAAGAAAGGAGTGTATCCGGTGGAAATATGAACATTTCCGCGGTAAGCCATCAATACCACCGGAACCCATGTGTCCCAGTCGCGTTGATTGTCTGCTATGTAATGCGATAGCATGTCCTTCAACACTCGGTGCATCCGTTCAATTTGACCGTTCGATGTCGGTGCGTAACTTGAAGTTTGAATTTTCTTAATACCTAATACTTGACAAACAGACTTAAATAAATCAGACGTAAAGTTTGCCCCTCTGTCTGTTAATAGCTTCCTAGGTGCTCCATGTCGGTACACAATGTGTTCTACGAAGGCTCGTGCGATTGTGTCCGCTTTTTGGTCTGGCAGAGGGATAGCTTCCACGTACTTCGTAAAGTAATCTTGGAAAGTTAGCAGATAACGATTTCCATCCCAAGAGGTCACTAAAGGGCCCACTATGTCCATAGACGTCAGTTCCCAGGGTTCATAAGCCGTCGTGAACTTTTGAAGAGGTGCCTTTCTATGATGGGGCGAAGTTTTTCGCTTATTGCAAGATTCGCAAGCTGCCACATAACTTGTTATTACTGCCCTCATATTTGGCCAATAAAATCTTTTCTTGATACTCCACAAAGTTTTCTGTTGCCCTTGATGTCCTGCCATAGGCATATTGTGGAAATCTTCAAGAACTTTCTTCATCATTTCCTTGGGGACTACTAGCTTCTCTTCTCCTGCTTCAATTTTATACAGTATTCCGTCCTTATCTGTATAGAATTCTTGGTGTCCCTCTTCTCCCTCTTTCAGTTGAGCTATCACGGATTGGCAAAACTTATCCCGACGTTGTGCCCTCTCCAGAGTCTCTCGATCCCATACTGGTTCTATAACTACATTCTCTTCTACTAACCAGATAGGTTTGTCTACAATGATACTGCCGTCGTATACTGTTATTTCCATGTCCGATCCATACCAGATAAATTCAATCATCTCTACCACTTTTTTCCACTCCAGTCCATCCAAACCACTTCCCAGCTTGGGGATGGCCAGAATCTTATCTTGGTTCTTATCGCACTCCCTTCGGAGTTCTTTAAGACACTCCCATAAGGTGTGGTAGGTGGGTTTCTCATAGTAATCACTCTTTGTGACCAAGTAATAGATATTTCTTTCCGGGAGTACTAGCGTCGCTACTTCCCCTACACCTTTTCCTTGTCTTTGCAGAGTATCCACGCCTCCATATCTCTCCCTGAAAATCTTGGCGAGACCTGCTCCCATAGCTAGATCTTTTGACACGCAGTGAGCTAGCGCCCAATTTTCTGGTGACGTGAACAAATCTCCTTTACGATACGACAAGTTTTGGAACCGTGGTATCTTATGTTTCTTCTTATATTCTTCGAAATCCACGTACTTCACATCTACAAAGTTCTCCTCTTCATTATACATTCGGCTGAGAGCGTCGGCATTTCCGTGAAGTTTTCCGGGCCGATGGATTATATCAAAGTCATACTCCGCCAAGGTAAGTGCCCATCTAGTCAGCCTCGAACTAGGATCTTTCAGAGTCAGTAACCATTTCAATGGTCGGTGATCGGTGATTACCGAGAATTTCTTCCCGTACACGTAACAACGGAAAGTCTGTATTCCATACATCACTCCCAGTAACTCCTTTTCTGTCGTCGTGTAGTTCAACTCTGCCTTTTTCAATTTTCGGCTCGCATAGGCG
Organism: Zygogramma bicolorata; assembly: GCA_032362365.1. NCBI lineage: Eukaryota > Metazoa > Arthropoda > Insecta > Coleoptera > Chrysomelidae > Zygogramma > Zygogramma bicolorata. The sequence goes on from JAVJAQ010000572.1 coordinate 6,479, forward strand.
ATGGGTCTTTCATATCCATCTCGTAGTTGGCTTAACACTGCTCCCACTCCTAATCCTGAAGCGTCGGTAGCCAAAATAAATGGTTGCTCAAAATCGGGAAAAATCAAAACTGACTCTGACTTCAACACATTCTTCAGTTTCCTAATGGCTTCTAGCACTTCTTCTGTGATTTCGAATTTAACGTTCTTCTTGGTCAAATTGACCAAGGGTGCTGATATCTCCGTAATATTGGGTATGAATCGGCGGTACCAATTCACTATCCCCAAAAAGGACCTCACTCCCTTAATATTTTTTGGTAGCGGAAAATTGGTAATTGTTTCTATGGTCTCAGGATCGGGTTGTATACCATCCTTGGAAAGAATATGGCCCAAATATTTAACTTTCTCTGACATGAAATTACATTTCTTTGGTTTCAACTTCACGTTAGCCTCGCTCAATCTCTCGAAAACCTTTTCAATTTTTCCAATGTGGTCTTTTCCACCTTCCGTATTGAAAATGATGATATCATCCAAGTAGACCATACATGTCTCTGGGGTCAACCCTGTGAGGGTCATGTTCATGAACCGCTGGAAAGTCGAAGGAGCGTTTACAAGACCGAATGGCATTTTCGTATACTCGTAATGGCCTTGGAACGTACTGAATCCTGTCAACGGTATCGACTCCTCGTCCATATCTATCTGATGATAGGCTTCGGCTACATCAATGACCGAGAATAGCATGTTAGTACCTGCTTTGTGTCCTTGAATCAAATCCGATATATTAGGGAGCGGATAATACTCCTTCTTGGTTACATTATTGAGTCCTCGGTAGTCGATGCACATTCTTACTTTTTCTTCTCCGTTAGGCAGGCGTTTGGTTACCAATACTACGGGTGCAGACCACGGACTACATGATGGTCTTATGACTTTCATCTCCAGTAATCTGTTTATTTCCTTTTCGAGTACTTCTCGTTGACGATACGGTATGCGGTATGGAGCTTTACATATGGGTTGAGCACCTGGTACCAAGGTCAAACTGTGTTTTACCTTTGTCGTGCTAGTCAACTCTTCATCTTCGTCCCGAAATAGATGTTTATACTTTTGGATTAACTTGAACAATTCTTCCCTGTTCTTTTCATCCAAATGGTGTAGGTCAAATCCATTCCTTATCCATTCATCGTTCGAAAAATCCAATTTACAAATGTTGCTATCAGAAGTGGTAATTTGAGGTGATTCCTCGCCCGCAATTGCCCTACTGAGTTTCTGTCCTTTCTTCAGAGTAACCTCTTTCCATGATAAATTAATAATTTTGACTGGGATTTCCTTTCCATTCCTGACAACGGTACGTGCTACGTGTGCTTGAGGGTTTCCTATTTCGAAGGGCTCACAAACTAGAAAACAACCTTCTACAGGTACTTTCAGACTTCCTCGTATGTACGCCTCTGTTCTTGGGGGAATTACCAGATCCTCCATTGCTACTAGGTCTGATTCTGTTATTGGCTCTTCTGATGTTTGTTTTTCGCCAGGACAACTGTCAGACTCACTCTGTCTCACGTATGGTGGAAACACTCCTGAATTTGTTTTAGAAGTACCGGCATCTTCTCTAAGTTCAGGTAACTGTGGTTTTCTGGCGATTTCATTTCCTGATTCCTGAGGAACGATTATGCCAGCATCTTCGATTTTGCTGATGTCTTCAGTTTTCTTTTCGACACCTTCTATATCCGTCACCTTCTCTGTCGTATCGGCTGCTGCCTCTTCTGTTGTTATAACCTGTACGGCTAAGGGTGCCTTGGTTATTGGTTCAGTCTCCTCTGCATTGCTTCGCTGGGTGGTTTCTCTTCTTTCTAGCCTTTCTGATATATGTTGATGTCTATTTGTCTCCAGTTGATCTGTCTGCTGAACTTGCCTTCTGTTACTATCGAAAAAGGTTTTCACTTTTTGAAGCCAACGAGCCCAGTTATTCACTGATTCCCGCTGGTGAAAAAATGTTGGTTCGGCTATCGACCTTCTTTCGAAAATTCGCGAGGAATACGCCTTTTTCGGTACAAGTTGTGTTTCCATGCGTGTTGTATCCATGCTCCTTCCATTATTTTCATGTTGTGCTCTTGGTCTGCCTGCTGGATTGTTTCTTCTACTGGTGATTTGTCCTATCTTTGACGGTAATTGGCATCCAATATTTTCATCCATGTCCTTTTTGTGCAGAAATGGGATGACCTTTCCCCATATGGCGACTGATGGTTCTTGTTCGTAGGAGATACATGCTCGATTGGCGTAGAGGAAATCCCTTCCCAATAAGGCTTGAACCACTCCCAATGTTTCGTCCTCACAAATGATCGCGGTACATCTCGTGATTACATCTCCATCCTCGGGTCCTATCATCATATTCGTGGTACCCCACGTCCGCAACGGGTGTCCTGTGACACTGGTCAACTGATATTCATCCGCCCCTCTCACATCTATTTCGTTCTCAAGCACTCTCCCTTTTTGAATAAGCGTTACCGCTGCTCCTGTATCTATCAAACAATAAGTCAACATTCCATTCACTCGCACTCTTATAATATGAGGTATGTCTGGTATATCTCCTGAAGTCACCTCCGGTATTACCATAACCCGTTTATTTTTTATTTCTTTATGGTTGAGTATGTTCAAATTTTCGAATCGCCCTGTATTAAAACTTTGATTCTGCCTTCTTAGTCGCCATTGGCCTCCGTCCTGGCAGTTGGAGTTCAGCCTTAGAAGTTTAAATTTGCATTGTCTCGATTGTCTCGGCGTGGCCCTGAGCACGAGGATGCTTGTGGGGCTTGTCTAGGTATTGCTCCCGTACTCTGTCTCGCTTCTCTACTGATTTCAGATTCCGAATTCGGTCTTCCACTTCTATCGTCTCCAACTTCGTTTCTGACTAGATTCCCTGTACGTGGTTGAAATTCTGCTACCCTATTTCCTCTATCATGCCTACGAAAATCTGACCGACCCCTACTCTGATTATTTCTCGGACAATTTCTTGCCCAATGGTCTTCTTGGTGGCACACATAACATCCATTGCTGTTATCTGGTTGGACTCTGCGACATTCTCTGGAAAAATGACCTGGTTTTCCACACGAGTAACAATTTCTCCCAAGAGGTGGGTTATTTCTGTTCGCATAACCTCTGGAACTTCCATATTCGTTTTTATTTCTCCCCCCACTTTTGATCCTAGACCGGTATTCAAAATGTCCGCCACAGGCCTGGCACCGCTCTCCACACCCCGGACCCGCTCTGCCTATCTACTGTCGAAATTCTCAAGTTCGCACATCTTCCTTGGATCATCATCAGTGTTGTTTCCTGTAATGTAACCAACTCCTCAGCCTTCTCCAAATCCAAATCCTTCTCACTCAACAATAAAACGCCAGTTTCTTTCATAAGGTCTTTTCGTAACCCAACCTTAAATTGATTTAGAATAAGTTCCCGGTTTTTCCTTTTTATTCCAGCCTCCTCGTCAGCGTTAGCTCCTGCTAAATCTTCCTTGAGTAAGTTAGAACCTAAAATTCTTAACCTAGTACAAAACGAAGATACGTCTTCGTCATGTCGTTGAAAACATTTACTCAAATTCCACTGATTTTCGCCTGGTAATTTGAAAGCAGTGAACTTTTTTATGAATTTACTCTTAAGATCAGTGGAATTTATTGTATCCAACTGCTCATCGGATTTAAAATAATTATGGGCGTCACCCACAAGTTTAAATTTAAATAGCTGGAGGGTTTCCTCCTCCGACCAATTATCTAGTCTGGCGCGCAATTCTAATTTCTCAAAATACCTTACAACATCCTTTCCTGAAAAATCATCTAGGGTTGCCGCGATCATCCCTAGTGAATAGTGGGTGGCCACTCTAACAGGTGTAGTTACGGGTGCAGCCCCTGGTACATTTCCTGGAGTAGTCATTTCAATAATCTGAATAATTACCGAACTGGACACCTTGCAAAACTTCAGATAAAATTATATACTTATAGGCACAAATCGGATTATTTCTAGGGTTTCCTATCCTATCCTGAACTTCCCTATCTTTCCCTGAATTAACCCTACTTTGATAACTCTGAATAACTTCTGATGTAGGCTATCAACCCAAATAAAATAAAAATAAATAAAAAAAAATTGAAGAATATTATTATTATGTTTCTTTCTGGACCTCCTTTTTTTTTCACTCCCTCAAATAAAATAGATCCCACCGCTAGACCACCAGTTGTAATAAGCTACGGTCTAAAGCGATCCCTTCAACATCTAGTCCTATATAATAATAATTATATCCCCACTAGAAGATTAACCTACCCTGTATATGGGATCGTTCAGCCGAAAGGATTACTTATTAATTAAATGTGGTAGCGTGATAAGTACTGCCACCAGATCAAATGTTGAGTTGGAATCCGTTTTGATCACACGGATATAGAATAAGTAATGGTAGGCGTGGTCAGCTGCTGGTAATTCTATTATTCTACCTGCACAGAGGGCGGTCGGCTATGTCCTCAGAGACTGGACTCGGCCACGGCTTAAATGCATGGTCTTTTAGATGTTTGAGGGAATGAAATGATATTAGCAGAGCTTCTACAAACCAACTTTATTAACGAATAAAGTACGAAAAATTTTATCAGGAATAAAATTAAATAAACAAACAAAATTAGCAATGAAAAATAAACAGAACTGGGGGCTTTGTGATTACAAGGTGAAATAAAAAATAATGTCAATCATTGAATTATAATACAGAATCTTCAGCTTATAAATTACTGAAGGAAACAATTCATAAAACCTCCCCTGAAGTTATTTGAACTTATGGATTAGTATTCCTTGTCAAATTCAAACAAAAACTCATTCAGTTAACTCCGCTTATTTACTTGAGGCAATCTAAGAAAAATTTACATGTATCAAATTTGAGGAAAATTAAGAGGCCCACTTAATCATTCCTCCCTGTATAAAATATAACACTAATATAAACAAAAAGGGGAAAAAGGGAACCCGATTTGTAGATTATCAATGACTTCAAAAATATCTAATGTGCCACTTGTAAATTTCGTACATAAAACATGTATAAGAGGTGAATCTTACAAATACGCTCACCCAGTAATCAAAGCTGGAACTCTCCTGTAGAACCGAGGATAAGGACAGCCACTTCCAACTTCAGAAACAACTCGGAACTCGAAATGTTCTCTCGCAACAAATATGTCAAAAAAAACACGAATAATTTTGACCAAACTGTTTTAAATCGGTTCTTAATTTCTGAAACTATAAAACAAATCTTCCAAATAATTCAACCGAATAGATTTAACTTCCGAATTCACACCGCGCAACAGTGACTTGAAATAAATCGTATTTCAATCCACTTTAGACTTCCCCGGACTAAGTAGGAAAGTCAACCTACCCCCTAGTGAGTTGGCACCCGACTCCTGACTCACTTATTTTTTGTAAGCTTCCAGGCCACGCATCTCATAGGGTGAAAATTGTTGCGCCCTGAGTACTTTCGAGATGGTACCCTCTTTCAGCTCGACGGATAAGTTGACAATTATCGTCGATAGAATCCTCTATTCCTTGAGTTTCGTAAAGAATGGAGTGTTTACTACTCACACCTAGATGTCGCTTGGATGGCCGTTTGTCCATATATCTCTTATGCTGTGTTCGCGTACCACATGAGGTCAGCGTCACCTGACCTTTGTCGAATAAATTTCTTTCTTTATTTGACATTTTAAGTAGTTATTTTTAATAGGGTTCAGAGTTTATACCATATTTCAGAAACTTGGGCGTAATAAAACTGATTTTTGTTAATCTTTCTCAGACTATCGAAGCAGTTATTTTACGACTTTTTATTTTTTATGTGGCTGATTTGACCTTAAGGGTCGATACGACGGTTCCCTTCTTCACGATAAACAGTGGTTTTTGGTATTTCTAATTTCTATGAAAAATAATGCAATTTTTAACTTTGTTACAGGAAGGCGGGATTTGGGATTGTAAATAAGTAATAACGTTAACACAACAGACACAGAAAATATAATAAAAAATAAACAAACCAGTCTAACCAAACAAATAACCATGGTTAACCAACGGATTCAAGTGGTTCTAATAAATGACTTCATCAAGTCGCACGCCATCTTGAACCAGAGCTCAACTGCGGTAAATACCACAAAATTTTGGTCTATCGCATAAACTTGCTTTTTATGATTTTGTACTGTTGTCCTTGCTGTTGTCCTTGCGCGAGCCCTACCTCAACGGTCAATCTTGAGCTAATGAATATATTCTTTTCATTGACAATATAACATGGACTGGGTGTCGCTTAACCCTCAAACACAAGTTCTTGCGGCCCGAACCAACTAAGGGCATCTGCGTCATAGTCGTTATCGTCATAATGTGTTACGTCATCGGTAATATGTGTTGCATACTTAAATTCCGAAAAGGTCTTAAATATCCCTAAAAATAAAACAATGCACTATTGAACACTTCGAATAGCTTCAAAAAATCGCAAAAACAAATCAACAGACCAACAACTCCCCCACTGTAAACCGGATTTTTGGCTATGCAAATATGCAACAAGTGATACATTGTGACGTCACTCGTAAGTGGTGACGCAGTTGCCCTTAGTTTAATATGTTCATGCCGTTTTAGGCGTGGGGATCAATCCTCTCACTCTGATGCCCAATCCATACTATTAGATTCTTTTCTATTTCATTTACAGTTACAATTGATCTTCGTGATAATGGCATGTGACAGAATCGAATGTTCTGGATTGGACATCGTCAACGCATATATGTTATCGCTTACAGGGGAACGTGTTTACATCGGAAGTCAGAGAAGAACTGGTCTATCTCACGGAATATCTGAAAAAATTGCGTCCAAAGTTCATTTTGGCCGGCTGTATATGTGTAAACCGATACACCTTGTCGTCACTAATTTCAGTCATCACTTCGTATATTATAGTCATAATACAATTGAAATAACTAGTCACACACTATATTCTATTTATTATTATATGTTTGATGAAAGTTGGATCTATTAATTCATGTATCACATCCACTCAACAATAAGCGTACTACCATACAATGGTACTGATATATAAGATGCATCATCATCTATCTCCGGACTACTTAAGCATAAAAATAACTTATAATGAAAATTATCATAATTATAATACCAGAACCAACAGAAATATCCATGTAGGGACCAAAAATAAGAAATGTACTGAAAAATCGATTTATCATGCAGGAATGTTGGCTTTCAATAATTTGGATGATGGTATCAAGAATTGTAATTCGATAGTTCAATTCAAAAGAAAGTTGAAAATGCTCATAATGGGCGAATGATTTTATTATTATTTAAGGGTTTGATTATGTAATCAAATACTTGTGTTTTACCCTCGTTACCTACTTAATGTCGATATTTTATATATAAGTAATTGAATTTTATTATTTGTGAGTGTGACCATTTATTTATATTTTTCATTCATTGTTTAAATATTTTGACAATAGCCTAATGTTAGTTAGGATCAAACATTGTATATTAGCCTATGCTGTGCTTAATAAAGAAATAAATAAATACGCCATTTGTTTGATTTTGTGTAAAAGTGGAACCTTTTATTATCAGAGCTCAATTAGTTATAGCCAACCAAGTTGACATCTTCAGGAGAGAATACTGAGCGACAAAATTAATTGGAGTTTCATTGAAAACATTCAAATTGAGTGTGAAAATCTATAGACGTTACCCATCTAGAGTAGTCACCTCTGCCAACAAAATAGAAATATTTCCTTTGTCTTTAAAACATTGATATATAATTTTACAGGAATTATGTCAAGTAATGTAGGGAGTTGCAATCATACAACACTGCTTCTCAAAAGTCCCCTCCCCCTCTTATCTTTGGAACGACTATACATAAACAAGTGAAATTTGAAAACGGAATATTAAAGGTTCTAAACTTAGTGAATAATTTTGAAAAGGTTTATATCCAACTTTCACATTAAATATCGAAAATATTTTAGATTTCTACGGTGTACTGAGGTTAATATGGTTCCACTACAAACCATGCAGGACTTTTTTTTTCTTGAAAATTTCAGGTCTGGCGAAGGAGATTTTCTGAATTAACATATCCTAAGTAACCTATCTACTACGTCGAGAAAGTTGAGCTAAGCCCTCCGACAATTGAATTAAATAAAGAGTTCACTCAATGCAACTGATAGCAGATTTCCAACTTTGAAACGGAAACGGATGTTTTTCTTTATTCTGGCCTTTTCCCCTAAGTTTTCCATTCGATATTTCTTTTGGCATGTGATTTTTCCTCATGTGAAAATTATTGCCCTGGATGTTTTCCGGGTAGCAATGAGAAACTTGAAATCGGTATGCTTGACAAAAAATTAAACTAGCATTCGTTTCAATGTTTTATTTTCTGCTGTGCTGATTTTTTATAGCTTCGATTCGGTGTTCGAAAACGTGTGCAAAAACCTTGATATCCATTGTGAGAACATAGTGTGCGGTGTTGGAGTTCATAACGACCATAAATTTGGCTACCCATATGTCAGGAAATCATTCGAGTTGCACGGGGATCCCAGCAAACTATAACCGAAGCTCAACTACCTGAAAAATAGAGAACAATTCCCATTGATGAAATCGAATGTAGTCTATAGTATACCTTGCAATTCTTGCCACAGAAAATACATCGGTCAAACAAGTCAAACTTTGAAATCTAGATTAACTGGGCATAAGAGTGACTGTAGACTACACAAAAAATCTTGTGCTCTCACTGAACATGTTATTGATAATGATCATAACATGAACTTTGAAGAAACTAAGATTTTACACACTGAGGAAATCTTAACAAAAAGATTATTCTTAGAAATGATTGAAATCAAACAAGAAAACTGTACATTAAATAAGAAAACTGACATAGAACAATTGAGTAAAATATATTCTTATCTCTTATCTTTGTAACATTTCCAAAATCTCCATGTATAAATTCCAATCAAGAAATCATGCTCTCTTAGAAATTCTGTCAGTCAGTGTCCGTCAGCATTCAGTAAGGGATGTTTTATTCTATTTTATATATTATGTTGAGTTTATCTATTTAACTCTTCATTAGGTTGATGTATTTGTGATATGTTGTCCTTCATGTTTTTATTAAAAAAGGATTATTAACCTCACATTCAGTTCCTGATGAAGAGCCAATAAAGACTCGAAAGCTTGAACAGAATAAAGAGTTCACTTTTTCCAATTCCTTGTTGACTGCACACCCGAATATTAAAAGGATTCTTCTATATATATATATATATATATATATATATATTTTCTCCCTGCTGGTAAAGTGAGCCATTCCTTAAGGAAAATCACGGTTGAAGTGAGGTCCGGTACAAAGTGAGGACCGTATACGGGCCTCACTTTGTCGAAGAGCGTAAGATTTCTTCTGACAAATGTATAGGTGGTGGGAAGCATGTTCTACAAAAATTAAACTGGACCTCATTTTATGCAGTATACTGTAATTTTAGTTCATTAAATTTCCGTGTGAGGGCGCTGACTCAGATGTATACTTTTCAACCATGTATATTGTATCTAGTATAGAATAACTTACGATACACAGAGTGAGGACCGTAAAACTGGCAACATGTGTTAAGACGGATCTATAAGATACCGTTGCGGAAATCAAACATGTCCTTACTATTAGCCTGAGAATTCATGCAAGTATAAAGAAATTAATTGAGTACAATTTTTTTTTTCGAGAATTGATATAAAAATATAGAAATAGCTATATTTATATTGAGACCCATTTCACATCACAAACAGCGAAAGCTCGGGTCACTTCTTCCACTAACCAAAACTCTCAGAAAAAAGCAACTATTCAGACTCATATATAATAGAATAAATTACTTAATAATAATTGAAATGAACATCATCCTATCCTAAGGCACGGGAAAAACTTTCCTTGGCAAGGGATTTCGAAGCTTGGAGTCTTTGAAGAGTGACAGTGCCTACAAGAAACACGTACGTACGACACGTTTCCAGGCAACATGAGGGTGGAGAGATTGCACTCGTCTGATCAATTGCGATGGAATTGCCGAATGCGAAAAGTTTGACGATATTGTAATAGCCAGCAGAGATATGTATCGTAGTTTTTTTTCAGAATAGTAATATTCATGATTCTGAGAATTTAAACGTCGGACCTCGTAAAATTAGCGCTAGTTTTAAGTTATTCTGCGAAGGGAATGAATAGTGTTTGAAGTCGAGCGGATATCGAGCAGTTCAAGTAAGAAATCATTGATATAAATTCGTACGCCGTAACCAAGAAAAATAATAGATTTTCCGTGAAGTGAGCTTAACCACGACAGTTTGATAACTTGTAGGGTTATTAGTATAACTACTTCTCTTCGGGCTTGAAGGCCGTCGTTCTTTGGAATTTCTTCCTGACGTTTCGCTAGCGCGAGTGGCCAGCTTCTTCAGAGGCTTACTCATCTCCGATGATGTAGGGTTACCCTGACGAACTGGGAATACCAGCCCAAGGATTAGCCGAAACGATTTAGGAAGGCAGCGGTGAGAATAATGTACGTATCTATTCGAATTTTAGGAAAAGGTAAGCCAAAAATAAGTATACACGGTGGCTCTAATATTTTTTAAATTTTATTCTAGTAGTGGCCGGAAGGCGTCGGCCAAGCTACGTATTGCAATCATTCTCCGTATACTATAGCATTACGGCGAAGGCACGTCCATTGACTTTGTTGTTAGGTAAGCAGTAGATTCTTGAGGACTTGAAAATTTTTCATTCCATTTCCACGTATACTTAGTACCTTCAGTACATCGCGTTATTTCATTTCCGTTAATCAGTCGAATTTCTTTTTTATTTTGTTACCGTTCCCTTTTATTTCTTTCATTGTTGAATATAGTATTCAAGTTAAGATTCAGTTTTTTATTTCAAAACCTCAACCTCATAACCTCTTACAGAAATTTCTGCGAACTCTTAATATCTCTCAAATTGAAGGCCTCTCCTTCGCACGAGGGGAATTCAAGCTTTTTCGGAATTGCTTTAACATTGAAAATTTGATGTGGGAAAGTCCAAGAACAATAGCTTCAGACCTATTTAAAAATGGTGACTTGGGATTTTTTTCCTGCAATGTGAACTTGATGATAAAAACTTATGATAATACGTATCATTTCAGAAATATTTTCTAGATCTCTCAAAAAATCATAGCCCTCCTGAAGACGATACTAATATTTCAACTGAATGATGCTACAATATATTTATTTCTACGTGATTTTCCTTTGAACAGAAGTAGCCCAAAGTAACTGGCTACCGAAACGAAAAATCTAGAAGGACAATATAACTTTACCTAATGAAATATGTCGAATGGCGGAGTCGGAACCATGTTGGTTTGGATTATGCCTCACAAAATGACGTAAAATGATAAAATATTTGAATTGTATCCTTGTTATATTTACCAATTTAACATGACTGAAATGGAAGTGCGATTAAACGTGGTGAACATATCGGGCATACCTTTTCTCCGAACCTTTTTCTATATAAAATGTTTCAACCTACTGAATGCAAAATGATGGATAAATCGTTTCACCACACTAACTCGATAGGCATGAGAAAACACATTTACACTGAAGAGGAGGAAAAGAAGAAAAGTTCGCTCAGTAAGCATCATATTCCTTGCTAACACTGAAAAAAATCCGTGGTTTGACTTGTTTCTTGTTCCAAGTACCCCATAAATTTCTAAGGTAAGTTATTATGTGTCATTGTTATATTACTTTTTTATTTCATACTGTATAAAAATTGATTAACAATAAAGACAAAAACGGTTTGTATATCACTGATAATTTTATAAATCTAATTTGTACTTGAAATACTTTTTGTTTAAGTACTATTTGAATGTCATTTTTTGTGGTGGATAAATATTTTCTCCGTAGTTTTTTTTTATTTTGGTTTCTGGATAGAACAAGTTCGATTAGTAAGCAACTTTTCGTATAACTTAGATTTGCCAATCAAAAAATTACAAGAACTAATATACCGTGTGTCACAGACTCATGGTACACCCCCGTTTTCTCCTTTGCTTTTCTAGATATATTTTTGAAATTCGGAACATTGAATATGCTCACTGAACAGCATTTTTCGACATATCTGAAAGAAAAAAACAACTTCCAATTTTTCCGGAAATGACATCAACTTTCGATTCTTGAATGGGACACCCTGTATATTGTTACATGATCGATTAGGGATGATCATGAGGAATCCAACGATACCAGGTTTGATGATGTTATCTCCAATGACTGCGGAGATATCGCCATTTATTTTATTCATAAGCTCAATGAGTGGGAGAGAGAATTGGATTGACCCGCCAGAAAAAGTTTCTCCTACTCGTTGAGCTTATGGATAATATAAATGGCGATATCTCCGCAGTCATTGGAGATAACATCATCAAACCTGGTATCGTTGGATTCCTCATGATCATCCCTAATCGATCATGTAACAATATACAGGGTGTCCCATTCAAGAATCGAAAGTTGATGTCATTTCCGGAAAAATTGGAAGTTGTTTTTTTCTTTCAGATATGTCGAAAAATGCTGTTCAGTGAGCATATTCAATGTTCCAAATTTCAAAAATATATCTAGAAAAACAAAGGAGAAAACGGGGGTGTACCATGAGTCTGTGACACACGGTATAATATATAAAAATACTCATCGTTAATGTTTCGGAAGTCAAATCCTCTTCCGTTCTCAAAGCTTTGCAATTTTTTTTTCGAAGGCAAATGAATATTCGTTTTTGATAATTTTCGTTCTTAACATTTGTTGAAGATTTGTTAAATTAAATTACGCAGCAACTTATCGGGGTAGATTAAAAATCTGACCTTCTACACTTGTATAGATTCCAATATTAATTCTTATTTTTTCAGATTGTGGTAGGTTCGAAACTTAAAAAAACTACGGAGAAAATATGTTTTGTTATTTATTTTAAGTTGCAGTTCCATTGAAAGAATTGCGAACCATACTGAAAGAGTACCAGTTTTTTTACTCTGTAGGTATAACTCCCAAATATATTCATCTAAAATTTTATTGTGTTTTATTGCAATTCGAAAAGAGTATTGATGTTCAGTTCGCCAATTGAATGGGATGAAAAATAGTAGAGCTGAACAATTTTCATTACTTCCAACCTTCAACCCTGTTACCAACTTCAAAGAGTATATCGAAATAAGTAAGTCTGAGCTTGAACTGATTTTAGAATTATACGCCAACAGTTAGAGCAGATAGATCATTCTTTTATATTTGCTCAATCAAAGTAATGATTCTTCCTAAAATTACAACATCACAAGCAGCCTTCGATTTCGTAAGTGAATTCATCAAACCTATTTTCTTCACGATAAACAATTTCAGTTTAGTTATTAATCAAAACACATGCCAGTTTGCTCGAGAATTTTGCTGGAAAAGGCGGTGAGAATACATTATTATTATTTTACGAGGTGGTCATTAACTATTGCCAAATTGATACTGAAAATCTCGCCTATAATTAATCAGTATTCTGTAAGTGAAGCGTTCAATGAAAATTCAACGTTCTCGATTTATAAGGCGATAAAATACAAAAAATGAAAAAAATTCCGAATATTTGACGAAAATATTGAAATATTGAAACCCCGAAAATTGTCTCAATCGGCATGACATTGGGAACTTTGGTGTGAAAGTTTAAACTTTTTATAGAGATCAATCACCATAAGACCAAAATTATATTATTTGCACTCGACGCGCGATTCGCTTACAAGGTTAGCATCTTCAGGAGAAGGAAATTGATACTGAATCTAAAGTCTAGAGTGGTCCTCTATATACTTAACGAAGTTTTTCGGGCTTGAGGGCCCTGTTTCAGATTATTCAAATTAACTCATTACTACTGATTATACAAATCAATTTCTCAACATTGAATTAAAAAGCGGACTGAAAGAGATATGGCATTTGTCACTATTCATGCTTTTTTTAGATTCTGCCATTTCTAGACTCTCACATGCATCAAGTAGCCTTGTGCAAGCACAGCTTAATCAGTTTCAGATTGCTTTCACCAATTTTGTGGTTATTGTCTATATCAGAGTAGACGTATCTTATGTGTGCAAAGTGCTCCTTGGAACAGGTATCAATTGCTCGCAAAAATAAATACATTGTCCAGAGCCGGCGAGCTATTAAAATCCAGTGTCGTTCAACATGCTCTAGACTCTAGACAATGACCACAAACTTGGTGCAAGCAATCTGAAACTGATTAGGCATGTGCATGACACAAGGCTACTTGATGCATATGTGAAAGTCTAGAAATAGCAAAATGTAAAAATGGCATGAATGGTGACAAAGCACCTAATCCTTTCAGTCCGCTTTTCAATTCATTGTTGAGAAATTCATTACAACGATTAGTTTTAATGAATTAATTAGAATAATCAATAGTAACAGAATAATCGTCTTCAACAGACGGAGTCCATATCGGACTAAAAGACTTGGCAGGTACTGGCTGCACTACCTGTACATCGTTAAATATATAAAGGGCTAACCCAAGTCTTTAGATTTGGTATCAATTTTCTTATACTGAAGATGCTAACCTAGTTAGTGAAACGCGCGTCGAGTGCATATAATATCATTTTGGTGTAAGCATAATAATTGATCTCTACAAAAAATTTCATCGAATACACCAATAACTGGAATTTCTCCTAAAGATAAATTACCCTAACACCAAACTGATATTTTTGCACTCGACGCGCATTGATACTCTTCCTTCTTCTCCTGAAGATGCTAACCTTGTCAGCGAAACGCGCGTGGAGTGTAAAAATATCAGTTTGAAGTTAGGGCAGGAAAAGTTTCAACTTTCACACCAAAGGTTCCAATCTCAACTTTTAATCAATAACTGACATGGAATATACAAGCTGCAGGTTTTTTGCACTTTCCTTCAGTTGAGTTGACAAATATATCATCCATTGTCCCATATCCACAAAACCATAGGATACAGAGGAACATGACTATCGCTTTCATTCGGCGGATTATCAGAACCGTAACTTCAAGAATATCGAATATAAAATGAATTTTTACAAACATCGATTTGCAACGAAAAATTCAAATTTGTATTTTGGAATTCAAAGTTATAGTTGACGAATCTGGATTATCTTGTAAACTGGAATCAGAGAGAATGAAAAATGTCTATACCCTACAACGAATTCACAGAAAACAACCATTCGAAGAAATTGCTATTGACAACACTGTAGGGACCTCATTTGTTGAGTTATATGGATATATACACTCAAAATGGTCCTCGTTTTTCACTTTGAAAGGTAAAATAATACGGGGCTCACATCAATAGCGACGTAAAAAGTCCTCACTTTGGAAACAATATACTCGCACCATACTCGATAACATTTCAAGAATATATTTTACTTTTTTCTATTGCTAAGTCCATGTTGAAAACATAGTAGAAAGCTGAAGTTTGCGTCTTTGTTCCTTCTGCCGGTCCTCACTTCGTGTTAATAGGGTAATGTCCTCACTTTGATATCTGTGCATAAATATATATATATATATATATATATATAGCTGCAGGTGGTGATTCGTTAGGTCATTATAGGAAGAAAATTTCCTATTAACATATGTCCGGAGTTGCTTCGTTTCTGAGATAGAGGGCGTTGAAATTAAAGAAAAAAAAACGGTAATTATAGAATATCATGAATATCCTGGAACCGATTTGCTTGAAATTTGGTACATTTATTTGAACTAATAAGGCGCCCATTTAGCCCAAACTAGATTGAAATTATTGTGGCCAGTGGCGTCTCAGTGGGCACCACAGCCAACATTATTGTAAAAAAAAAGTACGCCACTGACTTTTTTTGGTAAATTTTTTTTTTACACTAAGCAATTGAAAATACAACTTTTTGGCCACTTGTGGTTTCTTCATATCCAGCTTCGTTTTCGAGAAAAAAATTAAAACCACTCTATTGCATATCATGAACACCTGCATTGGAGACCAGCTGACATTGATAGTAGGGTTTCTCCTACACACATTTCATTTCAAATTGAAAAAGTTAATTTTGTTTCGGATTATTGGTTGATATTTGTTCACCATCCGTAATAATTTAATAGCGATAGGCGTACGATAATGAATAATGGCCCTTACATGCTGGTAAGGTCGCTTTGACAACATTATTGTCGTAGCAGTAAAATTCAGAGTTGTTAAAGCAAATGGAAATTCGGGAGAAGCACGAAGAATTTACCAGGACAGATATCTTAACTGAGTAATTTCTTGCACTAAAACATTTAGAACGCTACATGCAAGATTATGTGAAACTGGGAGTTTCAATAAAAATGCAGGTGGTGGAAGAACAGAAACGGTAACAACGCCTGAACAAGAAGAAGCTATACTTGATGCGATAGAAGAAGATCCTTCGAATAGTACCAGGAAGATTGCACTGCAGCTTGAAGTTAGCCCAAAAACCGTTTGGAAAGTTCTAAAAAGAAACCTCCTATACCCATACCACATACCGCGGGTCCAAGCTCTACTGCCTCGAGATTTTCATCCAAGATTAATGTTTTGCAGATGGTTAATTCATATGATGGAACGCAATAACGAGTGACCAAAAAATTGTATTTTTAGTTGCTTAATCTAGAAAAAATAAAAATTTAGCAAAAAAGTCAGTGGCGTACTTTTTTTTACAATATTGTTGGCTGTGGTGCCCACTGAGACGCCACTGGCCATAATAATTTCAATCTAGTTAGGGATAAATGAGGGCCATATTAGTTCAAACGAATGTACCAAATTTCAACCAAATCGGTTCTAGGATATTTATGACATTTTATAATTACCGTTTTTTTTTTTAATTTCAACATCCTGTATCTCAGAAACGAAGCAGCTCCGGACATATGTTCATAGGAACTTTTCTCCTTAAAATGACCTAACAAATCACCCCCTGCAGTTAGGAACCGTAGTTAGGAAACACCCTGTATATAT
>JAVJAQ010000578.1:0-12033 GCA_032362365.1 Zygogramma bicolorata
CACTCCAGTCTATGACGGTGAAAAAAGTGTAAACTGTGTATTTATCCCATACAGCACCGATTCGTATGAAAATTTGTATATAGGTTCTACTTACCCTCTATTTCGAAATCTACCCTGTGCCGAGGGTTGCTTCTTTGGAGGGGAGGTAAAACCATCCCTATTCGAAAAAAAAATCAAAATTTTAGATTTGAGCATGTAATAAACTGAAATTTTATATCAGTAAAATTAATCAATTGATAATTTCCAATAAAGTTTATGGTTCAGTAATCAGTGTCAGCCCTTTTTACCCCTCCCCCCTTATGACAAAATATCAGAAAATAATAATTAACATGTTATTTAGCAGTTATTCAATATCTATTTGCGCTTAATTTGAGATTTAGCTTCTATCTACCATCTACTTCGAAGTTGAGGTTGTGCCTGGGGTTGATTTTTGTTCATCAGAGGTGAAAACAACCCCTATTAAAAAAAATACAAAATACTAGTTTTGAGCGTGTAGTCATCTGTAAATACGTTGAATTAACCTTGATAGGCAATTCCTGATCTATTAAACAGTTTCGACTCCTAAAAACCACCTTTATGATAGTTTTCATTAAAAAATTATATCGAAATTGTTATTGAGTAACCGGGAGACCAAACTCTATGAAAATTCAAATTGAGACTCTACTTTAAAGTTAACTCTGTACTCGGGGTTCCTTTTGATTTTTTTTAAGGGTGAAAACTACCCCATTGAAAGAAGGTTGAGTGTAGACTTAGATGTGTGATCTTCAAATGTATTTAAAATATTTTTCAACAACTCTTATTATTAATAAAAAGTAAATATAAAGAATTGTATTATTACAAGTACCGACTGGCTAATAAAACATTTAGACTTTCCAATTGTCTCATCGAATTTTCTCGGCACTCCATTTATTTATGTATATACATAAATATATATATATATATATATATATATATATATATAGTTACTATGTGTATTCTTCAATATACTAATGTACATACTCTAATTTCTACAAAAATTGTTTTTGGTTTATCTCCCATAACTCGCTTAGTCTTCAAGCAATCAAATCCACCAAAAAAGTATGTTGTAGCTTTTTTCAAGAGCTATAAGCTCATAAACATGATTTTTTGTTTCAGATTATATTTTTGAAAAGGTTCATGCTGAAAGGGCTCAAAAAAGGTACTTTGTGCGAACCCCTCCAATTTTTAACTGGCCGTATCTTACTCTACTTTCAGCCTGCGAAAAAAATGAAACACCAGAATTTTTAGAAGAAAATAACCTTCAATTTTGTACTTCAGAAAGTTTTGCATGTGATCAATACTTGTCGAGTTATTTCGAAGAAATGGTGATTTTTCGCTGAGTTACGTATATGATTTTATCTCTTCAATCTCAATTTTTTTCAAAACTACGTACTTTCATTTGATGAGAAACTCAGAGCTCACTATAAGAACACGAATGAAGTGAGTTATGGAGTAACAACGATTTTTTTCGAAGGGGGAGGACGAGAGGATGAGTTATTCACAATTTTTTTTCAACGAAAAAATAGGATTCAACATTATTTTCTTCATATCTCGGTCAGTTTTGATGCTAGAAACTTTTGTGAATCACAAAAATGAAGGATTTTTAAAGGACTTAAAAAGAGGTCCAATGAGTTTTTTCCGAAAAATGCATTGGTTTTTGGTTATTGTACGTAGAAACTTTCCATTTTGGCGTTTGAAAATACCAATCAACTTTCAACAAGCAATTCTTTAGTTTATACTGGGTTTGCATATATCACAAAAAAACGATCACCTTTGTTTTTTCAAAAGCTATTTTTAGCTCTCCATAGGTTTTTCGATTGGATGCATATTTTTCCAGTTATTCGCGAAAAAGGATCTGAAAACGTGTTTTTTTTTGCCTGAAAACCGACAATTTCACTCGCGAATAAGTCAAAAAGTATTGCTTTTCAGAAAAAACTTCATTGGACGAAAAGTGCTTAGAATTAGTCCAATCTATTGATTTCCGCACTTATTTCCATTAAAAAAAATTTCACCCCCAAGAAGGGATGGCATCCACCCCCAGGGAGAAAGCAACCCTCGGCACAGGGTAGATTTCGAAAAAGAGGGTATGTAAATCCTGAATCCAAATTTTCCTGCGAATCGGTGCTGTATGGGATAAATACACGGGAAAATGGTCATAGACTGGACTATTTCTGTCAAGTTTTCAGCTGGTGAAATTTATCAATACCCTCTCTCTAGCTGAAAATTGAAATTTCCCAAAATCCTGCATAAAATGAGTAAAGCCAAGCCATTATGGACGTGAAATGAACGAATAAAAAAGATTTGACACGCAAGTATAGAACAAACGACCCTTCAGATTATGAGAAGAGCTTTCTCTCTCTCACCAGTAGGTACTAAAGAAATGAGGGACTTAAAACAAAACAAGAAATAAATTACATGAATTTGAAGAAAAATTGAAACTCAAAAAGAGGTGTGAGGCCTTCAATGAATATATTATACTTCACTGGAATTCGACCTACATACACCGAGAAAAATATATCAAATTTTTTCAATCTCTTTTGGAAATTTGATATACGCCTGCGGACAATCAATATGATACTTCCTTTGATGAACTGAGTTGAGGAAATGATGATTTCGAGCTATTTAGAGGTGATCTAAACGAGAATTACAAAAAATATATGCAAGACAACATGAAAGCACAAATAAGATCGGAAGAAAAACATTTTACGAGAGTCCTTCTATGTTCGTAAAATTATACCTATCAATGATAAAATCGGAATAAATGGCATTTATCCGACATTCAGACTCAAGGGTCTTAAGTTTGAATCTTTGGTCATTCAATATATCGCGTTTTTCCTTCACAGTAAGCATCATATCAGTACGTGAATTCAGATTTTTATTTCTATGACAGACGATTCCACATGCATTGTATTCGCAAGCAGAGATGATGCCAGTTCGATCCAGAGTCGAGTGAGAAATTTTTGGAGACTATGGGGCCTAATCCTTGGGCAATGCGGATTCATTTTGATCAGAGTAGAATGTCGTAGAGCGATCTCGAGTAGATGTGTTGAACTGCGACACAACACGACGTCTCATGAGTTTTCATCTCAAGAATACAATCCATGGCATGGGCCCGACAAACAATGCATTGTTGGTTGTCTAGACAACAATTCTATAGCAGAATACACACACACCGTCTCGGAGGTACTGTTTGTTAACCCTAGCAGATTTTGTGGTTATTTTTTTTTTAGTCTGCCTTCGAGAGAGGAACTCATAAATCGTCATCTGCAAACAAAATTGCACTTCACATAAAACACAGAATTTGCGTTTGTAGGAACACACTGTTACTCCCATACAAAATTCTGAATATATTGTCAATCAAATAAGATAAAACTATTCAACTTTGTAATGAGCATGATTTTTTGTATGAAATTCAATTTTTTTGGTTTCTCTCACCCAAGAAAAAATTCAAAATCAAACTACTTTTACAGCGAATAATTGCACTAATCACCGATTTGAATGTTCGAAATAAATCTGGAATTTGACTCACTTTTCGGGTACTATATTGTTACTGTGTTCGATTTCTGAAGTTTCATGAGCCCACATTTTTTCTGGAAATAATCAAAACATATATCCTATCTTCAACAAACTCAATCGACAAGAATGCGTGCATTTCCATAATTTCTAAAATTTTGTTTTCAAGCAAACGCCTTCGTGTATAATAAATAATATAAGGTAAAATCACTCGACCTGCGCTCTCGAGATTTCATTATACACTCATTTGCTGAGCAAATTTTCGAAAATCATGGACGTCTACACATTTTAACCGATTGAACTTGGTACACTCTAAATGTAACCCCTGATTATTCTACACGGATAACTCGACGAGAACAGAATTCCCACCCCTCTGTTGTGAATTTGGAAACCTGTCGAACCTCTCTTGCTCAGGGATCTTTTTTCAACAGAACAGCTGAGCTTTGGAACTCTTCGCCGAAAGAGGTTTTTCCTGAGACTCACAAACTCCAAAAATTCAAAGTGAATGTTAATTCGTATCTCCTGTTCTTTGATTCACGTGGTGTTCTCTGAACATTACAGTGCTTCCCTTTCTTGTGAATCTCCATATAAAAAAAGCAATTGCTCTACCGAAAAATCATCAAGTCGCTACGTTACTCGAGAACAGTAGCTGCCCTATGCCCGCACAAGGCTCTGCATCCTAGGCACGGCCGTGGAAGAGACCGACAAGGGAGAAATAAAACATCATGGTTTGTACAACAAGAGTGGGTATGGTAGCCATATCGTTTGAGCATCGTGCTCAAACGTCGAAGGGCGATGTGGCCAATATTCATTCGAGTTATACAGATAACTTTTTCTTCGACCAGGTCAATACTTCAGAACTATCATAGAAGTTTCATATTAATAATCAATTTCAGATAAAGAGTATTTTTTTGCCATTTATAAAGAAATTGGGGAAAAAACTGCATTAAATTCAATATTTGATTCTTGCCGACGACATCCTCCAGAAGTTTCATAAATTAATAGTACCTGTAAAGTTAGAATATTTCGAATTTTTGAAAAAAGTACAAAAAAATTGGTTTTGATCAGACTCGATCCCTTAGTACCATAAAAAGGACCGTTTCATAGGGCGTACGCCTTAACCAATGAGGCCATTTGGAGTATATAATTCCAGTAAATTATTAGTGGAATGCCGTTAATAGATTCATCACTGAACTCACTCATTTTTATGAATCAATCTGTTACTGAAAACACTGATATAATTATAATGGAATTGACAGATTATACCTATATACGACGGGAAAATCAAGATATTACAATTATTATTGACATCAATTTTAGAGATAAAATTTTGTTTCTTTCGAAGAAAAATCGCTGGAATCATTGATTTCTGAAAATATTTCCATAAATTTAATTATTAATTTGGTAGACAGATCAGAATTTTGACGTTTCTGAAAGGTTGTCCCTGGTAACCAAGTATTCTGTTCTCTGTTATTGGTGGAACTCATATCCTACCCTGCGTTGATATAAAATGGTAACCATTCAGTTGACTGGAAACGCCTAATTAGCCGTTCAGTAAAATATAAATGAATTTGCATATTTACGGGTGGGAGTAGAAAAAAGTTATAGTCGCACCCAATTTTCTTTTAACGCTCACGGTAAAACGTATCCTCAACTGCCTCTGACGAGTATATTTCACGCAAAAAAAATGTGAATCTAGCAAAAAATTCCTACGAATCGTCAAGACGTCATTCACGAAGGTTCCTTCCCTAATTCGGACCGACCTCATCTCAAAGGTCCTTCATTGACCTACAGCACCGTCGAGACCTGCGATATTCCAAGTGGAATGGGTGGTCCGAGAGCAGCAAAACTAGGTGGTACCGCAACGTGATTCAACTGTCGATGTCGGCTGCAGTGCGGTACTAACATTAGAAAGCGGCGGTACTGCCGAGGAATTCCAGAAAAACAATCGAGTGCAGTGGGTTTGTGGTGTGCACGAGAAAAAATTGAAAAATTTGGTGGTACCTGTTCCAAGACAAGTCCCAGAAGTGAAATGATGTAAAATCCAGTACTTATACAAACGAAAATTAGCGATGAACGTCTTCAATCTGATATTTTTGTTATTCATTTCGAATGTTTCTAGTCAAGGGTGAGTTGATTATCGTACCTAATTCATGTCGTCACATGTATTTATGAGTAAACTGGCGAAAAAGTCGTCAGTTGTTCGCAAAAACAATGAAATTTCAAGGAATGATGTCACGATTATATTTCTCATGAGAATAAACAAAGTCCTTAGAGTCGTTCAAGGTTGCATTCATGACAAATCCTACGTTGCATACCTATTACATGTAGGTATGTATGTGGAAATAACTGTTTTCCGAGAATTTTATGTCTCACGAATCTGTTGGCGAAATTCAATCGTTTATCGGTTTTGTTATTGTTTCATTTGTTCCGGTCAGAAAAGCTCAATATCTATGTTCGAATGTTTTATGAAGAGATATGTCACTGAATCCATTCTTTTGGGTTCTCTCTCTGCGATATAATAAAAAAACAAAATTGGTTGACTATATTGTCAGTTCATCGTCTTTTTCGGTAATTTGAAGATTGAATTAGAAAAATAAATGTCTATACTTTTCTGCGGCGACGTTTCGGAAGATAGTCTGCTTGTTTTTTCTAGCCTTTTTTGGAAGTCTCTCATGAGATTCGAGTTTTACAGTTTAACGCTCTTTCTCATTCATTTTAAGCGGTGAGAAAACCCCAGAAATGGAATTCTTGTACTCAATATCGCCCCATAAATGCATATGACGAGGAAAATAACATTCATAAAAAATAATGGACAGATGTATTTTTCTTGATCTAGTGAAATATTATACAGTAAAATTAAATTTTTCAAGGTCACACGCATGTTTACCAGTTTCATTTCATCCCTTAGCTAAAGAAAAATCTCACGAAAAAAAATTCATTCGGCTTTGCAACATTCCATATACAATAAACTAAACTCGAGTTCGAACAAAAATCTACTAGTCCAGTCTATGACCATTTTCCCGTGTATTTATCCCATACAGCACCGATTCGCATGAAAATTTGGATTCAGGATCTACATACACTCTTTTTCAAAATCTACCCTGTGCCGAGGGTTGCTTTCTCCCTGGGGGTGGATGCCACCCCTTCTTGGGGGTGAGAAAATTTTCATTGGAAATAAGTGCGGAAATCAATAGATTGACTAATTCTAAGCACTTTTTGTTCAATGAAGTTTTTTCTGAAAAGCAATACTTTTCGACTCATTCACGAATTGAATTGTTGGTTTTCAGTCAAAAAAAAACACGTTTTTCGACCCTTTTTCGCTAATAACTGGAAAATGATGCATCTAACCGAAAAACCTGTGGAGAGCAAAATTATAGCTTTTGAAAAAACAAAGGCGGTTGTTAATTTGTGATCTATGCAAACCCACTACAAACTGAATAAATGTTTGTTGAAAGTCGATTGGTATTTCCAAACGCCAAAATGGAAAGTTTCTACGTACAATAACCAAAAACCAATGCATTTTTCGGGAAAAACTAGTTGGACCTTTTTTGAAGTCCTTCAAAAATCCTTCGTTTTTGTTATTTATGAAAGTTTCCAGCATCAAAACTGACCGAGGTATGAAGGAAATGATGTTGAATCCTATTTTTACCATGAAAAAAAATTGTGAATAACTCATCCTCTCTTCCCCCCCCTTTGGAGAAAATCGTTGCCTAGTGGAACTATCTGTATATACATATATAATATAGTTACTATGTGTATTATTCAATATACTAATGTACATACTCTAATTTCCACAAAAATTGTTTTTGTTTTTTTCCCATAACTCGCTTAGTCTTCAAGCAATCAAATCCACCAAAAAAGTATTTTGTAGCTTTTTTCAAGAGCTATGAGCTCATTTACATTTTTTTTTGTTGCAGATTATATTTTTGAAAAGGTTCATGCTGAAAGGGCTCAAAAAAGGTACTTTGCGCGAACCATCACAATATTTAACTGACCATATCTTACTCTATTTTCATCCTGCAGAAAAATATGAAACACCGAAATTTTCAGAGAAGAATAGCCTTCAATTTTGTTTTCTGGGAAATTTTGCATGTGATCAATACTTTTCGAGTTATTTCGAAGAAATGGTGATTTTTCGCTGAATCACGTATATGATTTTTCTCTTCAATCTCAATTTTTTCCGAAACTACGTGCTTTCAATTGATGAAAAAATCAGAACTCATCATAAGAACATGATTGAGGAGAATTATGGAGTAACAATGATTTTTTTCAAAGGAGGGAGAAAAGAGGATGAGTTATTCACAATTTTTTTTCAACGAAAAAATAGGAATCAACATTATTTCCTTCATACCTCGGTCAGTTTTGATGCTAGAAACTTTTTCAAATAATAAAAATGAAGGATTTTTGAAGGACTCCAGAAAGTGTCCAATTAGTTTTTTTCGAAAAATGCATTGGTTTTTGGTTATTGTACGTAGAAACTTTCCATTTTGTCGTTTGAAAATACCAATCAACTTTCAACAAGCAATTATTCAGTTTTTAGTGGGTTTGCATACATCACAAATGAATAATCGCCTTTGTTTTTTCAGAAGCTATAATTTTGCTCTCCACAGGTTTTTCGATTAGATACATTCTTTTCCAGTTATTCGCGAATAAGGATCGGAAAACGTGTTTTTTTTTTTACTGAAAACCGACAATTTCACTCGTGAATAAGTCGAAAAGTATTGCTCTTCAGAAAAAACTTCATTGAACAAAAAGTGCTTAGAATTAGTCAATCTATTGATTTCCGCACTTATTTCCAATAAAAACTTTTTCACCCCCAAGAAGGGGTAGCATCCACCCCCAGAGAGAAAGCAACCCTCGTCACGGGGTAGATTTTGGAAAAGAGGGTAAGTAGAACCTATATCCAAATTTTCATACGAATCGGTGCTGTATGGGATAAATACACAGTTTACACTTTTTTCACCGTCATAGACTGGAGTATACAATTTTCCTCAATATTCGTGTTATCTGAATTTCAATAAGGTAATCAGAATTTGGATTATTTTTTCTGAAATTGAACTGATCAATGTAATGAAGTATTGTGGCATGAAATGGATTGATCCTTTCCAGTAATGAAATCGGAGTTGTTGGTTCTGCTCAGAATTGACAAGATAATTCATATCAGTAATGAATCAGCTAAAAGCTAATATGATGAACATATGAACGCTCATATTGGTACAAAACTGTTTGTAAAGATTCTCAGGAAGTTTGCATATTTACCCATTTATTGTCGTCATGAATTACAAAATTGGTATATATGTCTTTATCACCAAGATTTTGAAACCTATTATTTTACCTTAAGTTCATTGAAGTTCAATATGAACAATGTTTCCCAACTCATGGTGATATGAACTTTTGCATGCAAGGGAGGTTTGCTTCTTTAATTTCTTTCCGGTCCAATTTTTGTCTAAACAAGTTGTTTTTCATTTATTATTATTTTTTAACGCATTCAACTGAATTTCATAAATATGTGGAAAAATAAACGAATATGAAGTATTTCTCAAATTGTCGTGTTTCAAAATGATTTTTCAATTATTACATATAATCACCATAGTTAGTACGTGGGAGAAAAATCCCAAATGATACAATTCACTTCTTCAGAAATAATTCTTCCCATTCACTTTTTGATTTGCATACCGAGCAATCGCTGGAGAATTTTCTATTCGCATGCATAACAAGCATCATTATCATCATCCAGACTTCCTGTCTTGAATCTTCGTGTCAAGTAAACAAAGAGAAAGTTGCGGTAAAAGT
The DNA here is from genome assembly GCA_032362365.1 of Zygogramma bicolorata. NCBI lineage: Eukaryota > Metazoa > Arthropoda > Insecta > Coleoptera > Chrysomelidae > Zygogramma > Zygogramma bicolorata. Next base: position 9,328 of record JAVJAQ010000578.1, read on the forward strand.
CGTGAATCGGTTGAAAACAATAACAAAACGATTCACTCTCGATCACGGAGAGATCGAGATGATGCGTGAGAAACGAAACTCGAGATTCGGTCCATTATGTAAAGAGTGTTGATTATATTACAATTTGTTGTTTAATCATGAACATCCACGAAATATACCCACTTAGATTCATTGAATCTTTTTGTAGAGATCAAATAATATCAGTTTGATGTTAGGGTAATTGATCTCTACAAAAAGTTTGAACTTTCACACCAAAGGTTCTAATCTCATCGTTTACTTCGTTTCACCAAAAAAAATGCATAGAAACGAAAAAATAAATACTTTCAATCGTCGATTAGTTTTCGTCAGTCTCCCATGAGAACTATTGTAACGCCTTCAAACAAGATTTTGATTATAAAAAAACAATCCAGGAATTCGAATATGTACACGAATGATAATATATATTACACAAAATGAGACAATATCCTTGATTCATTCTTATTCAACATTCCTTGATAGATGTAATTTTGCAATTGAAAGGAAGAGTTATAACATGATACAGTAGTAAATCGCGGGCGAAACTAGCACTAACATCTGATCCCTTATACAGGCTGTTTTTTAGATGAACTTACTGTCATTTCCGGAAAGTAGAATAATTTATAATATCAACGACGGTTTTCAAAATATTAGCCAAAAACTAAGATTGTCGAATTGCGTTTTTTGGCCATACCGCCTTCATTTTGCATGATGAAAAACGTCCCAAGAACTCTTAATACTCATCCATATCTATATCTATACTACTATTATGAAACAGTAAAGTTTCTAACTGTATTTGCTTGTTTGTTCGTTACCTGACGTTTTTCCCATCATAACCGTATGGTCATGCAATTCCCGTTCAGAGTTACCTCTAAAAAGTGGGTCTAGAACTTACAGCTATACACCAACTCCACATATTAGAAAAAAATGTAATATATAAATTTACTAACAAAAATTGGAAAAAATACTATAACCATCAACCATCGTAGTACATAGCTGATTTTGTTATGACAGTGGCTACAAAAATAAGATGGAAAAACTAAAATGCCAACTATCAAATGATAGTTGGTGATGGAATCTATTGAAGAATATGTCTCATTGGAAATTGCTTCTTCATATAAGATAGCAAATATGAAACAGTTCTGAAAGTTCCTCTGACTTTTTTATATCATTCGAAATGAAGGTGGTACAGCCAAAAAACAAAATTGGACAATTTCGGTTTCTGGCGAATATTTCAAAAACAACAACTGATATTCTCGATCTGTGAAGAGATTATTCTAGTTCCCCAAAATTGAAAGCCTTCCGAGATAGCAATCAGTAAGATCAGCAAAACGGCCTGTATAGATTCTCCTAAAAACAATTCATTAAATGGATTCCAGGATACATACAAATTCCTCCTATGTATATATATATATATATATATGTATATATATATATATATATATATATATATATATATATATATATATATATATATATATATATATATATATATAATGTATATATATGCTGGCTGGAACTTCCGGTTGATCCGCGTCTGGAAAGATTTACTTGTCTACGTTTCGGCTCCCATTTCGGAGCCATTTTCAAGACTTAGTGACCTTGCGTCTAGGTCTGAGTTGTCTTACTGGCTGGCTATCATCACTGGAGATCGAGGATTGAGGGTTGGTGGGATTTAAGGGTTCATTAGTAATTATGGCAGGATCAGGGATCGGACGGTCGATGGGAGGTTCGAACGGATTAGTTCCCAAGTCAGAGTAAATAGAAGTATGTCGGACCAAGAGTGGTTTCCAGGTATTGGGGAGTCTTTGAGAATCGTCGCGTTCATTGAGAGAGTTGGGACGTTTTTCGATTTCAATGGCTTCACGGGTAATTCTGGTTTGGAGGGTTTCGGCTGTGGCAATGGTTTTGCTGTTTTTGAAATCTATTTTGTGGCCTGTTTCTAAATGATATTGGAATAATGCTGGTTTTGTGTCAGATTTACGGACTGCTAGTTCGTGTTCATATGCTCTACAGGACACTCGTCGGTTGGTCTGGCCGATGTATGTTCTGGGACAGTTAGAGCATGGTATTTCATATATTCCTTGGGTTTCATTGGGGATTGTGTCTTTGGGTGTTCGAAGGTAGGTGGATATTTGGTTGTTAGCTAATTCATATACATAATGGGTTTTCTCTGCTCGGAAAATGAAAAATAAAGAGACAAGATAATAATTCAAAGCTCATATTCAGGGGAAAGAACACCCCAAAAATGGATTTCATGACCTATATTTACCTCTTCTCACACCAAATTTCCAATTATGACGTTTATTTTTGGTAAGAATATTTCGGAACATAGATATTTGTTAGTTTCGGTCGACTACCATTTCACTAACTTTTTTCTGATCATATTTTACCGACTAATTTCTTGAGTCTTCTTTCCAAAATACTCTACTAGTGAAATAACTCATTAAAAATGTGGTCAGATTTTGAAGAACGAGTATTCTGAGAAATTATTATTATTTGTTAAAAGAATTCATGTTTTTTATCAATTCAGAAAATTGTTAGATTCAATATAAGTGTGAATCTCAAAATTCACTTTGCAACTATTCTAAATTGCATCACACACTTTTATATATTGACTATACAACTAAAAGATTTCCAAGAATTAATTGAAATCACACAATTGCACTTTCATGATATTATATAATTATT
>JAVJAQ010000579.1:0-29942 GCA_032362365.1 Zygogramma bicolorata
CATATACCTAAAACAACCTTAAATAATGAAATAAACATTTTGAAATTATTCATGCAAAAGTAATAAATGGAACACCCTGTGAATCCTATATAAAAAAATCATTGAATGTGGTGAAAGTTCAAAATTGAAGAAAAAAATATCTATCGTCCCCATCGAAATCCTTACATGTAAACAAAAAAAATGGCATATATTAAATCAATAATATAAGCAAAACTTGTTAAGATAAGAGTCCATAAAAAAGGTCCAACCACATGAAAAGTCACTAACACTTCACTTTAACGTTGAAAAGTCTATGGCCCATTCTTGGAAAATCGTGAAGACGGTCCTGTTCCCTAGACTGATCCGAATCGCTTCCAGCAACTGTGCTACCCGCCGATAAATGTCCATTATTGAAGATCAAGAAAAGACTGGAGAAGAGCTGTCCTCATTTTTCTAATATGTCATCCGTCACCCTACTCGATTCAGATGACTTTTGACATTTTGAGGTTCAAACACCCACGTTTCATCTCTTTTTGGTAAATCTTTGTATGTAAATTAGATCGATAGTGGATCAATGGATCGCCAGATTATTTACCGTGGATAGTGAATCGATGACGCTGTTGTAACAATCGCCTGTCCATTGTGCAGTGTCAACTTTTGTTCATGTCATGCAATGAGTCACTGACCCAGTTCCATACAGCATTGGAATTTCTGGTCTGAATCCCTCCAATTTGCCATGGGGTTTAAATGGCTCATCGCATCTTCTACAGATCATCATCGTGGATTCGTTACTTGCTGGGAAGGGACTCCTCTACTTGAGGTTTCCACTGAATTTCCATGGGGGCCCATTTTTGTGTCGTGTCTGTGTTAGGTTTGGTTGGTCCTATCAGCTCCACATGAAACAATATAAAACAAAACGCCAGTAAGTTCTTTATAATTACCTTAGGATTACTTATATAATATAATGGAATGTGAGTCAAATGGCGAAATGAACAATAACAATTTTCAATTGGCAATTTATAATATCGGTGCATTATCTGGCTACTAGCTAGGAATACAATATCATTTCAATGACAACGTAACGTGCAATAAGTACAAAAAAAAACAATGAACATAGAAACTTGTTACAATATGTCGCGAAGATTACTAGATTATTGAAAAATCCTTAAGAATGGATACAAATGCAATAGTAATCCGCGAAAAAAAAATTTAATAGACAATAATTTCTAGAACTCAGCCATATTCTTAGTTCTGCTTCGTCAAAAATATTAAATCTTCGAGGGTGAAGTATATTCTTGATTAATTGATTGATTATTAACAATATCATTTTCTTAAGTATCGTTTCTGTACCTCCCCTTCGTTTAGGAGTGAATTGCCGAATTCTTCACCAAACTAATTAACCAATATGTTTTGTTGACACAGTTTAAATACATTATTAAGTACCACCTATTCAACCCGTTGTATAAGAGTGTGTATGTCAAGTTTATTCAAATTACTTCCTCATATTCTCTAGTGAAGTTATATTATTCTATACTCATTATTTCAAAATTATAGCTTGAACCATTTTCTAACTTCTCATTGGTATACCTTTTTCTGGTGTCTCTTCAATGTCAACAATCAACAATGAAAGATTTTTTATTTTTTTTATCTCATATCACCTACTTCTCTATTAATTTCTCATATGTTCTTCAACAACTATTTGACTCTAGTATTTTATTTCCATAAATTCTTATTCGTTTCTCATTTTCATATTCACTCGTATTCTTAACATTTTCCCATTTTCTTTTCGACTGGCCAGTCTAAAAATACACTTTCAAGTGATTTTTCGAGCATAGTTCGCGCTGTTGAACTTGTGCTCGAAAAATTACTTATTAATTAATCAATTCAAACATTGACTGCTAATCATAATTCGCCTGTGGCTCATCTATAGTTGACTTACTGTCATCTTTCAATCTTTTCAACATACACCTTGCACTTTGCCCTGGTTTGAAGGACATGCTTTGCTCGAGTTGAATGGTGCTCAACTCTGAAGAAGGGTTATTCGCTCTCGGTAAAGGTACTCGAATTGAAATACTATTTTCATTCGTTGACCTAGGGTGTTTTCTACATATGCACTCCAGGCACATCCAAATTACGCACCTCAAAAGTAATATGAGTGTGGTGCATAAGGCACTGTTTGAACTTGATGAGAGTTTTATAAAAAAAGGTTTTTTCAGCAAAACGGATAGATTTAGGATAATTTCATAAAAAAGTAGTCGCCAAAATACAACGCCAGAAATAACTTTGAAAAAAAACACTGTTGAGAAAAACCTTCGATTGGTTATAGGTAGTTACTCTGATCCTACCTAACAAAAACACAAAAAAAACCAATAGATCTCTCATCTAGCTCAGTTGAAACTGATCTTAAAGCCCTCACTAGATATTTTGACTTCAACGGCAAGGCTAGTGCCAGATAACTCTCACCATCCACCTCATCATCGTGGCTGTACTTCCTTATAAAAAGTTTTCCCAACCCTATTCGTTGTGACAATAACCTGACACTGCCAACTAGGCTGCCTTGCAATATATGTTCGCCCTAGAAACAATCCCCTCTTCAAAAGTTTCCCTACTTTTCTCTAACTATATGGAAAACAAGGTTTTTTTTTTGTTACTATGAATTGAATACATTCATAATTTTCGAAATTCGAACAACTATCAACACACAAAGTTCTCTCCACCGGCCCGATACTGATTTTCAATTGCCCTTGTAACCAAACTACCTACGTAACACATAATTATTATTATATATTTTTCTTTTTATAATAGGCCCAAAATTCCTAAATGCGCAAATAGATGAAAAAGACATATTCGTCATGCCTTCATGACGAAGACACCTGCTCGAATTATATTGTAGATCGTAAACGAACATTATCCAATTGTGCCCGCATATCAAATTTTCCGAGGGGTTGCCAAAAAGCTAGCGCCCAAACGCTTAAGAATATCCTGTTGGTTTAAAAGTCAAAAGTTAAAAACTCACATTCGAACCCACATGTTTATATTTATATTGGAAACAAATCAATAATCAGTCGACCAAAATAATTCATTAAAAATAAATGACTAAATAATATATAGCCCCATATATACACACATATATGCTATGCTAATCCAATGGTTCCACTGGGGGTGTCCAGGGATCATTATATGGTAGGATTCTAGAAACGTGAACAATTTCCCTTTTTGCATTTGCTGAATTCCCAATCTTGATTTCGTAGGTTACCTCACTTGTCTTTTTCGCGATTGTATAAGGGCCAAACCATTTCAAAAGAAGCTTTTCGCTTCGTCCCACTTTCCGGATTGGCGTGAAGACCTTCACCTTATCCCCTACGTTATATTCTACATATCTATGTCTTTCGTCAAATCTTCTCTTATCTTTCGCTTGGCGCTTGCCCACGTTGTCGACTGCCAAACTCCTGATGGCTAGTGCTCTATCACGAGGTTTTAGCGCATCATCTGATTTCACAGACTGTAGTAGATTTGCTTCAATTGGGAGAATGGGTTCACGGCCATAAACAAGATTGAATGGGGAGAAACGCGTAGTGTCCTGGATGGAGGTATTGAATGCAAAAGTTAAAAGACTGAGACTTTCGTCCCAGTTGGTTTGTTGCGTATTCGTGAATATTGAGAGCATATTCGCGAGAGTTCTGTTGAATCGTTCTGTCAAGCCGTTTGTCATTGGGTGATAAGCCGTATTGAACTGGCTTACAGTACCCATGATAAGTAGCAACTCTTGAACTACTTCCGAACGAAATGTCTGTCCTCTATCACTCAACCAGTATCTCGGAGCACCATGCCTTCTAATTATGTTGTTGAGAATGAATTTTGCAACATGGGTTGCTTTGCCATCCGTAAGAGCGGCCGTCCCCACCCATCTCGTGGCGTAGTCGGTGGCTACAATTATCATCGTTTTTCCATTTCTACTGCGTTTGAAAGGGCCCAATAAGTCTATTCCCACACGTTCAAATGGTAATTCTATTGGAATTGGTTGAAGTAGCCCTGGTGCTTTTCTATTTTCTTGGCCCTTTCGCGCTTGACAGTCTGGACAGCCCTTGTCGTATTTTTCTACGTCCTTCTGTAGTCCAACCCAGTAATACCTACTTGCTATCTTATTTAACGTTTTTGTTATCCCTAAATGGCCAGCGGATGGTTCGGAATGGTGTGAATAAAGGATTTCTTGTATCAAAGATTTGGGTATTACCAATAAATTATCCAGACCGTGAGGGTTGGGATTCGCTTTGAATAAAGTTCCATCAATAATCCTGAAATTCTTTGACCTACGGCGTAACCCTATAGGAATACTGGGGTTATTGGGATTCTTCACTGCCTTTATGAGTTCCTGTAGCCCTTTGTCCTTCTGTTGCTCATTTTCCAAATCTTCGGGTGATAGAAGGAAAGTTGGTATGTCATCTAGTTCCATTGATTCTGAGTCCATGTTCTTTTTCATTACCGGGTTTCTTGAAAGACAATCGACGTCCTTGTGTGCGGATCCTTGTTTGTGAACGATGACATAATCAAACTCTGCCAGCTTCAAAGCCCAACGTGCTAATCTCCCTCTTGGTTTTTTGAATGTCTTGATCCAACACAACGCATGGTGATCCGAGAATATCTTTATTTTCTTGCCATAGATGAGGTGTCTTAGATACTCCAGAGACCAGACAACTGCCAACCCTTCCAACTCGGTTATGGTGTAATTAGCTTCTGCTTTGGATAGACTTCTGCTGACATATGATATCGGGTGGGGTTCACTATTTGGGTCATTTTTCAGAAGAATTGTTCCGATACCGGCCGTACTACCATCCACTCTCAATTCGCAGTCTTTATCCGGGTTAAAATGTTGAAGGACCGGAGCTGTTGTCGATTTTTTTTCAGAATGTTGAATGCCGCCTCTTGTTCCTGCCCCCAAAAGAATGTTTCATTTTTTCTGGTAGCCTGATGGAGGGGTCTGGCAATCATTGAAAAATTCTTTATGAATTTTCTGTAGTAATTACATAGTCCAATGAAGCTCTGTAGAGTTTTTACAGATGTCGGCTTCGGAAATTTTTTGATGGCTTTTAATTTCTCTTCGTCCGGTGCTATCCCCTTTTCGCTCACGATGTTGTTCTAAAAATTGTTCTAAAATTGTTCGTTTCCGTTGATCAGCTGACGAACGTCAACCCTCAGAAGTCGAAACTTGTGCGAGCAATGGATCAACGAGGCCTTACCTTTTAACGTGCGATTACCCGATGTGGCCCAGTATTTTCACTTCTGATTGTGCATACACACATTTGCTAGGCTTGAGTGTGAGACCAGCTACCTCTAAGCGTTCGAAAACCTTTTCCAATTTTTCGAGGTGTTCCTCCTTTGTCTTCGAGAAAACAACTATATCATCCAAATAAATGAGTACATCTTTCCATTTCATACCCTCGAATACCTTGTCAGCAAGAAATTGAAAAGTGGCAGGTGCATTACACAGTCCAAAGCTCAAAATGTTGAATTCCTACGATCCGTGTCCTTGTGCTACGAATGCTGTATATTGTTTGGATGTCTCCTTGACATTTACCTGATGGTACCCGCTGAACATGTCCAAACAACTGAGGTATTTTGCCCCTCCTAGATATGTCAAAATGTCTTCTATATTTGGTATGGGGTATGTTGACTTCCTCGTGACATTATTCAACTTACGGTAGTCCACACAAAATCTCACTGTCCCGTCTTTCTTTTTCACTAATACTATTGGGCTGGCCCATGGTGAGTGACAGGGACGAATAATGTTGTTCTCTAGCATTTTCTGTATCTGTTGGTCGATTATATCTTTCTCTTTTCGGGACACCCTGTATGGATGACTATATATAGGTTTTGTTCCTTCCAGAATTTCTATCTTATGGGTGGTCAAGTTCGTTCGATCCATTTTCCTTGTAGATTTCGAAAACACGTGGGAATATTTGAGAAGCAGTTTCTGTAGTTTCTCTTTGAAATCGAAATCCTCTATGTTACTCAGGTTGTGATCGTCTAATGTAACGTTATCGTCATTTGGGTCGTTTTTTTCTAAATATAATAATATCGCTTGTTTATCGGAGTCTTCTTCTTTTTTCCATAAATATCCCAGTGTTGATCCTTTTAAAATTGTTTGGCCCTGTATGCCAACGTTGGTTATTTTCCACAAAATTCCTGTATCTTGATAGGGAGAGTCACATCCAATAAGTCCCCTGGGTATCATAAATTTTTCGTTAGGGAAAAAGTCGTATTTTCCCAGCTCCTTTCCTTGGCTATTCATGTGGATTATATGATGTTCTCTTGGTTCTATAATTATGTCGTCCTCCACTGACAATTTAACTACCCTTTCGACATCTGAGGTTTTCTTGGTTATGTCAGTATTTTCAACCATCCTTCTGGCGTGCAGCTCATTTTCGTGTGTGATGATGAGAGGTGGGTTCAATTCCCTTTTGTTTGTGGGTGGTTGGCAAATTGTTATGTCTATTTCAACATTTTCAAATATTAACTTTATCATTTCGCTAACAGATTCCCAGTCTGCTTGATCCAGTCCGCAACAAATTTGAGGTAGGGCAAGTTTTTCCACATCATGCTGTAAGGTGAGGTTCTTCAGGGTATTTATTGATGTCCAAATATCTTCCAGTGTAGGTTTATCCCAGTAGTTCTCTTTTGTGACTAAATAATAGATATATCTGTTACCATCTTTCAAAAAAGCCACTCCTCCTTTGTGCTGCTTTTGTTTCATTAATATCTGTTTGTTGCCAAATTCTTCCAGAAATTGTTTTGCTATTCCTTTATTCATTTTCAAGTCAGCGGAAACACAATGCGCAAGTGAGAAACTGTTTGGCATTTCAAATATATTTTTGGTTATTTCTTCAAATTTAACATTAGTGATATCGGAGGGTATGTTTGGAACTTTAAAAAATGTTTTCTTCTTTATTTGATTTTCGATATGTACTTTGGTCTTCGATTCTAGTCCTGGTGTATTTTTTATATTTTCAGTTTCCATCGCCTCAGATTTTGTTGAATCTTCTTCTTCTACATGATGTAACTCCTTATTGATTTTTCTTTTTTCCCGTTCGTAACCTCTGATGCCACCAAAATTTATTCTATTTTGGTATTGTAGTGAAACTGTTTTGTCTTTCAGATTGATATTGCTGTCAAATTCATTTAAAAATTCCATTCCTAGTATGAGGGGGTATGCCATTCTCTCGATAACTACGGCGGTGCAAGAGGTTTTCATCTCTCCAATTTCCAAATTGAAGGTCGTGGTTCCTAGTATTGGTACCTTTCGTCCTCCGGCCACTATCAAGTTTTGGGTGCATTGATTTCTGTCTATAATTTGTGCCAGTTCTGCGGTCATCACGTTTAGTTGGGATCCCGTATGCAGTATGGTTTCTATCTCCTTATTATTCACCAGGCTGGTTATCGTGAGAATTTTTGATTGAGAGTTGACATTTGTATGTGATTCTTGTATATCTGATGATGGGGAATGTTTATGGTGTTTTGGGGTGTTTTGGTATTTTGACAGATGATTTCTTGGATTGAGTGTTGAGGCCCTCTTTAATGGACGGACGTCTGGGGGCCTCATCGACGTCCCTCGGTGTTTGGGTAAGAACCTTGATTTGGTCGATCTCTGCAGACGTTTGCCATATGTCCTATTCTTCCGCAAAAGTAGCATCTTGGTCGCCCATCGTATGTCCTAGTGTTGGGAGTTCCCCTGTGCTGATTTCTCATGGGTCTATCACTTTGGTTAATGTGTGCTCGACTAGCTTGTGGTTGGTTGTTTGGTTTTGCTTGGAAAAATGAATTCTGACGCAGGCCTCGTCCCTGTTGTTGGTATCGAGGGGGGTTGGGTCGATGTGGTGTAGCCTGATAGGCTCGAGATTGATTTTGGTACCTCTGGTTTCCGCCGTTATAATACAATTGCTGTTGGTTGTAAGGTATCTGTTGATTCTGATGTCCAGGTATTACACTCCATTGCAGGCTGTGGCAATTCATATTACCCGGTATCGGCATATGACAGGCCTGATGAATACAGTTACAAGGAGTGCGAGTCGTGTTATCAGCTGCCGCTTGCATCGAAGAAATATCATCTAGTTTGTTTATTACTTCAAAATTGAACTCGCACTTCCGCCGAACGTAAAATAATTGTCGTTTCTAATGCAATAATCGACATCTTCTCGAGCAAATAAGGAAGCAAGTAGTCAAAAATTAGATGTTTCGAAATAATTTAAAGAATACTTGAGGCAAAAATGAATAAAAGAATAAAATACATGCGTACATTGTTGAAGGTTTTTTGAATTTGGTAGTGAACATTAATGTAGCGAAGAAAATAATTCATGACAAAAATTAACAGGAAGATTGCGTAAGGCGCCTCCACCACATGTCGCGAACCCAAAAGGCTCGCGGTTTGGGGGTTAACTCATATGGTAGAATTTATATAGCAATAATAATCATTGGTAGAAAATAGCCAGGTTTATTGCAATAAAGATAAAACATCAACAATGCCTTCAACAATGTTACAAATAAAGTTCAGTGATATGAAAATACAAAGATATGGTACACTTACCAGTGGTACATTTTAAGGGGTGATGGATGTGTTCTCTTCGAAAGGTGGAAACTAATAATCCCTCTGACTTGTCGCGATTTTTCGGTCGAAGTCCAATATCGCTATTCAGCGTTATTGCATTATTGCTAATTGCCGAATATCATAACACTTAGGTAAATTAACTTCTACTAGCTCGACCGTTACAGTGCGGTGCACTGAGGTTATAGATTTGGAAAATTAAATATTTTCAGAAATTAGTATTTCTGAAAATTTGGCTTTTGACAATATGTTATACCACAAATCACATCTACTACAAAAATGAGATGAAACAGAAAGAATAAATTTCGTTTTTCTCAGAAATACATGAATGAAAACAAAAGTTACAAGTTAGAAATTAATTTCGTCAAACACAGATATCTCAGATCACTTTTCAGATATTTTTAGCGGCTTCATTCGTGATATTTCGAAAGCCAGGATATTGATAATTCGAGGTAATCTGTTTGAACAATATGCGAGGATTACCGTGGAATGGAAATATCGAAAGATTATTATTCATCGGTCCATCACATGAATCTCAATGAATATTTTTAGAGAATATCAGGTTTGGTAATGCCACCATTTCAAATTTTATTGGTGAAATGGAAGTTTTCGTTGCCTAATCGAAAAGGAAAACCATCAGTTTGCTTGACAACAATGATACCAAAAAAAGTGTATACCGGATCAGAAATGAATCGCGAATTTCTCATTCATTGTATTTCCTTTTGTACAGAGACTCCAACGAGAACTTCGAGTTGATCACGTAGAATATATAAGTGTTCACTTTTATCGTAGTGAGTATATATAATGATACTGCCACCCAACTAAGAACACAAATCGAAATATGATTCAACAGTATCATTCACATCCTATTTTGATTTTGAAATTAAAGACGACAATGGAAAAACTTTATTACTAAAGGAATGTTTGGATTTATTATCTATTGATCAAATAGCTGTTGGATGAGTGGCTACTTGTCAGAAAAACGATTTTTCATGAAATCACAACGGATGTGATTGGGCTCTCAAGAAGAAGAAGAGTTCAGGCGCATTTTGAAGATCGATTTTTCTTCATCTCGTATCAATGACAAATCCTAATTTACAATAAAGTTGAAAGCGAGTTAACTAATCGAGACACAACCCTTGGCGGATGACCCGAAAGTACAGAATTCCCACCCCTTTGTTGTGGCTTGTAAACCTGTCGTACCTCTCTTGCACCGCTGATCTTTGGAACTCCTTGCCGAAAAAGGTTTTTCATGATGCTCACAAACTACAAAAATTCAATGTTACTGTTAATTCGTATCTCCTGTTCCTCAATTGCTAATCGAAACTTTCGGTAAATCCTCTTACCAGTTCTTTATGACTACAGTTATCCATCACGACTTCGAAATGATCCTTTGATAATTCAAAGTTGGTGGTTGAAACGTCATTCCAAAATGAATCTCATTCACACCAGATATTCAACTGGTACCTATAATGATCAATTGAGGAAGACATTTCGTATATTCACTGAATAATCAAATAGTTTTCTGTTAACCATAATGAGGTTCAAAAAACTTAATTATGGTGGAAATTTCACAGGAAACTGCACAAGTATTTTTCAACTATTCATTTCCATCAAGTATTGACCAGTTCTATTCAATAATCAGTGAGCTCTCATTTCATCTACATTGTTTCAGGTGTCATGGGTTCGTCATCGAGACATCCATCTTCTCACTGTAGGTAGATATACATACACCTCGGACCAGCGATTCGAAGCAGTGCACACCCCGCATACAGAAGAATGGACCCTCAGGATAAGATATCCGCAAAAGAAGGATTCTGGTATCTACGAATGTCAAATTAGCACCACTCCACCTGTTGGACAGTTTTTGTTTCTCACTATTGTGGGTGAGTATTTTTCAAAGCAATTTTTAAAACTTCTTGGTACCGACATACAGAGAAAAATGGCATGTGCCTAACTGTTATGGAATTAGTGATATGTCAGTATTAATCACTTTTTCGATGTATTTAAATGATGAAGTTTCGGTGGTAATGTACCAAATATTATAAAAAGTGAAGAGGTTACTGTTCTCATCAATTCCACCCATGTTCTCGAAAATACTGATCACGTCTCTTCCCCCCATTTTTGTGAAATGCTGTGAATTCAGTGTAATTCAATCTGAAATCCACTCATCAATGATTGTGACTTTGCCACTTGTTTCGCCTAAACATTCATTGAAATCGATAGCATCACAGTTCCATGGATATATACCAAAAGCCTTGAATCCATTGATCATTATAGTTGCATTGTGCGTTCCGTCCAAAACACATTTGAGTGGAGTCGTGAACTCCTCTTTCGTGAACTTTGCAGTTAGATGTGATCTTCGTCAAGCAAGACCTTCCCGCCTCCAGCTATCTTTCAGTGTCTTCAGTGTTGAAATATCAGCTGATAGAATAATTCTTGTAGCATTCGGATATAGAGCGATGAGAATGATCTGTAGACTGGAGCATATTTCACTTAATTTTCGATCATGTTTTGTGACCATCAACGTATGATATTACTGGGAACTTCATCTGATAGTTTTCTTCTGGTAGGGATGGAAACAATTTGTAATATAGTCATAGAATATTTCATTCATCATGGAACAGTGGAACCCTTCCGAATTGAATAAGCAATATAATTCTCTTATAGGAATAACATTTCTCTCTCCTTCGGTTGCTAAGGAAGCTGAAAATTGGTTTAGTCAGCATTGAAGATACTTGAGGCTTCATCTGAAATGTGGCAATTATTTTTCGTTTTAGGTAGAGTAAATATGTTGAAACCATTTTTCAATATCGGTTCCTTTAGGAATGCTTTCCACCAGAACATCCCTGGATATTTTTTGGGAAAAGGGATTTTTCTAGGTGCTTCACCTAGAACTTGTTTGACCGATGCTTGTACATGCATCTTCTTTTCTTCTGAGAAATCCTTTTCTTTGGCTTTCAAATATCCAATTCACTAATATAGTCTCTTCTTTAGTGATAGGATTGGGTCTAGGTCCGTGTTTCATTACGACAAAATTACCCAATCTGACCTGAAGGGTGGCTCTTGGGAAATTGAACTGCCTACAAGCTTTTTTTAGGTACTTCTCCTTATGAGGCTTTCGTAACTTTTCTTCAGAGTATTTCTCAACGTAGCTTCCATTCTGTGATTTCTTTGGAATCTTGAAAAAAAGATCTGAACCATTATCTTGGTAGGTGACTTTCATGATTTATGAATTTTCATTGCTCCAATGAAATACGATATCAGATTGAAATTCCAGTTGATTACTACAAGAACTGATGCATGATAAAGAAGGAGCTATAAGACAATCTACCACTGGGACATTGACTGTATTTCTATGGTCAATATAATCATTGGCCTCGAAAATATATATCTTGATGCGAAATTCCATAGGTAAAAGTATATCATATCATATTTTGAAACGTTGTTCCATTTATAGGTATCAAAAAATGCGTCTATACCGAGAATTTGAATCTTCAGAAACTAAAAAACAATAGGTGCCTCTTACCTGACTACTTAGTTTCGAAGCAGAATGAAGAGGAAGACACCGTTGCCACTTCGTCGAAAAGTAGACAGTTCAAACACGAATCTAATGCAATAAATTCCATTTTTGAGATGATAATATGAATCTTATTATTGAACATATAGGTCGGAACGTCAATCACTGTTACAAGGCCAACAACTGATGAAGCTCAAGTACCATATAGGCATGATTCCAATGAATCCTTTCGAAATGAACTAATAAACAATAATTGCTGTGAGACACTTCAAACGCCATTCCAAACAAATTGGACTTCACCGGATATGCCTTTATGAAACTTCCGGAGCATACCGATCACGCTTCCCGGACAACTTCACAGAACAAATTTGTTGAAAGCCTTCGGAGTGGCCAAGCCATCAAAGGGCAGGATATCATCAGCCGTGTCAGGTAACCCAATCACGGTGGGTATACCGCTGCAGAGCAGTTATCAAGTAACTCGATTATCAGTTTGTTCAAATGAGGATTGATCGATATTACGCGGTGTGCATTTCCAGCGCTCATCAGTTTGGGAAGTGGAGGGCGGGAGATTTTGAACAAATTGATACATGTTCTGCAGACAGTGGAAGGTTACAGTATAGAGATAGTAGAAATGGTGGTCAAATTAATATTTGTTTATCGCTATTCTATTTTCATTTTCTACTGTTCTCAACTTTTTTTCCATTTTTTCCATTTGTTTTTTTTTTCTAATCGTTTAAAATTGTTCAAGTTATATATTTATGAATATATCCCTGCAATTTTTTTAAACTGTAATATTCGATTTGATCTTCCAATGAACAATAGGATTTGAAGGTGGGTATGTTTCAATTGGATAAGTGTAACGTCCGGTAGGGTTTGTAATTGTTGTTTTACTTTCATTACTCTTCTAGGTACCCACAATAATCCCTCAATATTTTTTTTCTAACACTCTACCTCTATTCCAACAGATTACAATCTCTCTGCACGTTACTAGATGGAATAATTATTGGCTAAAGGCTTTTGAATTCATTAAGGCAGCGACTGTCACCAGACGTACATTTCTCCACGTCAAATTTTGGATGTTAAGGCAATTTCCGAAAGGAACATGAATACTGCCCTTTGCACGAAGAAAGGGTCTTTAGTGAGAAACCTAGGGTTTAATTTTTGCTTCCTCGTATACTCTGAAATCTGAAACTAGGGCGGCTTGTAGTAAATGAAATCCTCTGATAACTTTAAGCAATATATTAGCAACGAACTGAAAATAGGAACTTACAAAATAGGTTAAAAAAATATATATAACAAAAGAAATATGCAGTGAAAACAATTTATAACAAAAAAATGACATTTACCGTACTATTTAGCCTAATCAAAATATTGAAAAATGAACTGAGACCGGCAATGGTCTTCTCTATGCATAAGAATAATATAAATTCCACAAACAGAAAAATATGTACTCAGAATACAAAAATCTGAGGTACTTATATCTATAAATGCTTCTAAATTTGCCCTACTGGCTAAATGTATATTATAGGCCGCCCTACGGCCCATCTCAATAACTACTCGATGTCAGAGAGAGTCAGAAAGATTTTTTAATTTGTGATTCGAACAACAGATATAAAATTAATGATGGTTTCTCTTCTCAAAAGTAAATAAAATGGTTATTTACGTTAACACACATCAAAATTAACGTACCAAGTCTTATGTCTGTTTTGCATGGCTGTTTCCATTCCATTCCATAGATTTCTTGGTATTCCAAGATATGGCACTTTGCTCACGAATCAAATTGACATTATTTATTTTCCCGAATTTTCCGACCGTTATTAGATTCTCGTAATGAAACGCGATCCCATGATTTAGGGAGGGATTATGAATTCCTCTTCATTCTAGCGCGACCTACGTTCAACTGCCTAAGAGCGGCCTTTTCTCGTCCACTCTCATTTTTGCAAATATTGCAAAAATCGCAAATCTTTCACAGCGTGCAAACTCGCCCACGCTGGATGAATGGAACCATTCGTCGGGCTGATTCTGAGAGAATGTTTGTTTAGTCTACCGATTATCTTATATGGTTTATTCATGAATATTTCGTGAGAGAAATTCTCACATGAATTTTGATACATTGTACATACAGGGTGCGAATACAAATCAAATTACCTAGGCATTTTCTCTTAGAGAACGCTAACATTCCATTTTCAGAATTAAATTGATTTCGGAAATATTTCATGCCAGAAATTTTTGTCAGTTTTTCTGGTCTTATTCTTGGAAACAATAAAATGTCAGGATCAACCGAGAGCGAGAAGAAGCAATTCTTCTCATTTTCATTTGACATCAGACAAAATTCGACCAAATTAGGACTACCATTGCTGCTGGAATTTTTTTAATATATAGAACTTCCCTTCCTGCAGATATATCTGCAAATCCCGTTAACTTTTCTCATATCGGTTCATTTTTACTTTGGTGAATATAACACCTAGACATGATGAATAATTTGCTGCTATTTGGATCATTTTCTGTCTTTCATCTCGACACTGGATATTTTTGAAACTGATTGAAGATACTAGCAATCGCAATATCGTGAACATACTCATCTTGAACCTTATTTCAATAGAGTTTTTAATTTGTTTCTCGTTCTTCAAATTTTGATTCATTTCTATTTTGATTCAAGCTCACTTCTCTTTTCTTTTACCTTATCATTCAATATTTAAATTCTATTCTTTGTTTTTGTTTCTAGTCAATAGTTATCGCTTTGCTGGGGTTAAGTTTTGGCAAAGTTCAAACGAGTATATACTACAGAAGTTCGAAACAATACCACCCATATAGGAAATAATTTCGTTATGAAACCCAATAGTGCAGCACCTTCTCTAACAATTTTTTCCCAGCAATCCAATGTGAGAAAGTAGAGGATCTAATAAATAGACTTCTTCTAAACCATTGCAGTGTACTCGAGAATCACATATTGCATAATAAATCCGAGTCTATACTGACTATTTCTCCCTATGTTTGAACCGATAATGTGACAGATATGGTTACTTTTTCCAGTATCTGGAAATCATGTTAATTACAGTCGTTATAACGACCGTTTGCAAAGGTGTTCGTTGAAGCATCTACAATGATGTCATTGATATAACAGTCATATTGGGTGCAGAAGTAGGCACTTAAGATGACAAGCTTCAACGCAGTACCAACTCTTCCTCGTAAAGATGCGACCTTGATTAGCAAAACGCGCATCGAGTAAGAGTCTTTGCGGTTTTCTGTTACAGGTGTTCACCATTCTTTACAGATGGTACTCATATTTTTCCCTATCAGCAGAAAGTAGTCACCGAGTGAGCCTCAAACAAGTTTTCAAGAGATAACATATTTTCATCTACCACATACAGTCAAGTCAGTATTTAATAATAATCAGAAAATAGTTTTCCTTCAGTACTGGATCAACTCAAAAAATGTGATCCACCATATAATTCAATACACAACGGAGACAGTAGTTGTATGTGTTATCAGTTATTCATTCCTCAAATATCTCATAGCGTGTCTCTTTTCAGGCAAATGATGAATCTCAGAACGTTTTGCTGAAAAAATTACTCTTATACCTCGAAGTAGACATTCACGTGATTTGCTGAATATCACATGCATGATATTCGTTTTTCTGTAAACCTGAATTCCGAGAGCACACAACTACATCCAAACACCACTTTGATTCATCATGAACGTGATTTGCAATATCCATCTCAACTTCCCCAATCAAATAAATTTTCTTTTTGTCGCGGTAAAATCGTGTTTGTTGGCTCTAATATTGGACTCTCGCCAGCTTTGGCGAGATGATATGAATTACTATTCCTCTCTGAATGAGGACAGGATTTGTTACTCTTCAAACAGATTGACCACAGTGTTACACTGAATTAATGAGTCGGTGTCTTTCGCATACTGATTGAGACCCCGGAGGGTTTGATCTGGACCAAAGGATCCGTCCCGGTTCGTTACGAAGTCTTGATGACGGCGGCGGAGCGAGTCCTGAATAAACAATTGAGCGCTGGTCAGTGGCGTGATGATTGATTTCGGCACGGGAAAATATCTATGAATGTTGGATCCAGTTCTGTACCTCAGAGGTCAACTGTAAGTCCATTCTTGCCGAAAATGAGGTTTTTATCGCTAGTTACATAAGTTTTTGTGCTTTCTTGATACAAAATCAAATTCCTAAAATTTTAGGAATTAGCAAGGTTAAAAGAATTTTAAGTCACAATATCACTGAGGAGGTAAACTATACTAAGTGGACATAATATTTATGTGCCACTGTATTATGTCCATGTTAAATGGACTTGGTACAAAAAGCAATATACCTTAATACTATGTCTATCAAGAATGGACTTGGTATGGACAGGAAAATATAATATCTGGTTTTCAAATGATTCTTTCAGTTGTTTGTCTTTTCTGGTCATGAAAGGGTGTTTTTCATCATCATGAGTTCAAGACGCGCTAAAATATTTGCTGCCTTAAAAAAAGTTCAACCGTTGGAAGAACGCGAACACGTGCTACAAAATAGTAAGATCAGGTTGTGTAAATTCCTTTACATGATAACAAGATAATTTTTTTAAGTTACATTAGTGAAGGTCAGAGGCATTTTATGAAATTAATAACATTAAAAATACCTACTGACAATTATTGAGAAATCGACTGAAGAAATTATGATTTGGTCCGATAACTGTCCGTCACAAAATAGGAATATAAATGCGGTCTTAGCGTATACTGCTTTGGTATTATTTTCAACTTTGGAAGTTATGAATCGCAAATATATTTTAAGAGGTCACACACATCTTGAAGTGGATAGTGAACATTCTCTTATAGAAAGAGCCAGAAAAAAGATGCCTACATTCCAAATCATGACGCCATGGGACTGGCAACAACTTGTGCGATTGGTTAGTACAAAATTTTCTGTGGTTAACATGAAAACTACAGATTTTAAAGATTTTTGTCTTTAACTAAGGGCAATAATTCACCATTGACTCACAGGAAAAACTATGAAAATGGAAGCGATTTTAAGATTTCCCAATTAGTGCACATACAGACCCGATCGGATCAGCCAGGAACGGTTTTCTGTAAAAACTCTTTTAAACAAGAGGATTTTGATATTCTAGATTTGGATAAAACCACACGAAGGTCACTATCGTTTCCTGATGAAATTCCAATAGTTAGAAACGGGCCAAAACCAATTGTCGAAAAAAAGTACCAACATTTACAGAATCTGTTAAAATGTTGAAGATAATGCTGATGATTAGGAAAATTAACAAAAATATTTACACAGGAGATGTTTTTCATGTGAAACTCAATAAATAAATAAATAAAAAATCTTAGATTTACCATTTTTCCATTTTCCATGTTTCCATAATAATACCAAGTCCTGTCTGTTGAAAATATAAAATATACTAAGTCCGTTTGTTTCATTTATTTAGTACCAAGTCCCAAAAAAAAATTTTTTTTGGGGTGTCCTATACTATGTCCAGTTAAAAAAAATTAGCCACATAAAAAAAAGTTTTAACATGTTATACCCAATACTGAATAATGTACCCAGGTATTCCAATTTTTGAAAAGAAAAAAACATTATTAAACAACCGACAAAGAATGTACCTAGTTATAAATGTTTGAACTGCTCTCCTGTAAAATTTCTAAAAAGTGACTTAGTACAGTTGTCCTCTGAGGTACAGAGTTGTATACCGGGGTTTATCAAATTCGATTCTCAACTTCGGCATCGGGATCTCGGAAATTATATCAGACACGAAAACGATTATATAAGGGCAAAGTGGTACACTCCTGTGACTGACAAAATGCCTTCAGAAACTTTTAAATTCCGAGTATTTTTAGAGATATTAGAGAAAACGTAAATTTTGTAGAATTATATCAGATATTATGGAAAGCCCAGAAAACAATAAGACGTCAGTATCAATCGAGAGCGAGAAGAATGGATTCTTCCCGTTTTCACTTAACAACAGACAAAATTCGAACAAATTAGGACCAACATTGCTGCTAGAATTTCGTTAATAAATAAAACTTTCCTTCCTGCAGATATATCTGCAAATCTCGTTGTCTTTTCTCATATCAGTTCATTTTTACTTTGGTGAATATACTACCTAGGCGTGATGAATGATTTCCTGCTATTTTGATCATTTTATGTCTTTTATCGTGTCTTTTACTCTGACACTGAATATTTTCGAAACTGAAAGATGATACTAGCAATCGCAACATCGTGAAAATCTCATCTTGAACATCATTTCAATAGAGTTTTCAATTAGAGAAAACGTACATTTTGGAGAATTATATCAGATATTCTGAAATGCCCAGTACTATTGCCTCTTCTTCTCCACCATATGAGGATGATTTCACATTTTTTATGTGATATTATATTTCAGTTAGTACAAATGAAAAAAAACACATCCCAATAGTATTTGGGTACCAAGTTGAACTAGAAGAAGATTCATATCTCATCAAAAGTGCATAGTTATGGAAAGGAGCACCCAGAACACAAACCCCTCTTTATTTTTTATGTTGTCCAACGATGTTTTATGAATGCTCTCTGTTCAACTCGAGTTACGATTCGGTGTACTAATCGAGTGAGGTCACCTGTTTTCGGTTACAATTGCACGAGTGCATAAAAATTACCGATAATTCTGCAAGAAAGCGTGATATCTAAAAATTGCAAGTTTATTTTCATATTTTGGCGAAAGTGCCCGAGTCCGAAGGGCGAAGGCTCTTTTACAAATTATGAAAATAACCCAATGCAATGTGTATAAGATATAACGCTTGAATGCAAAATTATCTGGTCATTTTTGTGCACGAATGTAATTCATTGGAATATTTCACAAATAAAGAAATTCGCAAGGGAATGTTATTTTTTGTTCATTTATACTTTCCTCCATAGATTGTATGGAGTACTCACCTAAACGCGAAATGTTTTTCTATTTTTGAAGTCTATCTGACATTTATTTGTGTTGTTCAGTGACGTCTAGCGATACGGTTTCAAATGTGTTGTTATGGTGACTTCATACAATGCAATTAGCTCTGTAAGTTTTCGATAAAATGCAATTACCGCTGTAAGTTTTCGATAATTGCGTTGCTATTATGGGACATTTTATATATGAGGGAAATATTGTACCTATATGATTCAACGTCCATTGAGCAATGACTAGGGAGTAGACTTCGGATCAACAATAAATCATAGATAGGCCGATGTCGAGCAAACAATGTTGTGAAGCAATCGTCCAAGTGTTCACATTAACCTTTCATGTTTGTAGTATGCAAATATCGACACTCTTGTCGAATCGTAAAAGATGTTGGGTTGTTATCAATCATGTCGTGATAAATCATATTGAATGTTCACATTTATTGTTTTGGAAATTCTAGAGAAAAATGTATCTCCAAAAATGTTGAAAAGAAATATTTGTCAGCAGAAGATATATGCCTCAAAAGCTTCCGTTGATTTCTTTCTAAATCCCAAAGATGAGCTGGAATCTAGAAAAATAAGGGAATAATTTCCGAAGATGTTAATGTCTATGTCGCACTAATCACTCCCCTACGGACACCTTAAAGTATTCATGAGCAAGCTAAGATCTAGTCCTTGTTAATTACTTCCTACACTCTTCGGGAGCAGCATAAAGAATCGAACTAAGAACCGTGACAGCAAATGCAATAACCAGGAAAGGTATATGAGGTGAAACTGCACACTTTCTTGCCGATAGCAGACACTCAATGCCTGCAGAAAGTATTCCAACAGTTTTTTCAGTTTCAAATGGTATTGAGATTTAAGATTTTTCCTCAATATAAAAAAACTCACCCTGGGTTGCAATGAGAAATTTCTACAAACCAGAGACAAAATACTGAACGAGGATAAAAACACGGAGAAGGGTTACTCTGTTAATCAATTAATTTTCTCGGTAATGTAGCGGTTAGCACGTCCGGAGAAAGGTTGGGGTTCAAATCCACGCCAAACCACCGAGCTGGATTTCACACGTTGAAAAGTAAGACCTCGTTAATCCATTCCATTCACCAAGTATTCTTTCTATCGTCTTTCATTTCCTGTAGACGGATATTCCTGAATATCAATTGATTATCAAGCAATAATAATAAATGATATAATATCGAATATAATTTGAAAGTATGCATTCTCTATCCACTTACTGAAAAATAGTTGAATTGATTCAATGGAAAATATATTTTTTGGGGTTTTCTGAATGTAGAAATAACAATATCGTATAATCAGTAAAACGCACAAGGGTCCACTTTCCACGCGTAGTCGTAGAATGTTTGCAAAGGCAGTAAATATGAATTTGAAGTCAGTTTCACTTTTCGAGAATGTTGATTCATGTTTCGCGCCCGCCCCTGGACTGATAACTTCTGACGGCTCTCAACATATTGTTTTTATAGCCATGTTAACTCATAGTTCAATCGTTCCATCCTGAAGGTTTCAACAAATATATACACCATGTTACCAGGTTGTTCAAAGTAGGATCTAATTACATCAAAGGGTCTATGGAGGGTAGCAGGTAGCGACTGCGAATTTGGCCGCTAGGTTGGATTAAATATGAATTATTGGAGTAATTTTGGTGCTTCTGGAAGGGTAGTGATTGATTGTAATTGTTGTGTGGAGAACAGCTTTGTTCTGCAGACACGGGGAAGACCTCTCCTACTCTCGCTTTTCAGAATGCTTTATAATTATAACAAGTGAAATCAATCCTGATCGTTCATCGAAAGCAAAATATCAATTTTCACTTGTTTATCTCAGAGTTTCTTACACAGGATCGTGACTCGTCAAAAGTCGATATTTGAAATGCTTTGCTGAATTCTTGAATATCACGCTTTTAAATTGACCATTGCTGAGAATCGCGTTCTAATATTTCTTTTCAAATGAATGACATGAATGGAGAACTTTTCCCAAATCGCACAGCGAAATTTCACACCAACTGTTTTCGACCAAGTAATGTGTACTCGGCAACCCAAATATCTGACTGAAACTAATTTCACTACAGCAAACGAAACTTGATTTTTTTCACGTGCGCAGAAAATAATATATCGACATGAAACGTCACTTTCCCACTTTGTGATGGAATATTGAATTTTAGTAGTAGTAAGAAATTTCTACCAATTTTCTGAAAATTCTAAGAAAGAAACAAGTGACATGAACAAATTAGCAATTACTCTCTGTTGATACGTGTGTCATTCATACATGATAGATTCATTCTGTTTTTATGGTGAGATAGGCCCTTATTCACATGAAATTCACTTTTACATGGTCAATTTCCAGACCAAGTAGAGAAAATCTAGATAAATTTATAGGATATTCCTACACCTGATCCTGTTTTTGTTAGGGTAAGGTAGAATTTCAATGCACACCTTGATATGACTATTGTTCTCTTTGAGGCAAACATTGTCTGTCTCTTATCGGTTAGATTGTGTATAGTTTACTTTAGTTTTTAGTTATACTTTTCCTGGCTATTTCATTTGCTGTCATGGTTATACTGGTATCCTGAGCTTTCACTCATCTTTGATCCATCCGGGTAGATGTCACCTTCTCCATTCAGGTTTGCTCCACCTAGTGGTTGATTTTG
The DNA here is from genome assembly GCA_032362365.1 of Zygogramma bicolorata. Taxonomy (NCBI): domain Eukaryota; kingdom Metazoa; phylum Arthropoda; class Insecta; order Coleoptera; family Chrysomelidae; genus Zygogramma; species Zygogramma bicolorata. Next base: position 21,680 of record JAVJAQ010000579.1, read on the forward strand.
TAGGCTTCCTTTGTGACAAATTCGGGTACAATGATCGTAAGAGTGGGGACGTGACATGGTCATTGTAGCTATCACCGCTTCAAGCGAGTCAATGGGAGTGAAATTGAGTGTGACCTGTTGGTGTGATTTTCATAGCTCCACTGATTCTTCAATATGAATATATGTCAGTTCACAAATAGCTGTTATATGATAGACCTTGGTAACTGATATAGAAGCGTCGTGAGTCATCGCTCTTATAATAGCTGTTGAATCCAACAACTCAAGCATCAGTTACGTTCGTTACGAGTAGCTGTTTTGAATTGTATTTTTTTTTAATGATTTATATGCACATATCAACACAGAGTGCTTGCTTGATTTGTTGGTTTCACGAAGTATGGTGATATTTGTAGTCACTTCACCGTCACACTCGAAGACATTTTCATTCCCAACCTATGATTCAGATCTAACTATTAGATGGGTAGATATTCTGGAACTGCTCCTAAGCAGGAAATTCAAGAACATAACAAGACTAAGATATGCACCCCTGGCTTTATTGTTAGCTATCTGTTTAGGCGGTATAAATCTCAAGTAAACCTTATTCAAGCGCTCGAGCCCTGCTTCCGAACCAAGCTATATTTTGCAGCGGAAATTGAACGTGCTAAACGGAAATACTCGAGAATGATCTCCTATCTCAAGCAAATTAAACGAAACGAGTCTTTGGTAAAAACCCGAAGTAGCGCGATAACATTGGAATAAAGTAAGCCGCAATAATTGGCAAAACAAATTTATATTCAGTCTAATTTCCATCCAATTCCAGACTCCAACTGAAAAGTTTCCGAGAGAGTTTCTAATAACTGTTCCGCTTGAACGAAACGTGAGATATAAACAATTCAGAAAAGATGTGGACTCAGATGTTTATGAGGATTCCCAGTATAGTTTATCGCCACAATGGGACATTAATTGGGGAAAGGAAGGGGCATACTTGTTGAAAAGGAAAACCGTAATGATAACTAACACGTCAGATAATGTTCCTCATTCACAAAAACAACCGATTCGGAAGAATCGGGTAAAAGAAAAGTTTCTCTACAAGGAAAATGCACAAGGCGAGTTACTAGTAAAGACATTGTTCTCAGAGACTAGCATACCATTTCAGGAGTATGTATGTCACTTGTGAAAATGATATCAAGTTTTTTCCAGTTCTACTGGATATTTCAGAAACTTTCGAAATTTGGAATGTCAAGTTTGGTGAAATTGCAGTATCCGGTGTCTTCATCTACTTTAACGGGATTTTCCGAAGAGTTCAACAAAAGTCCTGAAATCAATATGAACATCAAACATTTCGATCGAAAACGATGGAGAAAATAAAATTTCAAATGGAACACGCCATTTAATTTTGTACTTTCAAGGAGGTTATATACCTGAATGCAACTAGTTGGAAAATATTGTTTCTTCCCAAAATCAGTGTCTCTGGAAATCCTCATTCTACACAAACTAATCCAGCCATAGTTAATCATTTTCTGAGATTCTCATCAGTAACTTCCTCTGAGAATGATAGAATGAGGCCATTTGGGTTGAGGTGATAAATCAACATTATTTCTTATAGAATATTTATTATCTAGCGTAAAGACCATTGATAAAGAAATTATACTTTGCAATTCATCTTTTCTTCGTAATCACATTATAGAACGACAAGGTACTGATTTTACATACACAATATGTGCTTTTTCGAGTTTAAGTGAGATCCAGTAGCTACCTGAAGACTCCATTCATAAAAACCCAAATAACCAGTTGCCACAGAATCCTTTTATGGATTACAGCATTATATCAGTGATAGTAACGCTTACAAATATGAATGAAGTGAAACCGGTTTTCCTTCATCGTTTGAATTTGTCAACAACTAACTAACAGTTTGGCTTCAGATTCACGGCAATGTCATACTTTCCCACGAAATATGTCTCTGAATTCCATGTCGAGCTATAAGTTGAGCTAATGGTGCCAATATTGGAGAAAAAGAGACGCGTTATGATGTTTCTTCTCAGAAGAGAATAATGTCAAATATTACTAGATAAAATTTGAAAACTGTCATCTATACCCTAAAATGAAAGCTTCACATCATTTGAAGTCTATATGAAACACAAATCAACATTAGTATTCGAAAACTTGAGCATTGATGTTCAATGTCAGTCACGAAAGTTTTTTTATTTTCAATCTCATCAGCTCGAATACTAATTACATTTCAATCTATAGAACAGAAATCTTCAGGCTAATCTATTGAAAAGTAGCAACGTATTTGGTAACACCTATTCTGACCCATTTATTATACCCAATTTTGACTATACGGTATGACCATAGACATAAATAATATACTGGCCCTGAGAGAGAGAGGACTGCAGAGTGATCAAGATAGAGTACTTCAAGTATAACCTCTAAGCAAATTCCTTCCTCAATATTAGGCATTCCAGATACTTGTCAAAAATGTCAAATGAATCGAAATGAACCAATACGGCGCCATCTGCCCCCCAGAAACTATGGTTTGTTTTCTGCAAACGAGTGTGTATTGGTTGAAACTTGTGTTAGCCACCCAGACATCACGTGATCTGAAATGCCTAATAGCAGATAAAGAGAGGTGAAGAAGGATAGAATTTTCATTCTATTCTTCACAATATCACTTCATTGTGCATATCCTTTCTCTCTCTATTGTATTCCTCATCGTGTTATATGGAAAACTGTCATAAAGTCCTGTCCAATAATGTCTATGTGTATGACATATTATCATAAACGAATTCAAATCCCATCTCCACATACCGTAAGAATTTTTGATCGTTCAGTATCTTCATTCGAACTGAACTCAGTACGAAAATGAACTTGTCGAAACAGTTATTGGTGATATTAGGTAAAATTTTGTTGAATCCCTCTGTGAAGTCTAGAGCGCATTCTTCGAGTTCTTCATTAATTTGATTATTTGTAACTTATATTTCAATTATATTGATTTACCGAAATACGTCCAAATGGACGAGGCTTGGTCCCCTTCTACAATAAACTCATAAAGCAACGTGGGCTAAGCAAATATATTACAACTAATCAACTGGCCTTCATGGTAGTTTTACATATAACAGGATGTGAAATACATTATAGAGAGAAAGAATATGCACGTTAAACAGATATTGTGAAGGGCACAATGACAATTTTATACGAATCACTCTAACCTTCATCTTTCATATCCTCTACATTGAGGAATGAATGAGCTCAGAGGTTATACTTGAAGCATTCTATCTTGTTCCTTCCGCAGTCTTCTCTCTCTTAGGGCCAGTCCATCAGTTGTACTGTCTATGACGCGAAGGGGTTCAACTGCATTTGGCAACCATCCGATATGAGTACTCCTATGTGTCCGAGTGAGAATGGAAGAATGGTTTCCACAGATTGAAGAGATTTGAATAAGAGGGCTTCCAGTGAAAGAAAAAATATATTTTTCAATTTTGAAATTTATAATTCTATATTTTTTATGATTTTTTGAAGAATAATTCAGTCGAATTTATTATACATATATCTAACGAGCAAACCAAAGGCACTCCTGGAGGAGTGAATTACCGAATTCGCAGGACATTTTCATGATGGGTACGTTCCCTACAGACAAGGCACTTTCCCCTTCGTGAAACGTAAATTCTGACGAAGTCGAACGGGCTCGGTCACGAATCATAAAAGCACAACCCCAAATCCTCTCAAAATCTACTTCGTCTCTCACCTCCTCACTTCACAGAAACTCAAAAGATTGAGAAACATAATCTTGTAATAGGGGAGCCCAAGAGGGGATTTCGGGATTTACTGAAGCGTGGCAGATTAATATACAGGGAGATACCTTGTACCCGGTCAAGTACTTCCACCATGTATGAGCCCTATAATATATGGGCGCCCTTCAAGGATAAGGGATCAGATAAGTAAAAAAAATGATCATCTGAAATTTTCGAGCGCGTCAGATCAAGGTAGAGTGAGTTAGTTACATCCTGAAACGTGTATATTCCACTAATCTGACAATTCGAGAGTGACCTGAAGGAGGAGGAGGGCTACAAAGTTGTAAAAAAACGTCATCTCGACATTCTTGAGCGTGGCTAATTTCATTTTTATTTTGTAGGGAATAATTCAAGAATTGCAAAAAATATATAATCTGACGATTTCCACAAGCCGAAATAATAATAATTCATCGATGAAGTTTAATGCGTGCAGCTACGTGATGCCTATCCCCTCTCCACGTTTCTATTTCTCTCTCACTCCTTCTCTATCTATTACTCTCTCACTTCGTCCCCACTCTGGTTTCTGTTGCCATGATGCCATGACGATTGATCACCACAGACTCATTCAACGTTTCATCCAACGTTTTAAAATTTCAAGAATTCAATTGCTTATGATTATTTTCTCATAAATACAAGTATTCCACTGAAAAAAACATACACTTTTTTATTTGCATATTTTTTCCTGAGATTTTCAATTACTTAAGTTCAATGATTGAATCATTGAAAAATAAAAAAAATCAAATTGACAGAATATGCGAATCCCTCCAGATAATCATCAGATTATGAGACTGCGACTTCTAGGGCGTAAAGATGAACCATATATATCTTAACCTGATGCGCTTGTGTATTTCAAAATGACGATTTTTTTTTCACATTCTAATAACGGCCAGGAGTCTGCGTCACATCCAAACCGTCAGATTATTATATAGAAGCTTTTGTTTCAGGTTCAATTAACATCCCCTCAGAAAATCTGACGCGCTCGAGAAATTCTTTTTTTCATTGTCAACCCTTACGTACGATCACCCCCACCATGGAAACAATCAGATTAACATAGGTACATTTTTAAAAATATGTTGGACATAGATGATATCAGTATCTGACGCGCTCGAGTATGTCCATGCAACAGTTTTTTTTTACATTTTTGAAAGTCTATAGCCGCTCCCCCCACAGATGAAAAGGTATACATTATATAACATTTTTTTTTTTTTCATCTGAGCTTCGCATCCCAATAGGTCTCTATGACGCTCGAGTAAATCCCGATTTAGCATCGAGGGCTCCCCTACTATTGATAACTTTGAGTTAACTATATACAAGTAGTAGTTGATGAAACTGCTTTGTTGCTTCATTTTGGTGAAGGACGTGTGTTGAAACTTTGGCGGAGGGGCTACTATGAAAATCGATGATTGTCAATACATTTTTACACTATTGCTAGCTACCTCCGCGAGCGCATGCATATTTTTCAATAGTCGTCAACTACTTTCACTCGATTTCAAACCCAGCACACTTTCTGCATCTCAATTTTCCGACGAGTCTTCCACAACCATGCATCATTTCGGGTTTTAATGAGATCTCGTGCCTCTTATTCGTCTCTGAAGACCAGACTATATCTCGGAAAGATGCCGACCTGAATCTCGAGAGTGGCATATGCTGGCAATCGGCACGTTTCCAGACGGCAGTTTGACCAAGTCATTATACTTCGTGGTTACACTGATACGCTTCAACCTATCGCAATGGCAACAGACTCTGTAACACTAAAGCGATGAATAACATTGCTCGAAGCGGTGTTTGAGATTATCGATATTGAATCTCTCTACCAGGTGTCCGAACAACAGATCCATAGTATGCTTTTGTATCTGTTTTGTTAGTCATTGTACTTAAAAGACGGAATCTGTATGCTCATACTTTGCTAAGCCTCTGTTCATTTTATCGGATATTGTATTTCTGTCGTCAGAAAATAATCATTAATGAAAAGGTACCATATACGTTAAAGTGTATACAATTTGAAAACACTTGCACGTCAGAGATGACAAAATAAATTCAACGCAGTGGCATCAAACTATTGATGAAAATGCATTGGCAAGTTGACATTGTACCTCAGATTTTGTGCTTGTTATTCCTTGGCATTCGGTTCCACTTTCGATGTTACCGCATTGATAGTAAAGTTGTCATTCAAAAGTGACAGTTCATACCAAATTTCGGTACGAGATCAATAGTGAAAAATAAATGAATGAATTTTGTTTTTCATGTAATGGAGCGCAAATTATTATTCATTTAATATGGCATTGTCTTATTCTTATTAATCTGACAAAGAACCATTATTCACAGTAGCACTAATTGTGAGAACAGAAGTGAAGATTTCCGTTACATTGCAAATTTTGATTCAAAATAATATTAAGCATTGAAGAAAACTTCTATATGGTGCAGAAAATATTTGATTCATATATACGCTATATAGCCCTTTGAATGAATATTCGTAAATATATATATATATATATATATTATGGCGGGTTTTCCTGGGTCCAAACCCGCACAAGTGACGCTTACGGATAGATTTACAAATCTTTTTGTAAATTACAAATCGTTTTGTAGATCAATGCCTCGAGCGCCAGTTTTTTTACTTGGTATGCTCCAAATTCCCGGATAGCAATCAGATGGAGGTATCCAGAGGTCAGATAATTGTGACAACGGCAGAGTACTAATTGATGTAGGCTTTAATTACACCAATTTGCATCTGAATACCGTTTGCTATATGAGAGTTCTCGAAAGTATTTCGTTTCTACTTTCTTGAGACACTTTTGTACACACTTGAGAGGTATTTCGTTTCTACCTCTCGACACACTTTTATTTCACTGATTTGTTTCCTGAAAATAGGTTGGAGAAAATAACGACCAACGATGTTCAGAAATACGAGTTTATTATATACTATCAACAATATTAAGTATTAGAGTTATAAAAACGGGGTTGGCAACAATAATAAACGGTATATAAACTTTGCGTTTGAACTGCACAGGGTCACTGAATTCGGAATTTGGTCGGTAAACGGTGAGTCGATACTTTAAAAAGAAAAACTATGAAGTGTTGGCAGGTGAAATGTTTCGGAGCGGTAACTACGATAATCGGAAAAGAAGTTGTATATTTTGAATTAACTAAACCTGGTTCTAAATGGCACTCAGAAACAGCGGAAGGCTGAACTGGCAAGAACCCAAAATAAAGATAAAACAAAATGATTGGTTCTAATTGGCACTCAGATACAGCGGAAGGCTGAACTGGCAAGAACGCAACCAAATGAAAATTAAAACGGATTTCTTGAAACACAAAAATGATTGATTGGTTCTGAATGGCACTCAGATACAGCAGAAGGCTGAACTGGCAAGAACACAACCAAATGAAAAATAATTTCTCGAATCACACAAAAATGATTGGTTCTAAATGGCACTCAGATACGACAGACGGTCGAATTGGCAAGAACGCAATCAGAACTTATTAAACAACAATTCAAATGTCAGACTGTCGGATCTAACCTCAAAATGAATTTCGGTATTTCGGTCGGTTTGTTGAATAAAACGGTCGGTAAACAAATTTCGGAGCAACTAGGAACACAAGTAACTATCTGCAAGACTGAATCTTCACGAATGAATGAATTCGAATTGAATGGATCCCGGTAGTCCTCAGAGTCGGATATTTATACCCGCCGAAAATCTGAAAAGTAGTGGAATTCAAATGACAGAGAGCACTGAGGAATTTCATAAAAACTACCGTCGGTTTGGCCAGTTTCAAATGTTTTTCAATATAAGGTAAATTGAAAAACTCGGTAAAGAATGTGTTTTTATATTAACGGTAGCAAACTAGGCTGATAAGATACCCGAAATGATGAATATTTTACTCGGAAATATTATTTTCGAATTCTTTGAAACATTTCACTTCTCAACAAATTATGATCAAAATATTGCACAAGACATTTTTTGAATCTGGAGATTTGATCACACTCACAATTCTACGGCTGAAAATTACCAACTTCATCAGGTTTTCCTAGAAAATAACATGCCCAATTATGAAAACACAGTTCTGAATCTTTCCTACTTATTATCTCAAGATTCTATGCAATACATCATTCATTTCAGATAGGTGGAATAATCAAACCTTATTCAATATGAAAATAGGCCAACCCCAAACGCATGAAAGAAAATACATATCAAATACGGAGATGAACAACAATGAGCAGAAAATCATTCTATGTCACTAAATCATAAGCCAAACGGAATAAAAATGAAATGATCAATCAAAATGTTCACGGATAACATCATTCATTAAAAATAAATCAATAATACTTCTAGCACTCTATCATATACCATATCGAATAAACCCAAGTGCTGAAACGGAATCTATATACAACATATATTAGCCAGGTCAGTCGACTTTATTTACATACCTTATTACTGAAAATAATGACTTCATTACAATATATATATATATATATATATATATATATATATATA
>JAVJAQ010000580.1:0-158780 GCA_032362365.1 Zygogramma bicolorata
ACAGGTACACAAGAGGAGGCTGCAAGAGTGAGACAACTTAATTGGTATAAAAAAATTACTTGTGATCCAACTGTTAAAGAACATTATAAGAACCGAAAAAAAATCTTGATAGAGGTATGAAAAAAAAGAAAAAAGAATATTATGCTAATATTATAAATACATCTGAAAATAAAGTGCAAAATTGTGGGAAATAGTTTAATTAAATAAAAAAAATGTGAAATCAAAAAATATTCCAATTATCATCAATAATGTGATTATTGAAGATAACAACGAAATTGCAGATACATTCGTAAAATATTTTGCGACATCTGCCAAAGAAAATATTGATAATGAGATACAATCAAACACCACTACTTGCACAACTTGTAAAATGGTATCAAAAACAATGTATTTTTCACCTTTTGATGAAATAGAAATACAAAACAATCAAAAATATCAAGAATAAAAAATCTGTAAGCATTTATGAAGTGAAAACTTCTCTGATCAAAGAGTGTTGCGATCTTCTTAGTCCTTATTTAACCGTTATTATGAATACTTCAGTGGAACTCGGAAAGTTCCCATCCCTTTTGAAAATATCGAAAACCACCCCAATTCTCAAAAAAGGTTACCCTCAGCAAATTAATAAAAACTATAGGGGGGTATCAGTAACGAACGTTTGATGTCTTTTTTAGACCGTTTCAATCTTATTTCTTCATGCCAGTATGGCTTTCGTGGAGGTTTTTCAGTAGGAAGTGCCACCACAGATGTAGTACAACACATACAAGAACAGCTGGATAAAAATTACTTTGTTTTCGGAATTTTTTTCGACCTCTCGAGGGCATTCGATACCCTAGATGCAATATTCTTGGAAACAAAACTTTATGCTTTAGGCATTAGAGGTTCTACAAGCGATTGGTTGGTCACATTCACGGAAAATAGAGAAACGATGGTGAAAATAGAGAACAATTTCTCTAAAAAACTATCAATTGATTTGGGAACACCACAGGGTAGTGTGCTTGGCCCACTGCTGTTTCTTCTCTTTGTGAATGACTTGCTGGATTTTATTGAAGACGGCAGGTTGTTCATGTATGCAGACGACACAACTGTGATAGTAACTGGCACAACTCCCCAAGAGGTCCTACTGAAAATTACCTCTGTCGTTCAACAGTTTTCTTTGTGGTGTGAAATGAACCGTCTAATAGTAAATCTAAAAACTCAATTAGTACATTTCAATAATAAATATCCTGTAGAAGATAATAAGGTTGAAATAGACAACACTGATATTTCATCAAGCCATACCATACGTTTTTTGGGAACTTTTGTAGACTCGAAACTAACTTGGTCAAACCAAATTGAACATGTGAGTAAAACACTCAATAAGACAAATTTTGAAATTTTTTCTCTGAGAGCATACCTTGATCAAGAACAGTTGCTAAATGTATACTGTGCATTGGCATATTCATCAATTAGTTCCAACATGATATGCTGGGGAACAGCAACCGAGTGGACATTGCCATATTCATCTATTAGTTGTAACATAATATGCTGGGGAACAGCAACCGAGTGGAAACGTATCTTCATACTCCAAAAAAAACTGATACGACTTATCTTTGGACTCAAATATAAAGAATCTTGTAGGGAAACTTCCAAGAAATATAGGATTCTAACTTTAACGGGAATTTACATACATAAGATTCTCATATATATTCATAAAAACATCGACGTCTTCATAAAGTGTTTAGATATACATGCTTATTATACGCGACACCACTCAAATATATATAGTCAAAAATTCTCCCATATGTTATATAAAAAATCACCAAATTGTGCTGGTGTGCATTTGTATAACTTGCTGCCGAGAGGCTTGAAAACGCTGTCTTCCAATAGATTCAAAATAGAACTGAAAAATATACTTGTCAAAAATGTTTTCTAAACGATTACGGAATTTGAGGATTCTTTGCATAAATCAACGTGACTGTATTGGAAATATATCTCTCATTTTCAAATGTTTCCATAACTAGTAGATTTATCCATAGCTAGTAGATTTCTGATGTTTTCAATTCGCTTACAAAAACTGTACGTTTTTCATTTTTGTATTTATTGACGAACCTCACATTTGTAAAAATGGCAAGCAAGGTAATAAATATATCTATGAAACTAACTTGTTGGAATACACAAAATATTTATCGAGAAGTCTCGTAGCGGGACTCAAGTCGACAAAATTAACACCGACTTTATCAAAGATTTCTTCAAAATCGATCACGAATAACTTTCAGATTAGCTGGCTGGGGTCGGTGTGACGGGTTTACTGTTGGAATGGTTCCGATCCTACTCGAATAACCGTTCTCAGGAAATCAGCACAGGCAACTTCAATTCTGATTACATTGACATTTGGCTGACCACAAGGTTCGCATGTGGGCCTCTCCTTTTCAATGTTTATCTTAACGATATTTCCAAATTTCTTCAAATTATCTAACTCCCTCAAGTATGCTGACGATCTGAATAGTAATTTTCCTAACAAGTGCGGAAAGTGATTCTTTCCCGCACGCGATTGCCGTTAACCCGTACGACGCGAAGCGGAGTTTGGGTAAGCAGTCGAGTGCGGGAAAGACACTTTTCGCATGAGTTAGAAAAAATACTTCTTCTACAAGCGTAGGAAACAAATTCATTTTTTCAATTAGTTATTCATGCAAATGGAAACAACTAACAAGAATAACATTTTCTATCCACCAATTATTCGTAATATTTATTGTAAATGTACAATTTGATGCATTATGTAAATTTATAGCGGAAGCCAGCATATTGTTTGAAGATGGCTGATTTCCTGAAGAAGAAGGTAACTCGGGCAATACATTATCGAAAGAAATCGAATGTGCAGGCACAGGCATCAAATCGTCGCCGATCGATATAGACGTGGATGGTTCTAAAATGCACCCGAAAGACGATGTAGTGTTCAATTGAGAATTTTGTTGGACATTTCTTTTTTTCGATTGGTGGAGTCTTCTAAATACCCCTCTGCAACTGAAGTCGATTTTCATCCTCCTAGGCGTTTGACATTAGTTATACCCACACCACAGTCAGCAAGTAAAGTGGCTGAGGAACGCCTGAAGCTGTGACCAGTGTAAAGCTCTGGATTTTGAAGACGCAGATATACTGCTATTTCGGAGGGTATCTTTCCTATGGTATTGATTCCTACACATTGCACAGTACATTTTCCACTTTTGTAATACAAGAATAAACGACGGTGAGGAGTCTCTTTTGGACGTGAATGTATATAATTTCTGAATACGTTCAAAAAATAACCATCATTTGCTTCTTCAGATATCACGAAGGATCTAGAGGAATGATATTTGGAATCCTTGATATTAACAATTATCAGGTTTTCTTTGTCGTCTATGTCGTCAATGGTGAGTTTTGTCAGCTCTTCTCGTCTGCAAGCACCAGCTAATCCAAAAATTGCTACTAACTTAATCATGAGGTATGTGTCATCGGGTGCTTCAGTCATAAATTTTGAAACGTCTTCTTGAGTGAAGATTTTGGCCTTTTTCGGTCGAAAACCGACATTCTGTCTATTAATGAATGCAATTATTTTGTAAAATTTGCTAATATCCAAATTTTGCTTTACTTTTGAACAAACTCACTTAGTATTGCAACAAAAAAGCTTGAACTTTCATATTTTGTCACCGACCACTTATATTTCCCGCACTAGTGTGGGAAAATGACACTTTCCAAACTGAATTGCGTGCGGGTAGAGGGTGAATCACGCACGCTTGTAGGAAAAGTATTTCACACAGTTTCTGACTCGGATGAGTCACTTTCAATTCCAGAAGATCCCAGATTCATGGAAAAATGCGATAATAATGCACTTCAGATATGCGATCAAATTACTTTCTGTCGAAATAACAACCTGAATGAATTCACTTATTCATTGGAAAAACACCTTCGCTATGATGACTATCGCTATCTTATATACATCAAACAAATAGAAATTATTCAGAATAGGTTCATCGAATTCGTTGATACGAAATATTTCCGACAAACTACATACAACAGAGGCTTGGTGCGTGAGGAGTTGAATTTAACTTCCCTTGAACATAAAAGGCAGATAACAGATTTTCATTCAAAGTGCTAGATGGCTCAATCGACTCCAGCTCAATAATCAACTGTGTATATCATAACATTCCACATCACTCACCATCACTATCAACGTGTTCACACTTTCGAAATGAATTTGGATTACTAGATCTATTGTATATTCTTCACGATTACTTTCCTACCTTCATAAGAAAAAATAAATCACACTTCTTGCACCAAATGAAGGTACTTTTTCCAATGTGTGCGTGAAAATTTCTTTCTTGCTAATAATTGTCAACATAATCAGTAATAATTGATAATATCTGTGAAAACTGTTTATAGCTCCGTTCCTTTTGTATTCCTGTGAAGTGAATGAAAAAATGAATAAATAAATAATTTATGCTGTCTGAGGAAGATTGCATTTTTATTAGTTCACAGTTCACTTCATATTAGTCGACCTCCGTGAAAGACAAAATTTTTTGTCGAATCTAAGATTTTCGACAGATTGTCAACAACAAATTACTAAGGAATGAATTTGTGAAAAATGTTTGACAACGAAAACAGATTTGGTTTCCGAAATGTTAACAAATATTAGAATTTCACGTGAATGATTATTGTTTTTTTTTTTCGAAAGTCAAGTACATTTTATTGTTGACTGATCGGATGTGTTTCATCCAGAAGAAACTGTTTTTTGAATAAACGAAACAACTCCTCGGGATGGATAAGAAGTCTGTCCTTCTGAACTTGTCTGTTTTTTGACTGTTTTCCAAAGTTATGTCTTTTTGGGTGAAAAATACGACAGAAGAAACAATTGGAATATTTCATAAATAATTTCAGCGGAATGGATGCTTCAGTATCACTTACCAAGTAAAGAATTACATCACTTGAATCCTGAGGTTATTCAAGTTTTCATCTAGATTCAACTCGTCAGCAATGAATCATTCAACAAAAACGTCACCAATGAAATCTTTCAATATGGTGAGTTGTATAGGAAATGAAACCAAGTTGACTCGACACGGGAAGTTTCCTCCACGGTTACGTTGTTATGATGAAGGATTAGAATACACAGTTTGAGTAATGTTTTGTCATCAGCATAATTGTGACTTTTTCTTCGTCAGGATTCGCAGTGTTACATCACTTGAATCCTGAGGTTATTCAAGTTTTCATCTAGATTCAACTCGTCAGCAATGAATCCTTCGCCAAAAACGTCACCAATGAAATCTTTCAATATGGTGAGTTGTATAGGAAATGAAACCAAGTTGACTCAACACGGGAAGTTTCCTCCACGGTTACGTTATTATGATGAAGTATTAGAATACGAAGTTTGAGTAATGTTTTGTCATCAACAATAATTGTGACTTTTTCTTCGTCAGGATTCGCATCCGTCGCGTTGGTAAGAGCTATAATCAATTTATACCTTCTCTTCTGAATGCCTATAGATTATGTAATAATATTTCTACATCATTATAGTGATAGTGGGTACACATTTGATGAGTTCGCATTATAATTTCTTACGATATTCCACCACTCGTCTATTTACCTTACTGTCAACACTGTTATGGCCGGTGTCATGGACTAATTTTAATGTCTTTCTCAAGGCCTGATGGATTAAGCGAAGACACATTGGATTGAAAAAGGGAAATAACAAAATTATGCAATCTCCATATCGGTATCATCTAGTAAGAGTTTCACAAAGTTTGTTGAAATAACAAACCTCAAATGAGATCCAAGAACGTAATGTCAAAGTTGGATCACCCAAGATGATAATTCGAAGCTGGATTTACGTTTAAACTGCAATCAAATAGAATAGAATATCATAAATATATTCCAGAATTATATTATGACCATATATTTCGAGTGCTCATTGGATTTTAATATTTAACAGTGGGTATGAATACAATTTGTTAGTAGTCATGTTGGTGAATGAACAGTGTGGTCATTTGAGTGTGCAACATATGGGATTTTTTTATTGATTTTTTTTAATTACATACAGGGTAGGTCAAAAAGTAAAAAAATTGTACTATGTTAAAGTACTCTCATATCAGAAAACTCAGCAAAATCTTATTGAAAACAGTTGTTTTCAATTGAAAGATATGCCCAAATACCAAAATATGGCCTCCTAAGTTATTTTTTCTTCTTTTTATTTTTTCAATTACTGATTTTCCAATTTGTAATTTTTCCAAGAATCAACCTCAGCACTTCCAAATCAGTTGAACATTACTATATTCAAATTCAAGATATCAACTTGATTATTGATTTTTTTTAGGAAATCACAAACTTCATGTTTGTTGCAACGATACTCAGCTTAACTTTAAAACTTTGCAAACCATATTTCAAAAACTTTCATTTATTGTGAACATATTTTATTCGAAATGTATATGAAAAAGCTGTACAAATTCATCGACACATGAACATGAAATCCTATCGAATTATTGCGGATATCCATGGCACAAAACAAAAAGAAATTCATGTTTGTTGATCAATTTGTGAAATGAGAGTTTTCGAAAATATATATTATCATCACTAATGTTTTACCTAGTTGAAAATATGGTTCCGAAATTCTTAATGTTGTATTAAATATCATTGCAACAAACATGAAGTTTGTGAATCCCTGAAATGATCAATATCCAAGATGATTGCACAAATATGCATGCATTCGAATGCAATAATTCTCAACTGATTTTGTTATGATTACTCATGAAAGTGTTTAGGCTGATTATTTTCCTCAATGCGAATGAACGATGAAACAGTTGAAGGCTAGACTGCTTTCACAGAGTTTTACAGCGATTAAATGCACTAGACCTTTTAACCGATTAAAATGTTCGAAATAAACCGGGCGTTTGGATCACTTTTCAGGTACTATCTCTGGTCCTATATTGTTCCTGTGTTCGATTTTGATGTTTCCTGAGTTTACATGTTTTCTGGAAATAATCTAAACATATCCCTCCTTCACATTTCCATGATTTTAAAAATTTTGCTTTCAAGCAAATGCTTTTCTGTATAATAATTTAAAATAAAATCCCTCGACCTGCGGTCTCGAGATTTTATCAAATTATCATACACTCAAGTCATTTGCTAAGCAAAATTTCGAGAATCATGGAAGTGCAGCACACATTTTAACCGAATAAACTTGGTGCACTCGGGATATAACCCCCGATTATAAAAATACAAACTGAGAAAATATTGACGAAAAAAATTACAAAACTTAAAAATGTCTTAGGAGGTCATATTTTGATATTCAGGCATAATAGTGAACTTTCCTCAAAAATATTTTGCTGAAGTTGCTGAAATAAAGATACTTCAGTCTTGAAAATTTTCATATTTTTTACCTACCCTTTATGCTTTTTGACTATTTTTCCTATAGTTATGTGCTCTGTGCTCACATTGGGCCATGTGCTTTGTTCACTCCACTAGTGGTTGTTCACCATGTAAAATTTTTTAAAAATAGTTTAAAAATCATCTACACATGTACAAATCCGTGCACTTCAATTTTGTATGGATGAATGAGTCTATTTGTTCCTAGTGATATTTATGCATCCAGCATCTGTAAACGTTTCGGATAAGAAATGTTTTTTCCGTTTGTGATGGACAGGGATATTTTTCCCCGCTGATTTCACACAATTTTACATTATAAAATCTTCCGGAGAGCCTACCTCAATTTTGAAAAATTAGCAAGCGTTGGATAGAAAATTGAAAGACATTCCTAACAAGGGGTTAGGAGACCTCCTGAACTGAATCCCCTCCATACGAAGAGTTACCTCGCAAAATACGTTTTCATCAAAAGTAGCAAAAAAGTGACTATTTATATGAAAATTGTTTGTAATACCCTTCGTCAAACACCCTATCGAGTGCGCCTAGAAAGCTGAGCCCTGAAGAGGGAAGGGTCTGCTGATTAAGGAAGGACTCATTACGATCACACTCTATGCAGGAGCCTGACGACGGAGTTGCAATCCACAAAGTGGTTGACGTGTGAGTTCATTGAAACCACCAGGATTTTGATTTATTGTTCATTCGAGTTTTACATTTGTGATAATTATATAAGCCCTACGAAATGGGGACTCGTTTATTGGCAAACAACAATTTGAAAGATTCTGCTTTTCCTTTTCTCCAACCCAATATATCTTCGTAGAATCTATCAGCCAAAGGATTGAAATTATTCCATGACATCGGCGATAACAATGTTAACAGAAAAGTAAACAGAAGAGTGGTACAATATCGTAAGATGTTATAGCGCGAACTCATCAAATGTGTACCCAGTATTTCTATAATAGTTTAGCAATATTATTACAGAATCTGTTAACATAACGGGAAACAATAAATTATATTTCTATCCGTACAAGTGCAAGTTCTGACGAAGAGTAAATGGAGATGACAATACATTAATCAAACTGGATTATGGAGAGTTGAAAACATTCAGAATATAAATTTAAAAAACATACACATGAAGGGTTTTCATTCAGACTATTTTGAATTCCATGTGGGAGTTTTTTCATCAATATTTTGAATATTTTTAACCCTTCCTAATAATTTTCTCCTAGGGAAAAGTTGCTTCTGAGCCATTTTTATTACTATCTATCTGACCATCGTTCAAAAACAAGACTTGGAGAAAAAGAAAAAAAATTAATACGACAAAATCCAATGAAAATCGTGAATGTCAAAGTTTTTTCAATGCCCGAATTCGAAATGATTTTCAACGACCGTATGGGATTCCTCAGAAATTCTGCTCTTCCCACTTCTCCAACATAATCCTGGTTCCTAGTTTCATCAAAAGAGCTGAGAACACCGTTGGAAATTAGATGAGTCAGAAAAAAACCAATCAATTTATATGAAAATAGTTTATGAATCCGATAATGAAAGTAAGACATTCTAGAATATCATGAAACAGTCATCACTCAATTATAATAATACTTCAATCAATAAAGAGTATCAAATCGTATAAATAATCGGAAAATATTTCTCTCCACTATTGGTAAGATTATTCATAGTCAACTCAGGAAGCGGAACTACAATGCCAAATGTTTATACAATGTTTTTCGAACTGGTCACAGGTGTCGGAATAACAAATGAGTGGAATCTCTACCCGATCGAAATAGTACAGGACATGAGAAGATCTCTAATTTAATTATGAAATATTTTTGAAATATTGATATTCTATCTGAACCAATTATACACGTAATGAACTTGTGTATTTCTTCAGGAGACTACAAAAATTTTCGGAAGTTGCTACCGATATTTAAGAATGGTGAGGGAACATCGAGATTTATCGTGCATATGGATCATAAGCATCTTCTCGAAAATTGAAAAATATATATATATCGCTCCCACCAAATGATTAGTGCCATCATCGATTCATTCAAAACGAAACAGACTGAATCCCTGATTTCACACTGATATGAAAAATAAGGTGTACACGTGATCACATTAGTCAACGAAAAGGAATAAAATTGTCCACGTCTGTAACATGTCTGATGTTATCAGCCAGCATTACTGTACAACTCGTTCCCTCAGGTCCTTTTGAATACATATGTAAGTGATTTCGTACGTTTTCTATTATATTTCATCATTAGAATTTTGTTGGTCGGAAATAATCAGATTAAAAAACAATTACACAATTAGATACCTACCCATCTCGGGAACTATCTGACCGAATTTAATGAATGAGAAGTCATTTGAAAGAAAACTGAGTGTCCTTTCATAACAGGTATCACTCGACTCCTTATTTTATTTGAAATAGTGAGGGTTGCTCCAACCCTTCCTGCAGTGTTGAAAATCGTTTCAAAAACTTCCTCCCTCGATTTTCTCTTTGCCGGCTGTCAGTTTTTGAAGATATTCCAACAAGATTACCATTTTAACAAAATGCCCCCCCCCCCCCCCCCCCCCCCCCCCCCCCCCCCCCCCCCCCCGCCCCGCTATATTTGCTCTTTCACAATCATGTTTTTGTTTCTTCCCCCCCCCCGCCCCGCCGCGGGGCCCCGCCAAATACATAGAACCTTTGGCTTTCTTTCAAAAACGTGTTTGCTCGGGGTGTCCCCGGCGGCCGCCCGCCCTGAACATAGTCTACTTGATTTGGTTTTCCACCGTAATATTTTGGAACAATATCCCCAAAAGTTTATGTTCAAATTTTCGCCCTGAATCTAGTTAGACACTCTTGACAATTAAATGAAAAGCTTGTCCCCCCCCCCCCCCCCCCCCCCCCAATATGTTTATCCATCAATCTGACAGCTGCGAAATCAGTGCTGTAATTGCAAATAACTATGACCTAAATCGGTAATTGATCGATTTGACTGAATATATTGATTCACGTTCACTATTTTCTGATAACTGAATTAGCAAATCGCGAATTTTCTTCACCTATATCAAACTCACAATCCACTATTTTTCGGAAAATGAATTACGGATGCGAGGAGAATGACCCACACCAACACCCCCCCCCCCCCCCCCCCCCCGACAGAAAATGAAAATAAGCAACTATTACAGTACTGCAATGAAGATGCCGGTTCTTTCATTTTTATTTTCACCTTTTGAACTGGATTGCACCCAAATTTGATTACGTGTACCACCGATTTTTTTTAATGAACGTAGACTCAAATATTTCGTCTCTTTCGTTTCAAATGGTTAACCCTGTATTCATTTTGGAAGTTTAGGCATATGTTCATGCAAATAAAAGATACCTTGACACCCAATCAGAAGTACATATTCATAATACTAGAAAAGTAATACGTTCACAACTCGACAACATCATCACACAAAATATGAGAAGTTTCTCTGTTTGTTGGAACAAGAATTCACAGTGAGTTGACAAATAGTGTACAGACTCGCTCATCACTTAATTTCAGAAAGATTTCATAAGAGACTTGGTTACAAGATGAAATAAGCGATGGGGAGATTGTTGACGCGGAACTATATAACATTCTTAGAGCCGATAGAGTTGAGGAGAAGGAGTATTTATAGCAATTAAGAAAAAATACAGAATATTTCATTATGTCAAATATTGCAAAATATTTTAATGATGGAAGTTGACCTCAAGGTGAGAAATAAAAAATATACTGTAATCCTTAGTTATATACCACCAATGAGATAATATTTATAACTCAATGTTCGAATTTTTGCAACAATTTTATAACCAATATCAATAATACATTCACAGTAGGAGATTTCAATATTCAGGGTATTACCAACACAAATATCGACAACGGTAATTTTGATGTGAAATTCAATCAACTACGAGATTTTATTGATTTTGATTCATTTATACTATTCAAAGACATTAAAAATTATCAAGGACGAATATTGGACCCAATAATGGGGTATGAATATAATAAAATTGTTGTAAGTAGAGACGTGATTCATTTGTAGAAGAAGATTCTTACCATCCAACTCTCAATTTCACATTCAATACAAAGAATATAAAAAAAACACTGATAGTACAGGAGTCCTAGTATTATTTCAAAAAACCAACTTTCAACAGCTAAGTATAGAGGTAAGAGATACCGACTGGAGCCCCATCCTCGATGAAGCGGATGTG
This sequence comes from Zygogramma bicolorata, assembly GCA_032362365.1. NCBI lineage: Eukaryota > Metazoa > Arthropoda > Insecta > Coleoptera > Chrysomelidae > Zygogramma > Zygogramma bicolorata. The sequence continues at coordinate 11,579 of JAVJAQ010000580.1, forward strand.
AATAGAGCCTTACATGAATTTTATACTGTTTGGAACAGAATAATAGCGTAACCTGTTCCAAAATATAGAATTATGTGCGCTCCGTCTAGGTTATTGGAGCAAATTATATATTCCAAACTAGATAAATTCGTCAATAATTACATAGCACCTGTGTGACCCAGAAGTCAGTAAATACTAATTTATTCACGTTCAGCAATCATGCTTTCGGAACATTACAGAATAAATATCTGAATTGGACACTATTCACGGACTTCTGTAAAGCCTTTGATCAAATAAATCATGATGTGCTTTCACACATCTACATGTTTTATCTATATGTTCATCCTGAATACAATATGATCTATTAATCAAGTTCCACGTCCGTGGTAGTTCTTTAGATTGTGATTCGTTATGCATATTTGTATCATTCTTATTTCTTCGAGGATAACTACTATTTCATCACAAGAATAGACAAAAAAAATTGCTTTCTCGCACAAAAATGATCATCACACATTATGAGAGTCTCCCTAATATGTAAAAGATAACTAACCACAGAACATATACAGTTGAGAAAAATTGCAGAAGACTACGGATCATTTAGAAAAATTAATGGAGAGCATATCCGGACATTCTCTACCCAACGAAAGTACCTAATATATTGAACCTCTGTAGTGACGAAAATGTCGATATTATTAGGAGAATTTCACAAGGTTACTGTCGAATAGTAATCATGGCATGCCTACAAAACACCGAATGGGAATACTATTTATTCTGAAGGAACATTTTCACAAATAAATTCTCATAAGTCCGAAATTCGACCAGTTAAGTATATGCATGTACATAGGAAGAGAGCAAATTTCAACAGATTCCTGAATATTCAATAATATACATAAATGCACTACTCAGTGTTTACAATTTAATTTGCCAACGTTTCGGCGATTGATTTGCGCCTTTCTCAGGGCTACAAAAATGGAAAAAGTTGTACATGTATACATGCATAAAGTATTACCAGACAAACTTCCGTGCAATACCACCTAGTGAGTGTACTTACCCAATTGTTTTGAAAAGTAGTGGTCAGTGAATATAAAAACGATGATTTTGCGTTAAAATAACGAAAATATGTATATATAAAAGAATATGGTGTAAGACGGTGAATATAATCACTGAAAGACATATGGAACGGTACATCGAAAATCAAATACGAACTGAATTGACAAAAAACTTTCATTCTCTGAATGTCAGTGAATTATTATTTCCTCCCATATCTGATGGTGATATTTGGAGATAACGGATCATTTTTCTATAAATATCGTTATACATCAGCTATGGGAGAGAAGAAATAATAATTCACCGACATTCGAAGAATGAAAGTGTCTTGTCAATTCAGTTCGTATTAGATTTTCGATGTACCGTTCCATATGTCTTTCAGTGATTATATTTATTTATGTTTTTATTTATTTGTAGATCACCCAAACAGATGGAACCACTTGGGTTCATCCTTTAATAGGGCGATACAGAGTTACAATATAGTATATCACTAGGCACTAAGTAGTTAAGCTAACTAGGTAAGAGTACAAAATTAAGTTACAAGATAATATAAACAGGTATACTACTTCGTTAATCAATTGAGGCATAAAAAGTTAACAGAAACTGCTTCAGTTTTTTCTTTAAATTAGCCAGAGTGGAGTGAAATATATCGATATGAGAGTGACAGATTATATTATATGCATTCATGCATCTTATTATCGGAGAATTGCTATAATAATTTGTAACATAAGAGGAAGGATAAAAAGTCAATCTATTTCTTACAATTTTGGGGTTACAGTTTAAGTACAAATATTCGATACATTCTGATGAATCTATATGATTATTCATTATTTTGTACACAAATAAAATATCATAAAAATCTCGTCTCGTGAACATAGCTTCCAGATTATACAGTTTCAGATTTGATTCATAAGTATAGTGGTAACGATGTCGATTAAATCTATAGTTCAAAGTATTCACTATTTTTTTTGGACATTTTCAATTTTAGAAACATATTTTTCATAAAAAGAATCCCAAATAGTACTAAAGTATTCCAGTAATGGTCTCACTAATGCTTTGTACACTGTAAGAACAGATGTGGGGTTGCGAAATTATTTTGTATTCCTCAAAATGAAACCCAACATGCGCATTGCCTTTGTAACAATTTTATCTATATGTGGATCAAATGTTGATTTTCTGTCCAGGATGATTCCCAGATCGCGAATTTCATCACAGGATTTGATTACTTCATTTCCCAGATGTAAGTTCTGAAAAGGGGGATTGTTACTTCTCGAAAAAACAATGTGATAGCATTCGTTGACATTAATGTATTGCCTATTGATCGTACAATAGTTGAAGAAAATGATGAGGTCATTTTCGATCTCAGTAAAATCTGAGATACTTTCTATTGGCCTATAAATCTTGAAATCATCAGCATATATTGCTACTTTTGAAAACTTCACAATTTTCTCAACATCGCTTACGAGTATGCTGAAGAGAATCGGCCCCAAGTGGGAGCATTGCGGAACACCAGAAGTGATTGAGGTTTCATTCGACTTAAAATTGTTTATTGCTACGTATTGATATCTGTCAGTTGAGTAAGATATCAAGAGGCTCAACAGGTTACCGTGCACACCAAAATTCGCGTGCTTTGTTAATAATGTTGGGTGATGTACTTTGTCGAATGCCTTCGAGAAATCTGTGTACACGACACTCATTGATCCTCCTGTCTTCATGACTTCGAAGATTTGTTGAACAAATGGAACTAGGTTGGTGAGTACACGCCGTTTTCTGTAGAAACCATGTTGATGGATTGTAATGACATTTTTTACAAAAAAAGCTCTTTAGTTATAATTGATTTAAATAATTTCCAAAAATATTGAGGAGTGATATGGGTCTATAATTCGCGGCATTCGATTTATCACCTGATTTAATAATTGGTATCACTTGTGCCTTTCTCCAATTCAATGGAAATGAGCCAGATTGAAGTGAAAAGTTGTATAATAAATGAAGGGGTTCTAATAAACTAGATCTACATGATTTTATGAACAGAGGAGGTAGGCCTGATCCCTTTTTGCTATCAAGTTCCTGAATAGCTTCAGGAGATGAATTTTTTTTGAATACACTACAGAAAAATCGGAGAACATTTCGCAGATGGCTCTTGTGCCTTCGAAAGTGTTACCAGAGTAATTCAGTTTTTTTATGTGTCTTAAAATCTTGGTCTATGCTTTTCTTCTAAGCCTTACGGAGATATGAGAATCTATTATAATGAACGATGTGACTGTGCGTTTTCCAATTTTTATGGTTGATTGCCTTCTCTTTCGTGATATTTTGAGTTCCTATTGAAAACCATTGAGGATGATTTTTTGCCCTGTAAGTCTTTTTTGGTACATTATTGTCAATGGTCCATTGTAGTTTGTTAGAAAAAATTTCCACACAAGTGTCTACGTTTTTATTTTTTAAAATTCCTGTCCAATTTATATCGTTGAGAAATCTGTTAATTTGATTATAGTCTGAATGTCTCGATCCCTCTACAAAACCCTTCACTACTTGAAATTATCAATTGCAGCTTGCGAAATGGTTCTGATGCAGTTTCTGTGGAACATGTTCTTCCTTACGAATCAGCAGACTGTTATCCTGGAAATATTGCCAAGAAAATGGGATTAGATAATTCAGGAAACACTTGCTACATGAATAGCATTTTACACAAGGAATTTCAAGAACAAGGTTTCAACGATGAGCGAGAATGTTTTCTACTTATTCACCAAACTCAAAGATTTGTTCATGCAACTGCAGTTTTGTGAGTATGTATGATCTTTTGCACCAACCGATATCCTGGAATCTTTGAAGTCAACCAGATAATCGTAAGGACAACAAGAGGATTGTTCCGAATTCTAAGAGTTCCTAATGAATACTTTTCGTGAGTAGGAAAATAGCAGAATCAATTCTCCTAACTGCTCTGGATTGAATGATGCCGTGGCCTTTCAGTCCCCTTTATTCTCCTCACATGGGTGGGATTTGGAAGGCTAACATCAAATCTTCCAGAACTCATCTATTACGAATGATTGGCAATCAACTTCTCACGTATGAGAAATCCAACACAGTGAAGAACCATCAGTACTCGCCAGGTCATTTTTTAATATTGAAACCACTTTCCTATCTTCCCAATTTTAATTTCACTCATTTAAAGATTAATCGATTGAACAGATGCAATTACTTCGAAAGCTTCATCGTGATTTCTGGAAGCAATGGAGAGTCTTGAGTATTTGCGTCACCTACAGCAGAGATTCAAATGGACTAAATCACTTGAAGATGTCATGTTGGAACCACATTTGTCATCAAAACCAATCCCTCAAAATGGTGATGGGCCAGGTCACTAACTTAATTAATTCAAGTTACGAAAAAGTCTTTATTTACATGGTGTCCTCTTCCTGATTCCAAAAAATATTTCAGACATTACGCTTAGTATATTCCCTGATATCAATTTCAGTGCACATTTGATATAAATGATTCATATGGATACATTTATTTGTTTAGATCACCTTAATCATATTAATCAGAAAAACCTATTCGAACAACTCCTTCCTCCCCTCTTAGGCTGATTCTGTCTTTTTTTTGCAAAAACTATTGTTTAAATCAGCAGCAAATTTCCGTGATACGAAGAGACCTATCAAAAGATCATTAGTGCGATTTTTTGTCACTAGATAAAGATTATGCCTTTCACTCTCATCCTCAGACATCCCAACATCCAAAAAAGGTGACTAGACTCTGATATCTGAACTTCGTATCATCTACCGATTGATTTCACTTTGCGATTTTACAAAAGTTTTGCTAAAAAGTTCAACCAATCTCAGATTGAAAAAAAACTGTGTCCCTGTACAATACTCCGCTTATAAGAATTGGTTATTATTATTTAATAGTTTCGCAAAAGTTTTGTATTTCTCTCTTGATCAGTATTCTTTTTATATTGGTGAGTTTTTCGTTAGAATTTTAAGACACATCGATAGAGATTTGTAAATATCAAAGGACGAATTTGTATATATGCATATGAAGTTTCGAAACCAACACAACCATTCCCTCAACATTGAGATTTCAGCCATGAAATACTGGAAAGGAAAATATATCATTTCCGCCTACAGCTACAAATACGTCGACCCAGAAATCAGTAATTAAATCACTTCCTGACTATATGGAAATACGGAGTAGTGTTCATTAATTTGATTAAATTCTGTCAATATTCAAATCAAGGAGGTATTTGAATAATTCATACCGATGGAACCATCATTCGAAAGGATATTCTGTTTTCAGAAAGAAACACGATAACCATGAAGATTGGCCAAAAATTTGCTTAGGTTAGGCTTTCACGATCGGAAAATACAATAGGGCCACGGTGGTCAAATCACCTTGGACCACGTCTCTATAATATGTTACCTGTAGGCATTAAGAATAAAGTTAGTTCAAACATGTACAGAAACTATTGTTTCAATCAGCAGCAAATTTTCGTGCTACAAAGAGACCGATAAAAAGACTAATGGTGCGATTTTTTGTCAAGAGCTAAAGATTATCCGTTTCACTGTCATCCCCAAACATTCCAACTTTCAAGAAAAGTGGGTTGACTCAGATATCTGAGCTTTGTGTCGTCTGCTGATTGATTTTACTTTGCGATTTTACACAGGTTTTGCTACAAAGTTCATCCAATCCCAGAGAAAAAAACTCTGCGTCCCCTTCGTATTTCTCATCTCTCTCAATCAGTATTCTTTTCATAATTATTGGTGAGTAATTCGTTAGAACCTTAAGACACATCAGTAGAGATGTGTAAATAGCAGAAGACGAACTTGTATACATGCATATGGAGTTTTGAAACCAACACAACCAATTACTCAACATTGACATTTCAGCCATGAAATACTGGAAAGGAAAGATATATCATTCTCGCCTTCAGCTACAAATACTCCGACCCAGAAATCAGTAATTATTTCACTTCCTGACTTTATAGAAATACGGATTTTTGTTCATTAGGTCGATATAATTCTGCCAATATTCAAATCAAGCAGGTATTTGAATAATTCATACCAATGGAACCACTATTCGAAAGGATATTCTGTTTTTAGGAAAAAACAGGATGACCATGAAGATTGACCAAAAATTTGATAACTAAAAGAGGTGCATCTAGCACTTCCTCTACACTTGATATATTTCCAATCGTGAACAATGATGTTTTTCAAAATATCGAGGGATATGCGAATCGGAAATTCATTCAGGAAGCTGAAGGACCTCTTGTACAAATTCAAATACTTGAAATACGTTAGATATTGACAATCCCAAAGTTTGATATTATGCATTAGTGCAGTCACAACTGTCTCATGGAGACATAGAATGGTGGGCAGTGAATGACTGTTACTTGGAAAATTTGAATGTTATATAGAAATGGATTCTTGAAATAATATACGGAAAAATCTAAACACATTGAAGTGGCAGTCTATTCAAAGATGCCAAAGTGTGCGATGTGAGACAGCTGTACTCCCTCAATTTGTTGCTTGGGAGCCGATTTATTTAGTTTGGTTTCAGTCTTACCTTCAATATTCGAAATGTTACTCAGGCAGCATATGATCAATAACCACCTGATTTTTTGAAATTGAAAGTAGAACTAGCTTCCATTCAGGAATTCAGAACTGAAACAGATATCTTCGAATTGACCCTAAGGTGAAAGAGAACAAAATCGCTACTGAAATGGTTGAGCATAAGTACGACTCCAGAAATAAAACGGTTAGGTTTCCACGATAGGAATATACAATAGGGCGACATTGTTCAAATCACTTTGGTCCACGTCTCTATAATATGTTACCTGAAGCCTTTAGGAATAAAGTTAGTTCAAACATGTACAGGAACAAATAAATAAATGGATCGTACTTTCTGAAAGGAAGTTGTTTCATGATTTTTCAAAGCAAATTCTGAGATCGGAACTATAATATAGTTATTCAATTGTGAAATGCAGAAATTGAATGTAAAAGAATGTGTATATATATATATATATATATATATATATATATATATATATATATAACTTATTATTATTAATAATTATTACCAGATGATGTGAATCAAGCAAACGTGGCACCCACCTGAATACTATAAATTAAACCGAATATGACTGATACCCTTCAACACTACAAACGCACTTATTTCCAAAATGTCTATCATTTGTAAAAAATTTGAGGTTTATATATTTTACGTCTGTCACAATCAGGAATGACTACTCTTCCATGATATCTCTTTTGTTTTTTCATTCTTTTTTCTTCATTATGTGATGTTGCTGATTTTGAATCTTGTATCATTTCAACCGTAAAGAATACCAAAAAACTCACAGTACTACCAAAGCGGTGGGTGCTTTCGATTAAGAAATCCCACCCCCCAGAATTGATCGTTTGAAGACAAACAAAACATATTTAGTGATGATTTGTATATGTGTATATTTTTAAAGCTCAATAGTTGAATATTATACATTCGATGTAATAAGATAATTGTAATAAGCAGCTTCATAGCTCAATAAACTCATTATTATTATTACATACAAGACAGGAATGATTTCGGTACGGTTTCTATCTTAGCATTTTTTTTTTCAAAATGGCAAACAGAAACGTAATTCCACCTTTCAATTTCGTCAACAACAAACTGAACAAAATGATAATAAACTACAAAACTATATTAGTTTGGTCCGGAAGTCTAACTTCACTATTCCTATTAATCTATGAGACTAATGGAGGAAAATTGACCAACAAAAAATCTGCGAAACATTTTTTCCTATGTCAGTCTTCTTTCCCTATATCATTGAATACGGTGTTATTCAAAATAAAAACTTTCCTTTCACAACATTGTTTTTGTTCGGTTGTATTTCATGCAAATCTTTGCTTTTTATGCAGGTGTTATTGTATGTTCTTGATGTTGGGATTTCATCGAATTGTTCTTGATTTGAAATTGAACGAGTTATTGGATACCCATTAATTTATTTATATTATAAGACAAGGAAATGTTCATTGTGAGATTGCCAAAGTTATGAATGTAAATTTACAATCGCACGTTGGATTATGAATTTTTGAAAGTGGCGTTTCTTGGTAACCCCTTAACACTCGAGGAATAGTATAATTTCAATTCCTAGAGTGTTGTTCGGCAAGATTTCGGCTTCACAATAGATGGATGACAAGGCTGTGCTTTGTTGAATCAATTGCGAATGAAACACTGACTCTGGAGGAAACTCAACAGTGTCTTCTTTCACATGGATGCTGAACTCAAAATGCAGGTTTTTGTTCTTTAACGAATCGCATCCATGCACTGACGAAATGTAGATTTTTCCATCACGTGCTTATCTCAAGTTAGCTAATCAACCCCTAGATACCAGGAGAATGTGACTGAAAATGTTTCTCATCAGGAAGTCAAGTCAAGAATTCAGGATCACAGAGCAACCTCCATCTGCATTTGTTCAAAATGATCCTTATAACGTATGATAACAAGACAAAAACATTCGAGTTTCGCGACAAAGTGGCAACAAAGACGTTCAATTTCTGGAACATTTTTGTCTTATTTGTGTTTTGTTCTCAAACTCGAAAACTTTGTTAAGTCCCGTCTCTAGTTGGTGAAAATCAAAGAGTATCTGTTTCGACTGCATATTTTACATGTTGTCGGCGCAGTGTGGACGGTGCGCGCTGACAAAACTAGGAGACCTATCGTAAATCAGTGAAAAATCAAACAAATTCACTCCTGTTGTGAAAGGTTTGCGTTTCATTTCTCCAACATTTTATACAATTTATGTAGAAGTAGAGGAAAGGAGGATATAGCAACTGGCGGCTAGCATTCAATCTTTATTTTTTAATTCCTCCCCCGTTGAAAAAGCCACATGGTAAACAATGGATTCAATCAAATTTTGTGGCAAATTTGTCCTTGTGGTGTAGACAGTTTGTCCCAATTTTGTCTTGTCTGCATACCTGAAATTTTGTCGTGTTTTTCTACCAAAATCGGGTTTACTTTTTGTCTGTTTCGTTTGGAGCCGGCATAAGGAAACACTCAACGAACGTACTGCGTGAAACAAAAAAAAAATTGAAATGATCCTGAAGAGTATAATTCTCTAGAATTCAGATCGAGAACTGTTGGCGAATATTTACTGGTGATAGGATGGAAAAAATGAATTGTTCCTCAGGAAACCTTCTTCAAGCATGAAATGAAAGAAGATATTTTTCATTGATTTTCTGTATTATATATCCATTTGCCCCATCGGGAATGAAACAAAAACTTTTTTTGCATTGAGTTTTCCAAGGTGGGTGTTTACCCTTCAATGCTGTGCGCAGTTGATAGAAATTGAGCAGAAACAGACAAAAAAATGTTCATATTCTGATACTGTTATGAATGAAAATATACGTGAAGGGTGACAAAATTGTCATTTTATTCTCCGAAGCTGTAATACTGGTCATTACTACTGGTAATACTTCCCTAATAACATTCAAGGAGTCCAATGATAATTCCAGAAAAATGTTTCATTATCCCAATCTCAACAAAACAATTGATGTACTCACGTTGATCGATATACAAATAGTTCAACTAAAAACAACTCCGGAAAACTGAACAAAACAATAAAATCCCCTGTGAAGAAAACACCGGTGGAGAACAACTACCTTACTTTGCCCAACCACTACCAACAATAATGCGTCTGAAACTGACAATACCGATATTGAACTTCATGTTAAAATAATAAGTTGAAAGGTGATCAGCCAAGCATGAGTAGTTGGTGGGACAGAGAGGTGGGAGCCATTATATTAAATAATTTATAATAGCTATTACGCATTGGACTTCTGTAAACGTTATATTTTTCCGAACTGTTTGAAATCGAAGATGGAATATCTCCACAGCATCCCAGTTGCGGAAATCATATTGCCTTCACGAATTGAGCATGAAACTGTCCCTGGAGCAGAAGTAAATCAACTTCCCAGTGAAAAATAAGTGATTTTGATAATATGGTTTTGAGAAATTGTAGATGTTGGTTAATAAGACCAACTGCAGGATTATGTGTCAAGTGAACTACGGTTTAGTAAACGATGAGATCGGAATATTATGTGTGAAAGTTGAAATTTTTTATAGAGATCAATCACACCAATACCAATCTAATGTTATTTGACCTTGACACGCATTTCGTTAAGCATCTTCAGGAGAGAAGGAAATTTATACTGTAACAATATTCTTTTTGCTGAAGATGCTGACCTTGTAAGAAAAACTCGTGTCGAATGCAAATGATATCAGTTTGGTGCTAATTAATGTAAGTGATGTCTACGAAGAGTTTCAACGGTTAATAATGTTAGATAGTCTATTGTATTCTAGAAATTCTATTAATATGGATGGAATATAGAAACCAATGAAATACTTGGGAATGATGAATTATCCAGCCCATGAACACTTCCGAAGATTTTTATAGCTGGAAATCGAACCCAGTTACCACAGAATATTTTATATATTTACTTTATTTGCCAATTCTATGACCGGAATATCCTATGGCTACCCCTGATGTATGAGTATCTGGATATCTGTTGGACGAATCAAATTCAATCGACAATAATTCATCAAGCGGAATTTTGTGAATGATTGTACGTGATGATATGAATTTTATGTTCTTATTCATGTTACTATTGAGATATCTCTTTCAGATTCGATTCGTTTTATATCTGATGAAAGGAGGAAGCATATGTGATACTAATGTCTGCTTGAAAATTTGTGCTGAGATTGAATTTTCAATGGGTAGTTTCAAAATGTGATACTGACATGACTAATTCATCGATGGCCATACCAAGTGTTGATCCTGACACAAACTACTTCGAATTCAATCTTCCCAGTTCAACTTCCTTTTCAGAAGAGGCATCTAACATTGATCTATACTCATTCAACAAGTAGCACTCACTCATTTTCGTTAAATGAAATGCAAGCCTCTTTGAGTTTTCTGTTTGTTTCATTCTGTTCAGTCATAAGTAAACGTATTTCAATTCATTCGACCATGTGTGTACTATTGGTTGATTATAGGTCTTCAGATAATTTTTACTTATTTATAAATGAATAGGTTGTGTGACTGTGGAATCTATATTTCAATTCTATCCAAATGAATATATTAATAAACGATGAGATTGGGACCTTTGGTGTAGAAGTTGAAACTTTTCCTAGAGATCAATTACCCTAACACCAATTATTTTTGCACTCGACGCGCGTTTTGCTAAGAAGGTAAGCATCGTCAGGAGAAGAAAGAAGACTAATGTTAGTTGTTTATATACCTAAAGTTTGCGGTTCGAAACAAACAAAGTCCATATCGGACCGGAATATTTTAGGTATATAAACAAAAACCCTAGTCTTCATATTTAGCATCAGTTCATTTTGCTGATGGTTCGAATATACTAATAACAACATGAAATTTCTCCACCACCCAAATTCGTGAAAAATTTTCGTTTATCATTCGCGTGAATTAACTATCAACAGCAGAAAACTTGCTTTGTAAAAATGATTTATCGAAACAAAAGTCGGAAAAATACAAAGTACAGAAATATACGTGTTATAAGTTTCAAGACTGAAAACTGGCGGAAGTTGCCAAGACCTGTGCTCCCGTGAGAACTGTCTATTCAGCATGGGATAGTGTGCTGAATCAGTGGGATTTCTTCTAGGTGGTGACATAATTCCTCCCTCTGAAGATTCAACTAACGAGAGCAGCGGGGTAGTTGAACAGTAGATAGGTTCGTTCTATATGTTCAGTTCATTTCATGAAGTTGATTTGCTTCTTGATTCTTCTTTCTGTTGAAAGATATCTTGTTGGTTTTCTGTATGTACCTATATTGCAAGAGTTCATATACTAGGTGATTGATAAATTCAGCATTGGTTGAATGTTATTTTGGAGTTGTTTTCAATGAGTAGATTTTTCAGGTTATGTAGTTCTTCCAGGTCGACATCGTCCAATTGATTGGCAATTGGTTTGGTGATCTTGACATCGATCTGTCTGCAAGTGTTTGAAATGTGAAATACACTGAGTTCTTCACCAGGTATGGATTTTTTGATACTAGTTAGTGCTTTGAACTGACTTTGACTATAAGTTGAAACTGAGGGTGGGAAAGAAAACATTCAATTTGGCTCATGAGTAAATAACACATTTTTTTATGTCCTGAGTAGTCTAACGATTGGCTTGGGAATGTTTTTAGATTTGCTGGGACCTGGTTGTAGAGATTGTAAATATTGTAAGTGAAGGACCTCCTGAAGATGGTAGTCCGATGAGGTGGAGGCGATATTATTCCCTTGAAGCGGGTGTTCAAATCGTGAATATCACTACGGAATGTTATTTTGTTGTAAAGATAGGGTGGAGTTTCATTGAGAATAACTTTGGGAAATAGGGTACTTGCGTGCATACTGAGCCATTTCGTTTCTTTCAGTTTGTGTGAGATACTTTCATATTTTCTTATGCCATAAATATACCTGAGACAGGATAATTGTACTCGCAGAATTCTATTGATTTCTGTAGTGTCTAAACAGGGACCGTAAATAGCGTCACAATAGTTGAGATGAGACAGTACTGAGGATTCAGTAAGCAAAATATTTGTTGATTTTTCTTATATTCAACGGTGGGGAAACAACATTTTCAAGTTAGCATAAGCTCGTTTTACGCATTCACCAACATAACACATGAACTGCAAGACTGTATCTTACTCCAACCCTAAATTTCTAGCGTCTTTGACACAGGATATGTTATTACCAGCAATCTTAATTTCAATGTCTTTCTCGATTTGTGTTTTATTTCTACCAAATATCAAAATTTGTGTTTTAGACGGATTCACCTGAAGTCGTTCTGAAAAAGATACGAGCTTGGATAGTTCTTCGTTAATTGCTATATTCGTTGATCCAATACCAGTTTCTGATAGGGTAAATTCAATTTGGGTATCGTCAGGGTACATAAATGGTTTATATTCATTCAAAAAACTGGTGATATTACATGTGTAGATTGAAAACAGTATGGGACCTAAAATGGAGCTTTGAGGTACTCCACAATATATATTTCTCATAGTAGATTTTCCAAGACTGGTTTCAACAAATTTTACGCGATCCATGAAATGGCTTTCCAGAAAATTAATAAAAGTTTGCGAAAAGCCTGTGTAGGGTAATAATGCAAAGAGTAAACTGTCATTTATAGTATCGAAAGCTTTCGAATAATCTAATAGAATCAATGCTATAATATGGAATACGCAGGTATGCCATGGTCATGTCGTTTTCACTGTTGCCAAGAGTACACTTTATTTCCCAAAAATGGGAAAGTGAATATAATTTAGAAAAATATATCAAAATAATTTCTTATTTAATTTCGAGTGGTTTTCCTTCGCAGAAGAGAAAACGAGCCAAACTATTAATAGTACCGAAAATGGTATAGAGAAAATATATTACCTATATACTCAAGAGAGAAGAAAAAACCTATTGATAATATTGGAGAGATAGTCTCTCGTCAATGGCAATAATTAATTATCAGCTACGAAATTACTGTGATGCAGACACATTTTCTGATTATTCATTAAAGCAAAAACTCTTCCATTCTGACTCCACACATTGGATTTTCCATACTTTTCCGTCGCAGTTGTCAATGTTTCCACAGCAGCTTTGGTTGAATTTCCCTTCATGAAGTAATTGGTCTCCTTGAGCAGCTTCTTTCTATTGAGAACACGAGACTTGGTTATTGTTGACAGAAACTGGACAAGAATTGGACGTGGTTTCCAACTTGAACTTTACCTATGCGATAGCACTGATCTATGTCGGTTGATGAAACTTCTATATCAAGGGCGCTTCTTACAAAAACTATGATTGTATTTTCACAATCAGCAGGTGTTTCGTTATCAGCTTGTTCTATTCCGTAAATAATTAGATATTTCATCTTCAGCATGCGTTCACATTGCTCCATCCTTGTCTCTAGATGACAAATTTTAGATTTGTTCACATTCACTTGATTTACCAACTTTTTCATGGACGATTCGAAATATGTGAATCTTTCTTCGATATGCTTATCAATCATTTTGGCTTGTTGTTTACAAATTTTTGATACCATTTTTTCGGCTGGAGTAATTTCAGTTGCGTTCTGTGACTGCAGCCTTGTTTTAGACATGATTTTTATAGGAGCACCTTCCAATTATCAGATAATACTTGTAATAAAAGTATTGGATATAACCTCGAAACACCTCGTTGTTGGAAAAAACGATTTAAATAACATTAGACCAGCAAATTATTCATGGAAGACCATTCATTAAGACGAATTGATCACCAGATTGACTGTATACACTGTTTTTCATTCAAAAAATAATTTATTATGGGATCGTTGTTCAAACAAATCTACTCACGCGCCAGTGTTGCCTAATATCGAAATGTATGTATATGTGATTCGACACGAAGAAGATAAGTTATTCTGATATCAAGAATGAAACATTCTCTGCTTATTATTTTCTCATATTTCGGGACTTTCCGAAGTGATTTCAAGAGGAAATTGATTATTTTTGATTATTAGGTACAATTTCACCAATTCTGCAAATAAATCAGTAGTTCCTACTATGCTAGGATGCATGCATTATGTTGACTTTCGCAAAGGTAAAAGAGTTTTCGAATTCTTGTGAAGCAGAATGGGTTATTTGTACATATTATTGATTTGATCGAATATTTCGTGAACATATGTTCTGTTTTCTTCATATATCTTGAATTCGAATATAGCAGATGAAATATTTTTTCTTGAAGGAATTATTCATATGAACGATTTGTTGAATGGTTTGATTGAATTCATTGATCAGATTCATTGAATTTGACGTTCGTTTCACAACACTAGAAGCTAGTTCTTTCTAATTGTTTTGAAGTTCTCTGATAAGTATTTCATACCGTTCCCCATCTGCTGCATCTAGGTTACCTGTGATTGTTGTTCTGAAATTGTTGTCATGATTTTATGTGCAATTAGTTTTAATAGTTCCATCAACTTTTGTGGTAGTCTTTCAGATTTGTTTGCATGTTTTTGTCGTATGTCTTTTCACTTACGTTTTTTATTTTGGTTTGTAAATGTTTCTTTACATTTCCCGATTACCCTTTATTTTTGCTTAATAAACCTCCTGTTAAATGAATAAAAGTGCATAAAGTAATTTTGTTCTCTCTTTGTGGTCGCTTGTATTGTCGTTCATGAAAATATTGTCTATGTCTATACTGAATGGGTTCTCGATCATGATATTTCCATTCATCAAATCGATGGGTTTCAATTTTATGGTCGAATGTACGGAATGGTTGTACGGAAGTATGGCAGAAATCATTTTCATTTGAGGTGATGTTCTCAAGAATCCTCTGGTTTATACACCGTGGTGTAAGGAAAATAGCTTGTCAGTTAAATCAGTTGCTGATAGAAAAAGCAAGTGATGAGCTTACTCATATTTTGAAAAACTATAACGGTTAAAAATTTGTTTTCTTCCAGAGTATAGACATCAATATGAATGATTTTGAAAGGTTTAGTAGCTGACGGAGTCCGGGCTTCAAAACATTACAAGAATTCTTGATCATGGATGACCAGTGCACCTTTTTTCGGACATCCATTTAGTGGTTTTGTGATTTTGTCAAATAATAATATCAACCTTCTATAATATCCAAGAAGCCCTACAAAAACTTCCATTTGTTCTGTTGTTTATGGAATAGAAAAGTTTTTGATTGGGTTTACTTTGTCTGGATTGGGTTTGACACCATTTGGAGTGAAAATATGGCCAATATGAACCACTTATTTCCGTAAAAATTTAGAATCAGCAGGTTGAACCTAAAAATTTGACTCTCTGAGCCTTTGAAACACTACTCTCAATCTTTCCATGTGTTCCCGAAAGGATGTTGAAAAGATAATTATATCGTGTAAGTAGACCAAGTATTTTTTTGTATTGTGTACCTCTCAAAATACCTTCAATTACTCTTTCAAATGTGGCAGGGGCGTTCTTCAATACGAAGGGCATAGGAAGGTCAGTATTGGAGGTAGTTTTTTCAAAATCGGCTTCACATATCTCAAATTGGTGGAAGCAACTGGGAAGATCCATGTCGGGGAATATTGACACCTACCTAATTCATCCGAAAGATTTGTGATATTTTACAAGGGGTATTTGTCATATATTGTTTATTCATTGAGTTTCCGACAATATACGACAACTCGTATTTTTGCTTAGCGGAGACATTAATTTTTTCCGTATGACCCAACTCGAAGACGACCAAGGTGGGTTACTACGTCTGATGATTTGTAAGACTAACATTTCTTCAATTTGTGTGCCAAATTTTTTTTTGTAGATGAAGAGATACCTTACGTTTAAGTATACATTAGATATATATATATATATATATATATATATATGAGATTCGAATTATTTTTTTCATTCTTTGATAGTTTTATTTAATTTGGGAACAAATTACAAATAAATATTAAGATTTCCGGAAACATTAAAAATATCAGAAATTGGTATGAAAGCGAGAAATATTTGAATATATGAAGGGATCATTTTGGATTCGATCAGGGTATAGATTATAGGCTAAATTTGGATCGATTATCTATTTCATTAGTCTCTGCATTATATATTTCTTCTGAAACAAAATTCAGAAGGCACTTGGGTAGGAAATACTCAAAACTTGTAGGAGTGTATTGATCACTATTAGTGACGATACGGATGACTTTATGTCGCATTCTCCCAAGGCCTTGACATCGGCGTCTTTGCAGAATACTGGACGAGCATATAGCATAGACGGCCTAATCACTTGCCTGTGAATGAACAACTTGTTGTCCATATCTAACCTCCAGTTCCATGCTATGAGGTGCTGAGTACGCTTATTGAGATCAACTCCCAGGTTTTGTTTCTCGACATTCGTTTCCTGGAACTCTGGTAGATCGTGGCAACACACAGGATCCCTACGGGACACCTACCTCCGTCTGGTGATAGTGAGAGATGGTTCCGATGATTTCACGCAGCGTGACTTGTTGAATTTGTAACTATCTATGGGTTTCATGATGTGTAGAGGTATGCCTATACTATGAATTTCACTCACTTATCCGTCTATCCAGATTCGGTCGAAAGCTTTTCGACCTCCATAGAAACCATTACTTTGCTCTTTCTTCATCTCCTGAGCAATCCTCGCAATTTGTATTGCCGTGTCTGCTTCTTGGGTATGAAGTGCATTATTTCCTCGAGGCACACTAGTATGTCAAGGATTTCTTTGTCGAATACTTTGGAGACTACGCTCAGCAGGAACATCGGTATCTAGCTTTCCACTGCAACATTAGGATTAACCATTCGACAACATTTCCTGTTCAACTCAGAGGGGAAAGGGTTATGGATGGAGCTCAGTTCCCAGATAACAGAAAGCTCACCGAGGGTCACTGACATTTTTATTGATCACCAGATCGACCAGGCGTCATCGACAACGATCGACGGTGGATATACCTTCATGACGGTCTATTCAACAGGTGGTACGTGAGTTCATCAGGGTGCTCAATTATGATTTGATATATCCTTGCAGCTTTCTGCTATAGCAGTTCGACTAGTTCCTGCAGTGCCACTTCGGTCTCCTGGCATTGAGGTTGTAGAACAGAGATAATTTCTGGTCAGAATCAGAGAGACTGTTTAGGTCTTGCTGGGTAAACTTTCTACGTGGCGGATATAATGTGTACATTGCGTACACAATATCAAAAATAAGTGATGAATAAAGGAAACCATGTCAGTTTCTGTTTGAAACAGTGTATCTTGAAAACGGTTCGAAAGCGAAATGGGATTATCTGGAAAAAGTAAATCTAAAATCGAATGAAGAGCCTAAAAGTGGGGAAATATATAGCGTGTTCCATGAAAAAATCGCTTCCACTTATTTCTTCATGTGATAAAACTATCTTTATTCTATGAAGACCCTTTATGGGACAAATAAAAATATTACTCTAAGTGACGATACTCCTGATATCCCACCACTCCAGTTCAGATTCATTGGTCTCAGTAACAGAGAGTTTAAGATTTTCAGCGTTTAATACATGTCTGATAGAAAAATTTAAATGAATTCATATCTTCTAAACGATAACAGAGAGGTGTAGGAAAATAGTACATGACTTTGTTGGCAAAGTGGGGAGAAATCATAATATGATAATAAATAAAGGGTGTTCCATTTGATAAACCAAAGTAGACGCTACTTCACAGTAAAAGCGGCAACGCCGCATTTTTTTTTATTCTCTTTTAGGCGTGTGGATTATATCAATTTATTCATACTGTAGAAGATTCAGGTTGATTCGTTGTCTGGTTTGCCAGAAACGTGTAATTAAGGCTCATCGTGAAAAGCCCTGTATGTTATTTCAGTGAACTAGTTTTTCATTTATAATTTGAATACTAACTTATTCTTTATCATGTGATGTTTTAAAATTGTTCTAAAATTGACAAAATGGTTGAGGCTTTCGCGGCCGAGGTTATTAGTATAACTACTTCTTCCGATGACTCGGAGATGAATAAGCCTCTGAAGAAGCTGGCCACTTGCGCTAGCGAAACGTCAGGAAGATATTCCAAAGAACGACGGCCTTCAAGCCCGAAGAGAAGTAGTTATACTGTTCTAAAATTGTTCGAAAACTGTTCGTTTCCGTTATCCAGCTGACGAACGTCAACCCAGCACGGTGGCCCGGCGGGGAATCGAACCCCAGTGTTCCGCTTGAAAGGCGAATATCATTCTGACAACAATTTTCTAAAAATCTGTAAAACATGTGAATAAATAAAATGATGTACATTTCACATTCACAAAACAAAAATTAAAAAAAAATTCTTCACAGCCTTTCTTCGTTGAACCAGTTACCCAGCCAGCGGGAAAAGGACAGAGGGGGATAAGTGGTAAGCGGTCCGTCCGCCCACCTAGGTGGGCGCCTGGACCGCCCAAATCCAACACGCACCCGCACAGCCGCCCGACGCGACAGTGGAGAACGCGCCCGCTGCTGTTGACGAGTCTCTCTGGTCACCTGCATCTCCGAATCTGTCAGCAATTGCACATAGGTTCCTCCTGCTCAAAGGCATATGCAGTTACTGTGAAATATTTCAATTAAACAGTTATCAGATTGGATCTTCTGGATTTGATGACTGGTGCAGGACTATACCGGATAACAATGAAAAACCAGATGAATTCAATTTGTTTGTGGGTTACTCCCTTTCCTGGAAAAGATCCAGACTTTCGTACAGAAGCCCGTGTTTACGAAGTTGATTATGATACGCTCTAATGGCCGTGATCCCCCTTGTCAGAGGGCTTTTGCGCAAGAAGAACTTGTAGAAGTGGTACGAGAGACGTCTGACGTACTCTGTGATGGTTTCTATGCGAGCTGTCTCTAATAGTTCTCTGAGCGGAATGTATCGATCACTGTTAGTGACAATACGGAGGACTTTATTCTGCATCCTCTCGAGTCCCATCATCGGAGTCTTCTTGAGGCTGCAGAATAGTGGGCAAGCGTACAACGCAGCTGGCCTAGTTGTTTGTAAATAAGCAGCTTGTTGTCCATATCAAGTCTGGAGTTCCGGGCGATAAACAGGTACGTGCGTTTTACCGCCGCCCCCGCCCTTTGGATCGCCAGATTGATATGCCTGCGAAAGTTCAGGCGCTTGTCCAAATCAACTCCCAGGTATCTTACGCTTTCCTGTTCGTCGATTCGGTTTCCCTGAACTCTGAGTTTTGTGAAGATTTTATTATTGAAAATTTTTTTGCTGAAGTTGATCAACTAGATTTTTACTGTTAAGTTTGATCTTATTCCTCTCCATATACGGCATGATGTACCTATCCACATGAGTTTGGATTTGTTTATTTGCAACCCCACTCGAAAATGAGAAAGCATAGATAGCAGCATCGTCTGTCGTCCACATTGCTGAATTTGTTTGTTGGAATTCCGGTACATCGTTCGTATATAGAGAGTATAAGTTTGGTGACAAACAGGATCCCTGCGGGACACCTGCTTCCATCCAGAAAATATCAGAGACACTCTCATTGCTTCTTACGCGAAAAGACCTTCTGGTAAGGTAGCTGTCAATGAGTTTCACGAAGTGTAAAGGCATGCCTACACTCCACATCTTGGCAACTAATCCCCCAATCCAGACCCTGTCGAACGCCTTTTCGACGTCCAACAGGACGATGACTGTGTTTTTGCCTCGATGAAAGGACTCCCTCACCCCGTGAGCAATTCTTACGACCTGCGAGGTCGTGTTCCGGCCTTTCCGAAATCCGAACTGCTCCTCCGGGATGAGGTGCATCCTTCTTTCGAGGCGCACTAGCCTTTTTCAAGATGATTTTGTCTGTCACTTCGGCGACAACACTGAGCAGCGAAATGGGACGGTAGCTCTCCACTGCAGCTTTAGGCTTCCCCATTTCATGAATGGGGATTACCCCAGCAAGCTTCAAACAGACTAGATAGTACTGCCATTTGAGTACTGCGTTGATAATGTGTACCAATTGTACAATTGCTTTACATGGTAAGTTCCGGAGCAAGAGTGCATTGACCTTGTACCACCGGATATATGTTTCGGAGTTCCTGGACCCCTCGCAGTGACGTTCCTTTGCCTTCCGTCAACGTCCAGACTAGTTCAGTTCACACTCTGGTTATACTCTCCCAAGAGCAATGCCTTTTCTTTGTCTGTAACCACCCGCGCATTCCCCCTCTCCAAAGTGGAAATGGGCTCTCTTCTCTGATCGAGCCTTCTAGCCAACGTCCACAGAGAGTTGTCCTGCGCGGTCTGGGAGGCAATTTTCTCCACCCAACGTCTGTTGGTGAACTCCTTCACTCTTCTGTTGACAATATTTGAGTTTTCTGAGCGAGGTCTCCGGTGCGTTGCCAACTCCTCCTCGCTCTATTTCTCTCATGAATGAGTTCATCAACATCCGCCGGGAGGGTGTCCTTGCCTTCCCTGACTAGGATCGACCTGGTCGTTCGATTTCTCGCGTTCATTATGTTTTCAATGAATTTTTGTACTGTCGTCAAGGTCGCCCTTTTGTATTTGTGGAGTGATTGCTGTTAAGTTGTTTAGAATTTTCCTGAACTCCGACCAATTGGTCGTCGAGTAATCAAACTTTCGTTTGACCACCCGGCGACCTTTCCCATTCAGTTGAAATAGAACAGGGTTATGGTCGGAGCTCAGTCACTTGACGTCAGTCAGATCTCCCAAATTTCGCACATTTTCGTTCGAAACCAGGTCGATCGTAGCCGGCGTTGTACCGTTAAAGGGATAGTAGGTCGGTTCATCTGTGTGTTCTATAATGACATTGCTGTCATCAGTCCTGCCATTCAAGTTGGGCTGGTTTCTGCACCCCCACTCCGGTCTTCAAGCGTTCAGATCTCCTATCAGCAGTACTTTCTGACTGGTATTAAACAGTCTGTCCAAATCTCGATGAGTGAGCCTGTTGCTTGGCGGGTTGTACACCGCATATACACAGGTACCGGCAACAAGTTTGATACCCACATGTTCCAGGCTACATGGTACTTGTGGTAGCTGTGTGTACGGGATGTGCCTCCTCACTATGATTGCCACCCCTTACTGCACCAGGCCTGTCTTGCCTAATGACGACAAAAACCCTGATTTTCAGGAGATGGTCGTGCCTGAGCCTAGTCTCGGAAAGAAACTATATATCAACAGTGTGGGTATCAATAAAATTAATAACACTAGGGAGTTTGTTATTAACTCCATTGATATTAGGCATACATGCCTTTACCGCCATTAAATGTTATATTGTGACAGCCTTTCTAGGAAACCCCTGTACGCCTCGCATTTTGAAACATTGGAGTCGCCTGCACCCTTCAACTCCAGGAGGTCTCCCATCGCCCTGTTCAATCCACCCAAATTCTCGTATTGCTGCAGTTCCGTGTACATTTTGCTGGCAGCTCCGAAGGTGCCAAGTGACACTGCCGCCCCTGACTGGCCCGAGGCACGTGCTGGACTTCTTGGTTGAGTATTGGATTGTTGTAGGGGGGGTGACTGTTGCCGTTTCCCCTCTGAGGACCTCCTACAGTCCCTTCCTCACTGGGTCTTGGGACCCTTTCCCTGGATCTTCGGTCCCATGCGTTTTCTGTCGGCATGGGAACTGGAACCATTTTCTTTTGATTACTTGTTTTGTCGCCATTGTTTTTTCGTGCCTCTATATCCTCAACCCTTTTCAGATGAACAGGGCAGGTACTAGCGTTAGCAGGGTGATCACCACCACAATTTGCACATTGAGCCGGTAAATCAGGCGTCTTGGTGCAATCCCTCGTCCAATGAGGGCTTGCGCCGTTCAGACACCTTACCTGCCCGTAGCATTTCGCGGTGGCGTGTCCCCAATGCCGACATCTGTGACACTGCACTGTCTTTCTGTAAGATTTTTTGTTTTCCCAATTCACCCTTGTATTTAGCACGACTGGCGCGCGTCGCTTCAGGGTGTTGAGGGTAATCTGGGCTGAGGTTATAATGAGGTACAGAGGACGGAATTTGGTGTTCATGAGGTAAACCTCTCGAATATCTGAATCCGTACTCTGTATGATGTCCTCTTTGATATCTTTAGGATCTGGCTCTAGATCCAGCCCCCTTGCAAAAAACGCATGCGTCTTCTGACCCGGGCGTGAGTATGTGTGGAAGTGTTCACGGCCTTCGAGGCCGTGAATGAATTATCTTGTCAACGACTCCATCAATAAAACGGGATGCACCGAGGTAATCCTCTTTTACATTTACGGTGAAATTCATAAGGCGATATTTTTTGTTTCAGATGAATTATAGCTCCTGGTACCGTCATTATTATATGGTAATGAGTTCTCTGGATCAATCATATTGAAGAAAGACGTGCGAGAAAATTCGACAGTAACTTTTTTTTTTTTTCGCTGAGACAATCAGTTATCCCTTGTTAATAGTCAATTGTATCAGTGAAAACTGACGACATAGTGCTACAAGTTATTGTTTCATATATAGCAACATCGTCCTGAATATGTTTCATGATAGGTCATTTGATCCCCCCAAAAAGTGTTATTGGCTTGTAGCATTCCTTTCATTTCAGTTCACTACTTCGAAGGATATCGAACGCAAATGTTTCGGACCCCTCTTACCTTCCAAATTCAAATACGAGGTCGAAAATAACCCATTGTTATTAATATTACATTTTGTATTACAGACTCTATCGGGTTTTTCAACTTTAACGCTCACTATTATGTTTTCGAATAATATAAGAAATACGAAGACAGTTGATTTGGGGAATGTTGCACATTTATGTGGCCAACAAGATGCCTTTCAGAAAATTATACAACCTCGAGTATTAATGAATGAATCCCACTGTGAATGCGAAAAAGTAATTCTTCGGTACAAATCGTTCATCTGATGACGTCGTTGTCCAGATGTTCTGTCTGCGATGTGATATATTTCGAGAGGGAAGGGCGTGTATTTTCGCCGATTTTTTCTTACGTCAAATTCTTTCTACGGCGAATTCTTGCTACGTCGAATTCTTGCTACGTCGAATTCTTGCTACGTCGAATTCTTCCTACGTCGAATTCTTCCTACGTCGAATTCTTCCTACGTCGAATTCTTCCTACGTCGAATTCTTCCTACGTCGAATTCTTCCTACGTCGAATTTTTCCAAGGGCGAACTTTCCACAATGGGGTGTATAGACCATCATCGGAAACGTTCGTGTTTCAATGACGTCAGTGGAGGGGATGACATTCGCCGTAGGAAGAATTCTACGTAGCAAGAATTCGCCGTAGGAAGAATTCGACGTAGCAAGACGACCCGCATCTTTAGGTATTCTATTATTACTCGAGTCGTCCAGGAGGTCACCTCCACCCACTACGCCTTGGCTACTCGATCCACCAAGGTTTCGTGGGGGATTTGACTCCTTTCGAACGTCTTCGAGTGCTTTTTCCGAAGGTATAGCGTCTGCCACCCAATAAGCAACGTCGGATAACACCCCCAACATTCTAACTTCAAGAGAATGTAGTTTGGCTTTTTCCGTTTCATTTTCTATTATGATGTCTTTCACCTCACTTTCGGTTACGGATTTCTCCGCACTTTCCATATGGTTCGCCACACTTTCGTTTGCGAGGTTCATCACATCTTCCGCCGTGAGGTTCTCCACACTTTCCACTCCTTGCTGTTCACCACACTTTCACTTTCTGATGGGTTCACCCCACTTCCCAATGTATCCTTTTTCACCACAGTTTCCGTGGTATTTTCTTTTACCACACCTTCAGATACAGTATACATATTCTTCACACTCTCATTTGATTGGAAAGTGTGTCGAATTTCTTGAAAATTCACCACACCTTCCGTGCTGCTTGCGAGATTTCCTTCTTCCGGGTGTATTGATGGAAAATTTTCTACCGGTGTTTTCGGTGAACCCTGTATTTGTGTGATATTGGTTTCATTTTTTTCTTCCTGGGACTCACTTACAGTGATGTTCTGGTTGTCATGGATTTTCACCACACTTTCTGTCTGGTTGTTTTCAGGGATCGCGTTCAGAGTCGGGTCCGAAATGGGTGTGCTATATAGGTGAGGGACCTCATCCAGGATGCTTTTCTGGGATGTTGGCCCCTCACCTTTAACTGTTCCCGTGAAATCACTAGGGTCTTCTATAGCACTTTCAAGTAGCTCGGTTATTGATTTTTGTGGTATTTTGATGGCTCTGGCATAATACCAGTAGATGACATGGATGACTCAGAGGAGTTGTGTGGTTCACTATCTGTTGAAATTTTCTCCTCTGAGGTGTCCTGAGTGACTCCTCTATACACGTTTCATGTTTTATCATCCTTCTCATCCTTATTTACAGCTACTACCCTTACTCTCCGTCCCGTATGTTTCACCTGACTTTCCATTTGTGAGAATCTGTTAGGGATATCTTTCTTAACTTGGCTCTCTCTGTCTGGATGGTGGTATCATAATCGGACGAGATTCCCAGTTTCCTTATATTCTTGATTTTGGATTCCGTCGTTTGTTTGGCTCTTCCTTTCAGATATTCAAGATATTTCTCATGTTTAAATATTTCTTCTGCTGATTTGAACTTGTCGTTTTTGTCCGTTTCTGGTTCACCCGGTCCAGGTCGGCCCGGGCTGGAACCACTCATTTACCAGTATTCAAAAAATAATTGAGATTTGTGTAAATCTCAAACTTTGAAAAATATTAATTGAAAAATTTTTGTAAAACACAAAAACACCGAGATTGACGAGCACTAATGGACTTTTACACACAAAAGGTAATTATCGCAGAGCGCTCTCGACACATCCGTTCACTTCGAATGCTTAATTGAGATGAAAGGCGCATATGGTAACCTCTACACTACCGAGAACTACATGATCATGAACAACGAATGAAGAACCAATCAATCAGTCATACTTCTGAGGAAGCGTAGATGTCTGTCTTTATTTTTCTCATTTGAACAATTCAAAAATAAATTTTTTTAGAAATTTTCAGGACAGTCTCAAATTCGAAACTCGAATCTGTACTGATGAAAAATTCAAAACAGACAGCCGATTGCAATATCAGTTTCGTTTATACATGATAACATTTTCAATCCTGATCACATTTGCTCGATGGGTGCCACAATGGACTCAAAGGATTCCCAGTTGTTTCGAATCATTGTCCATTCTTCATGACATACAAGAAGCTTCAATCGATCTGATAAAATTTCTTAGAGATGAGTTAGGGATCTTCATGACCTGACTGAGCAAATTTTCGTAGGTCATATGGTTGAATTATCAAATTGGGACTGCTAGGTCGATTGAAATAAGCATAGACATAAAATAATAATAAATCGTGAACAAATTATCATATTAGGTCAGATATTGTTAGTTTTGACTGCATACTATGAGTACGTATTATGCTATCTTCTTTTATCTAGTAATGAACTCGTTCGGAGACATTCACCTGTGTTTGAATTGATGAAAACGTTCAAAATCCAATGATATTATAATTTGCATCGGCAACTCACTTATCTACGTTCATTTCCACTTGTTCTCAATTCATACACGATTAATTGAATTGTTACTATTTCAGGTATGCTTCATTTTCTGGAATTATTAGTATTGCTGAATTATTAAAATGGTCTTGCTAGCCGATTCAGCTCTGCGGCAATCATTATTTTCATCTCCTTATATCAGTGTGAAATTTTGTCGTTTTTGGGACGCTAGTCTTTATTTTCACATATTTAATATGGATGGGTTTTTTTGAGATATTCGCCAAAAACCCAAATAATCGAATTTCGTATTTGGCTCCTTCGCCTTCATTTCGAATGATATAAAAAAAAGTCATGGTTACTTTCAATATTTTTCATTCATACTTGTTATCATCTGATATTAACCCATGTTCAGTAGGACGTTTCGTTCATTAGATTCCCTCGCTAACTTAATTTTTCTGAATAGAGAGAGAGTCTTTTTTTCAAATCAATTTTTCACTCATTTCCATAACAAATTCAGGTATTTATAACGATGCATGCTTTCATCGACGTTTTTCTCCGAAAAAATATCATCAATATCTGGTCATACTATTCTCGTCAGTGTAATCTCGAAAAAAATTAACAGGAACTCTCAATTCTATTCCATCTTTATTATAATCCCATGAAAATCAAGTTTCTTTAATCAAGTTTCTTTCATCAATTCAAATAGCCACTATTTCAACAAATCAGATATCAATGAAACAACATTATTTTCACCACGTTTGTCTCATATCCAGTGTATAGTAAAAAAAGTCCCGGTTAGATCTCGAAGATATACATGAACTCGAATGTCATGGTTCTACATATTCGCTATTGCTATAATATTTTGATGGCAATTCTCCAGCATTTGTGGAGTTGAAGCCATGCAAACATGCAAGCCCTGCTTAGTGCTTCTTTCAATTCGTCAATATCACAAAACGTTGATTTGAATATATTGCCTTCAATGAAGCCTTCATGGTCGCCATTCGATGAGTCCTTCGTCATTGCATAGTCGTGTTGAAGAAACTTATGATGCATATATTTCTGCTATGTGTCGGAGCTTCATCATGTTGGAAAAACTGATATTTTCTCAGAATATTCAGAGGAAAAAATTTCAACCCAACTAGAGTTTTCGACAAGAAATCATAATATAATTAATTCCCCAGTTAAACATGTCTCAAAAAGTAAGAACAGAAAACAAAGCCAATGATGATGCATATTTCTGTTGAATCATACGTTTTTCGCAGGAAATTTTGATGATCCATGAATTCTGACGAATCCAAAGTCAGAAAAAATCCGCTATTTGCATTCAACGGACTATAATAAGGTGAAAACAATCGAAGACCACTGCGACAAAAAGGGGAGTGTCACAATATAGTGAGATTTGAGCTTACACCGTCATCTGTTAGCTCATCTCGTATATTTTAGTATAGACAGAAATCTACGGCAATATGCTCGTGAAAGTAACTACACAAGGAACAAACGAGGAATGTCCACATTAAAAATGAGAAGAAGAAGGTACGTCCAGAGATGATTGCTCAAATATTGATTTTATTGCACTATTTGTTTTTAGATTGTCCTTTCGTTCATTCCGTTATAATGACTCATCACAGGTGCATTGATTTTCACCACTCTTCGATAATACCAATAGTAAACGATGAGATTTGGAACCTTTGGTGTAAAAGTTGAAAACTTTTCCTAGAGATCAATTACCCTAACACCAAACTGATATTTTTGCACTCGACGCGCGTTTCGCTAACAAGGTTAGCATCTTCAGGAGAAGAAAATTGATACTTCTCCTGAAGATGCTAACCTTGTTAGCGAAACGCGCGTCGAGTGCAAAAATATCAGTTTGGTGTTAGGGTAATTGATCTCTAGGAAAAGTTTTCAATACCAATAGTAGAAATATCCTAGTGACAGCTTGAATTATTGAGATGAAAGTGAGTGAAAAAGGAGTCAAAGTGGACTTCTATGCAGACGAAAGTACAGAAGAAGAAAGAGACGACCGGCTGAGTGATGTGAATAAAACTGAGCTCAAGCACCCTTGAAGTGGGTGAAGTTTGTCGGTGTAAGAGATTGAAGTGTTTCGAATAAATCAGTCACGATGAGACTAGGGTTATATTGGTGAATTTTAACCAACTTCTATCAAACAATGACCAGAAATTATATTCACGTGGACTCATCTCCTGTAATGCCATCAAGTGTCAATTTATAGAGCTTCCAAACAAGGAAATCAGATTCAATTTTGATTATTTTTCATTTTTCTTTCGAATCATTGGTTTTATCGTAAGTTATCGACGATTCATTCCATTTGGCTATGATTTTTATTTGTATTTGTTCAGCTATGTGGACCATTTTACTTCATTGAATGAATACTGGTAGACAAAATGGTTAAGGCTTTCGTGGCCGGAGTTATTAGTATAACAACTTTTCTTCGGGCTTGAAGGCCGTCGTTCTTTGGAATTTCTTCCTGACGTTTCGCTAGCGCGAGTGGCCAGCTTCATCAGAGGCTCACTCATTTCCGATGACTCAGTCATCGGCTTTCAAGTCCGAAGAAAAGTAGTTTTACTGAATCCTGGTAGGTTAATTTCGGTTTTGTTCAATTCATAGAGAATTGGGTGGTTTTTAATTTAAAATTAATTTAACTCAAAACTAACTTTTTGTGACATATCTCCTACTTTTCCTGTGGTCTTTACTTTGTAGAAAGGTACTGAGACAACATCTTCGAGATAAAGGTATCTGTAATAAATTTTCATGGTGTGATGATAAGAGTTGATTCACAAATAACGGATATTTCAACAGAAATATGCATCACCATTGGCTTGGTGTTCCAGATACGAAGAATATCGGTCCCTAGACTTCCAAACTGACTAAACGTCCAAAACTTTTTACTCAAAACTGACGTCACTCAGTGAAATGCATTCTTATAAACTCTGTTCGAAAAGGAAAGATCTTCCAGAATTAGTCCACTTTCGACTGAATTGCGCCGGTCGATCCAAAGATTTTGAATTATGTGAATTTGCTTTTTTACGATGGTCAGTGGCGGCTCTGGGGGATTGATTTCGATTTCCTAATAGTAAGAAATCTCTACGACCTCGACTCTCCATTCAAAATGGAGATGTGTATTCCATCAGCTCAACAAAACATAAGAACAAACATTCCTTGATATACAATGTAATTAAATTATTATATACTCGTGGATTCTCATGGAATAATTAGGCTTTTAAAGGTTAGCCTCATGAAATTGACTCAAATATTTCCTCAAAAATATTTAAAAATTATCCGAAAAAACGTATATCGAAAAACTGACTTCTTTTCTTTTTTGCATCAACTTGTTTCGAATGCCATCAATAGCACCCCAAAGTACGCCATTCCCAATTATGATAGCAAACATAAAAACACATTTCAGAGTAGCCAAGCCAGTTAAATTTATTACTACAAGTCGTCTTCTTGTTCTGTCTGAATTCCTTCTGAAATAAAAAAGCTTTTTTTTCCTTAAAGACCCATATTCAAATCAATAAAATAGACAATGGAATTCAATGAACGGAACGTGGAATTGAATATCATTCAAATCAGATTATACCAAATATAAAACAGTATCGAAAGTTTCTGTGACTTTTTCTTGACACTACACACTACACTGAAGGAAATTTTATGACCGAATATTGATGATGCTTCTCCGGAATAAAACGTATTTTTAAATATACCTGAATTTGTTGTGGAAGTGGCAACGAAAATCGATTTGAAAAAATAGAGGTCTCTATTAAGAAAAATTCATTTGACCTCGTGTAGAAAATTGGTAAGGGATTTTAACAAATTTATGACAGATTTGAAAGTTGATCTTTTTCCCATATAATTCGAAATGGAAGCAGAAATATCCACTGATATACATGATCTGACCAGATATTATTATTACTTCTCAAAATAGACAGCTTTCGTACAATTTGACCATCCATGTAGGTCTCACCGTATAGCAATAGTGGGATTGTCTTCAAAAAACGCAAAAGAAGTATATCAATTACTCTTCGGTTTCCGATCTATTGACATTTTCTGCCATTTTGCAGGAATATGAAAAACATTGAAATTAATTTCGATATTTCCACTAAAATAGCGACCTCAGTGGCATTAACGACTCACCTTCCAGGTCAATTCGAAACTTCTACTATTCAGAAAAATTAATTTCATCTTGTACGAGTAACCCGCATAAATAGAAAATAGTATTTTCTGGTATTATTCCCTTTGCAGAATGTTGAATATTCGACTTTCGACACTCTCACGCTGAAATCATCATCAAGAAATTACGTACATATCTCTATTAATAACGCAGTCCAACCAATCAAATCCCCTACGAATTGACCAGTCAAATCACAATACTAACTTCGATAGCCTGTTTCGCCTTCAGGTCTTTGGTATGTATATAAACACTTCTCTCAATTGTGAGTTGTTCCACAACCCCCTTGACTGTTTTTTTCTATCTGAATTAAGTAACTTTATCAGTCCAGTATTTAAAAGGAATTGTTGAAAAACATGAGGGTTCGTGGTCAGAAGAGAGTGTTATAAACAAAGCTCACAGAAAGATTATGAGTGTGTCTTCTGGAAGGATGTCATAAAGCTCAAAAATTTCTTCAGGAAACTCTCAAAATCTGATAATCAGAAAATAATGACAATGTACAGAGAAGAAAACAATGATGCTGATATGATCTTTGACACTGATCTCACCGAAATCTAAAATAATAGTTTTTTATGATAAAAGTGCTAAAAGTGATATTTTATTTTGTGAGAAAGGCGGAGTGTTCCATCCCTTCAAACAAAATAAAATCACTTTCAGCAGGTATATCATTCACTATTTTTTCTACAAACACCATTAAAAGTCCAAATTAACGCATACCTATTTTACATTAATTAATTGATAAAATAATAGCCTCGAGATCATCAGTTTTGAATCCAATTTCATCTAATCTATTCATGAAACAAGTTGCCAAGGTAATCAAAAACAGAATTTGTTGATTTGTCTTTGTTGACAACTAACGTCAATAAATCACGAATTATTCTATATCGTTTCCTGGTTCTCGATGGAAAGTGATCCAGAAAATGAATTCCTACCGCCGGAAATTGAAAAAGCTGCCAATGAAGCTGCTTTCGAATTATTGCCTAGTAAGTCAAAGCTACAGTACCAGTTTTCATACGATCGTTTCTTGAAATGGTATGATCAGAAAAATGTCAGTGGCAAGGAGGCCAGTGAAAAAGTATTTCTTGCATACTTTGAAGAAAAGTACAAAACATGGAAATCGTCATCGCTTTGGTCAAATTACTCTGTGTTGAAGTCGATGATGAATACAAATAATCATGACACAAGCAGATATTACAAGCTTGTGGCTTTTTTGAACCGAAGGGTGAAGGATATCGACCGAAAAACCCACATATATCACTTTCAGCAATAGTGCTAAAAATGATTTACTTTCAACACCAGTGTCATATAATGTCATTTTAGACACTGACAGCATGGGTCAAAAATATTACTTTTCTGACGTTTGTAGAAAAACATTTTTTCAGTTCCAAAAAAGTTATTGCATGTCAGTATGTAACTTGAATATAACGAAGCGATATTCAGCCTTCTCATTCACAGATGTTCCTCGTATTATGGGGACATGGAGAGGATAGTAGATTTTGAATTAACGCAATACACGTCGAAGTCAATTTCAATGTAAATAATTGAAATTGATTACAATGCTCGCAATATTACATTTATGGTTGAAAATCCCAATGAACAGACAAATGGCTGGTTTTTGTGGAGTGAATATTATCAGGAGCACCGGGGACCATATAACATCTCACATTTATTGTGAGGAATTGCCCTGAGGATACAGAGATGGAATTTCTGGATTTCGAAAACATCTGCCATTGATGGAATCATCTGTGCTAGTCATATGTATCCTGAAAGCGTTAATGGAAACGCTGCTTCTTGACAGGTAGATAGAAAGCAATTTATGTAATTAATCTGCAATTATATGGCTATTACAGTTATGGGAATAACAATACTGGACAGCAGGTTCTTGAATAAGGCATGATACTCTGGAAATGGTTTGAGAATGAAAAAGTTTGTCGAACTTCTTGCAAGCAGACAAACCTTTCAATTTAGCAAATTTCGTCCCAGTCGAACCAGGAAGTGAAAATAGATTGGGGGTCTATGAAAGCATTTATATTGGAATTGTTCTCTGTTAGTGGCATCTCTGTAAATCAGATGGATCAAACTTAAATCTTATTTGAATTCTTCAGCTCATTCTGTTGATTTCGGATGATTCACATTGGTTCCGCATGGAATATCGAACTTTTGATCAAATCATGATTCTTCGTTCAGTTCTGTGATCAATCGTACTAACAAAGTCCTATGATCGGTAATTAATTTGAAAATCTCAAATCCATTGAACATTTAAATGAATTCGTTCTTCAAAGTTATCATTCAATCTTTATTCATTAATTTCCAAAAAAGTTAAAGATTCATAATAATTCTCAATAATGAAAAATATTGTCCTAAAATATTGTTGCATAAGAATTCGAATTTTTTAACTCCTGCTACTGTTATAACGTATTCATAATATTATGCATCGTCGGCGTCTGGTATTCCGGACAACCATTCAGAAGCAGTCGAAATCCCATCCAATAAACCTTGGCATTTCTATTGCTATTGAATTGATGAATATGTTTGGCCTCATTTTTTTTTTCTACAGGTGACATTTACACGGCATGTGGAGTGACGACGCGAATGGCGTGTGAACTGACACTACACGCGTCATTGGTGTAAGGAGTTCCCCAAGGACTACCAGTCACGTATTGCATCGCAGAACTCCACACGCCAGGTGCGTCACTCCAAACGCCAGGCGCGTCACTCCACACGCCGTGTAATGGCACCTACAGAGAGGAATTTGCACGTTGAATGATTTCAATGCATCAATACAACGAATTGAATGAAATTCTGAATGTTCAGAGTACTGTCATGAAGGTTGTTTCGAGTAATTCCAATTCTTCAATGCGAAAGATGTTGGAAAATGATTGATGTTAAACCGCTGGAATACAGAACGTGAAATGCGTATGCGTCGTTATCATTGTTCTCGTTAACTGATACAATGTACGGTTTCAATAATTTTATGTTTTGGGGTTGCTTCTTCATTTATTACTCTGATCCTTACAAATATGTTTGAATTCAGAAAATTTCATGTAAAAATAAATAATCACAAAAACAATATCAGACAGCTGTTTCATTATTTAATTTTTCGACTGATACCCATTCGATATCTCACTTTTCGGTTCACAATATCAGATCATTTATGTCTTTATTCACATTTTTCGACTATTATTCCATTCGATATATCAATTTTGTGTCACAATATTATTTTCTTTGGTCCTTCAAACTTTTGATTTTATTTTTTCCCAAAAAATCAATTTCAACATTTTGTTTGGATTTGATTAATCTATTTGATATGTATTCTTATCCATTCATTCTTAGCAATACTTTTCAATAGAGTTATTAATATAGACAATGGAAGTCCGAACCAGTAACATCCAGCATGGAACATTGTAAAACACATTCAAGCTAACTGTCGACTTTGGCTCGATTTATTTTCTCATCCATTTCATATATTGAAAATATTCGCCAACACGGTGTATTCTAATAATGGAAAATCATTCAATTCTCATACCTGCTTTGTTTTTTATCACCCACAAATGGTTATTATCGTCTTTCTCAATAATATAATGAAGTCTCAATCACCCATTCCTTATTTGTTACATGATAACCTAGACAGGATCTTCCAAGTATAGACAATGAACTGATCGAAAATACAGAAATAGTCGCTGACTCTGGAAACACAACAAAACTGAAATTGTCTAGTCGAATTTCATGGTTCTGCACAATGAATCGCGAAAGTATATTTCCGTACACAAAATGACGAGTCACTCAATCATTCAACATTTGGAATGATATGCAATGCAGTTAAGGTCATTCAGTCGAAGATTTCTCTTCTGTTATGATAGAAAGTGTTAATTGTCCCTAATGACACTTGGGAAATACATACTAGAATATGCAGGTAATTCATTATTTTACAATGGATGCCTCGTTCAATTTCCTAATGACATAATAATTGCTTGTTCACACAATCCTGCATAAATGTTGAACTTCCAAATATGCTCGTACGATACAATCATTTTCAATAAAAGTAGCATGAGGGTCATCCAAAAATCATGAGAATTATTTACTAGTTGATTCCGCAATTTATTATGCCACAGTTGCTAATGAGGTGATTTCCAGAACACCAGAAGATAGTTAGTTATCCAACAGGTGGCAAAAATGTTTGTATTATATTTTGGATCAAAAATCTGTGATCTTCAGTAGGTATTATAGGAATGATCGTGAGAACCTAGATTGAAATCTGATATTTTGTATTATTCTTGACTTCGTTTTCATCTTCATGGTGAGTTTGAAATTCGTCATTCGTCGTCGATATTCAGAAAAGTCACAATGAGAGAATTATAGTTGTCAAATTCTCTCATAAGTCGAATGGAATGCCAAAGTCAACATGAAATGCCACGGATTTGACACAAAGCCGAAAAAGCTCCAAATTATCTTGCTTTCATACAATATTTTTGGACAACTTCCACTATTACATTCACATTCTACCACAGCTGGATATCGAGTGAATTGAATTTCTACTCATCAAATACTTATGAGAGGCATAAAAAAATTATTTCATCCTGGTCGTGGTCGATTTGAGATTTTCTTGACATAAGATACAATCGGAACTCGTTATCTTCGTCTCCACTCAGATGACTTTTTTGTATAATTATGTCCTTCATTCAATAAACAATTATCGATTCATTCATTTCATTCATGCATACACCACCAAGAAACTGTACGTGGGCTTTCGAAGTAACGCAAAAAATGATAGAATAATACTAATTTAGACGATTATGAAGAGAGAAGAGAATTAAAAAAACGAAGGGAGAAATGAACACACACACACACTGAAAAAACTCATCGTCCTTCACATCCCTCTGGATAAAAACCAAAATATGCTCTAGATCCTGATTATACAAATGTGTAATTTTTTCACTACACTTCTATTGAAACGAAATGAATCACCAATGACTATAGGGGAGATGAAAGAAGAGAACTAACTATTCACGGCTGGTTGAGTGAATACAGAACAACATCTGAACCCCGGCCTCACAACTTTCAATTATATCGGGTTGAGTTAACGTTACCATTTCCCAATTTATATAAGCAACACTCTATCCAAGGAACGTCTATTTTTTACGCGAAAAATGTTTTTCTAATAATAATAGCCATCAATGATTTCCCATCGTCTTCAAACGTTTCCCAAATCACCAGTTTCCTTTTTCTATAACTCATCAATGAGTGAAGAATGGTAATATCCATGTAACTTAAGAGATATTTCGCTGGCATATTCATAAAAGATTAACACAATAATTATTTACAAAAACAAAACTTATTGTTGGATATGAAATTATCTGAATTTTGCTGAAATGTGATGATATGATTTTCATTTTCAGTACCTTCAGAAAATATAAAAATATCCTCTTATCCTGAAAAAAAAATTAAATCATAAAATGGGATTTTTCATTAACTTTCAACAGAGATGAAATTAATTCACCGTTACAGAGAAAAATGGTCATTTATTACAGTATATACTTCCTTATTAATCATCTGCTATTTGATATGTATAAAATGCACGTACTATCGCGAAGTTCTATAAATCTGGAGGAATCTTAATATCATCACAGCAAAACAATCCATAACCCTCTTTTATCAGTTGCTCATCAACTGATGGAAAGGATCACAAATCAATTAACAATTCTGAATATACAGAGATTGAAGTTAACGACGTTAACGACGACGTGATAGATATACTGTTATCGGTGTGTTTAGGGTGCATGAAGAGATTAAAAAGCATCTATGTTATGGGAAATGGTTTCTAAATATTGAATGTGAATTAAAGCTACAATTCACCTCATCAGATCATTCCTTTTATCACAGCTGATCATGTTTCTCGTTTTTTTTTCCGTGAGTACGGCGGATTTGGTATGTGATATGATAGCAATTCACTCCGATGCCACACCATCTATTAACCCATCACAGTGCAAGTTACTTCACTACTAGCATTTCAATGTAAAATATAGCTTATAAAACAGTGCAATATTTTCATTGATATCGAACATAGTTTGGTGTCGGATTTATTTGAAACATCGTTCAAAAATACGAATAAAATATAAAAGAATAATGACATCACCCGAATTTCAAGAACTCGGTTGTGTTCACTGTGTTAATTTGCCATATCCTTTTTTGAAGTGGAATTGACGGTTAGTTCCGGAATCAAGAAGCGTTCTATATGACTGAACAATATCTCTACATTTGAAATTTTGGGAGTGATGATTTGAACTCAACGGCATAAATCCATTTGTGAACTTTTTGATTTTGAAAACATCTTTTACATTCTAGAAGTGAAGGGATAATTTGTACGTAACGTGGGGTTACGGACACTTCGAAGCGGAATCTTTTTTCTTAATAGAAAAATCATGATTTTTCGTGGAATGGATGATTACCATCTAGAACTTAGGAATTTGATAGAGTTTTTTTCAAAGCGTAACAGTTCATTGATTTCACCTTGAAAGTAAATCACTTCTATACATTTGCATGTCTAGCTGGACTAGCTGATAGTTACAGCAATGTGAGTGATGCTGTAACAGAAATAAATCCATTTGGCAAAAATCTTCCAGTAGTGTGGATGCTTTCTAGCAATCATCTGCTCATTGAGTACTGTACTGGGAGAATCAGTGTAGCTTTCAGAATTCATTCATCAAACCAGCTTATCATCAAACCCATTGGTCGAAAGGATAGCAGCTCGTCCAATTATACTAATTCAATTCGATAATTCGAATTCTAAAGAAAAAAGCAACATGGTAGAAAATATTAGGTAATCATGAAACAATTTGACAAATTTCCGCTTTCAATCCTGAACTTTCAAGTTTCGATTTGGAAACTTGTCTTTTCGAACTGGATAAATGATAATAATAATTAAGATATACGTTCACGGTTTTTATTTATAGAACACCTGTTGTATACACGATAGAAGTCATGTCGTTTCATGGATCAACGCTCTATGAGAGATAAGGGAATGACGTCAGATTCCAGATAATGAATAATATAGTCGTCAATACATATGCACAAAACATGATATTACTTTGACAATATATCTCCTTGCTTAACAACCAATCAGTATATTTCAAATTTTGAAATTCAGCCAATAGAATCCGAATTACAGTGAAAATATAGCTTGTCGCTGTATTTTCACGGTGATAAACCTGCTTAGTTTTTGTTTTACTAGCTGTCAAGTGAAAATAATGATTTAAATTATAAACGTCAAATCTATGTGTTTTGATTAATTATATTTCTTAATCAATATGAGCGATCGTTGGGGACAAATGGCGATTGGTATCATAGATGAAGCAGTGGAAAAGAGTATT
Organism: Zygogramma bicolorata; assembly: GCA_032362365.1. Taxonomy (NCBI): domain Eukaryota; kingdom Metazoa; phylum Arthropoda; class Insecta; order Coleoptera; family Chrysomelidae; genus Zygogramma; species Zygogramma bicolorata. Next base: position 49,074 of record JAVJAQ010000580.1, read on the forward strand.
CCCTTGAATACGGCCAGAAATAAAGAATCAATTACCAGGCAATTCAACAATTTTTGCTCAAACAGGGGTTATATTGTCGTCCTAAATATAATTCGTGGTATGATTAATAACCTATAATTTTTTGGAATATCAATTCATTGGCAATCCCAATGCAAGAAAATACATATTTTTCAGCTTTGGGATTGCAATTCATTAATATTCCAAAAAATTATCGGTAATAATCATACCACTTATTATATTACCCCTGACAATGTAAGCGTCCTAATTTCTACTGTTCAATAAAATCAGCTGTTTCTCTTGCAAGTTGAATAAGACCAAACATCAATCAAGAAAGTGACGACGATGTTTTTCAAAATCAGTACAAATGACTGTGAAGGAATTATATTCATTCAGGAATAAAAGACGGTGAACAGCGAAAAAACCAAATTAATATTATAATAATAATTATACGGCAATTCGTGAATACTCAAACACAGTTGAGTATCGCAGTAATTAAAGCTATTTTGATTACTTAGATAAATATAAATAAATCTTGTACTGAGTTCCACGCTTATCTGAAAACTAACTCAAAAATCTAAGAATAATTTTTTTGGATAAGAGAAAGGCACTTTTGACCTGTTTGGCTTGAATTATTTATAGACCCGTTTCACATGAAGTATAGTGAAAAAATATATGCTGAACGTATTCTGTTTCCAATATTTGATATATGAGATCAGCTGAAGATTTCTTGAAGTATGCGTTGGACAATTTATTCCATTATAATTCAATATGAAGGCCGAGCTATCTTGAAACGTCAAAATCACTGTCATGCGGTATGGATGGGTTCAGGTAAGAATCCATCGGTAGTGCGATGGTAATGGGTGGGGAACGCAAGCGTCAGCGACTAAGCCCCAGTGGGCCCTTTTCGCAAACCCCGGTGTGTATATGTGTGAGTGTGTTGTGTATCAGGCTTGTTACTAACTCCCTACGCCTTACTTCAATATATAAAAAATGTCTGTAATCTACCTGAAAAAAAGAAATAAGGGTCAAAATTTTATTGAGCGTTCGATATGACCGAATATCCTACGTGGAGGGAGATCAGATACAAAACGAATCGGCTCAAGAGCACCAAAAGTGTCAATTTTGTGGCAATAATTCTCATTTGACTTCAATCTTTGGCAATATATCTCGTGGATGTGATCCAGGGACGTCTCTGAATTTTTGTTTTATCGTCGAAGTGGGGAAAGACGAAGACATCATATTCACGCACTTTAGCACTTGAGAATGTCAAGGTTCAGTCTTAGGGTTTTTGGAAAAGGATTGCTGATAATTCAAAGATACACAGAATGAGGTGCGAAACAGTCTGTATTTCCAAGTCGAGGGGGAGAATGAATTCTCAAAAAATTTTTGAAAAAATTGATGAAAGTAATTACTAAAAATCTCACTTACGTGTTACTTCATTTACAGTAATAAAAAACCATTACTCACCTAGAATATTTACAGGCGCGGGAATCTTCTCCTTGAGGACCATAGTAAGGTAAGGACCATAGTGAAGTAATTTCAAACAGAATTCAACATAAAAGCAAGCGAGATTTTTTTTAACGATTCAACAAAACCGACGCATCTAAATTGTTTTCCACTCACTTCTCTAGAGACGGAATTGAACTTCGGTAGTAGTTCATAAAAAACCTAAACCTGGAAATACTTTGTATATATTCAAAAAACTCGACGATGCAGAATATTGGTTGCCCACTTCGGAAGATATGAGAGCCGTGGTTACTGAAAATCAAAGGCGACAGAGAACTGAATGCAAACTAGTATTAACAGAATTGTCTTTTGTCATAAGATAATTGACCAACCCTTGCCCGCACAAGTATATGTCTTCTGCGTGCACTCGTAAGAGTGTTGCATCAATTCCGAAAAGGGTTTTTGCAGTTGTTATACGTAGCCGCGGCTTCTATTTCGTAGATGAGGAGCGTGAATCTGATGGTCTACTCTTCTCTCTCAGCCATATAATAGGTATACAGAGTTAAGATACAGGGTGTCTCAAACTCGATGGCCTATTAGACATTTCTGGAAAACGGGACATAGGATTATTTTGAAAATTTGAATTCTTGGGTAATTAGTTCTGTTCTATCGATTTAAAATATTTTCAGCGCTGCGACGTTGCCGCTTATATTGAAAAGTAGCAACAACTTTGATAATTTAAATAGGACACCCTGTATATTAATGCATTTCTCGCTTTGTTATTGCTTTCCGATTATTTTTGTATGATACTTCCCTATACCTATCTTTAGTGGTTTTCGAGAAATTCATTGATTTCCTTATTTTTTGTGCGAATCATAGCTTTAATCAAATGCTTATTACTGCGGTATTTGGATTCGAAGACAGCTGAAATTTCGAATGTAGTTTGACAATGCCCTGTGTATTGTTTGTGTCCAAGGAAATTTTTTCTCCATTATACAGGATCGTTCAAAATTTGTGATTTTACCGATACATACAAAAGTGGTGAAAAGTGCATTTTTTCAAATGGAACATCCTGTATATAATCGAAAATCCTGAAAGACAATTGAAGTTCCTTTCAAATGATGTGTCATGTTCCTATACCTAAATAGTCAGGTTTCCGAAATAAATGCAAGTTTCTATAAAAATTGTATTATTTCGACATATTTTGTATTAGGTAGCTATGAAATGTCATGGAACATGTCATTATGAAAATTCGACAATTAATGCATCAATAATGAAACGTCATTAACGTAAATTTCAATTTTCAAATTCAAATGAAGTTTGGTTAGAAAAAAATCAAAATGGAAGGCAAAAACAATTCAAATGAAGTTTTGATGAAATTGATTATTCTTCATGGCCAATGTGATCCAATTATAGCAAGAACATGCAAAATGTTCTGTAGGATATTGAAGTGTGTGACTATCATTTTCAATTCCCAGTATAACTAATCAAAATAGGTCATATTTTCCAATTGAAATGATCTAGTGTGCCGTGACCAGGAAAGAGCAAAACAAACTTTGGGTTTGACAAGCAGTGATTTTCATAGTGTTTCTGTCAGAAGAAAGTATTAAAAATGGATTATAATGCATAATCGAATGTAGATATTTCAAATTTGATTTATATTCACGGTGAGTGCCGAAGAATTGTTTCGAGAACATGCATCAGAATATTCAATGAACTTTATTCAAATTTACCGCATATGAATAGAAGAAAATTCAGAAGAATTGAACGGAATTATGCCGTGTTTGGGAATATTGAAGCACCAAGAAGTCAAATCATGCCGATAACTGGAGACGAAGTAAATGAAGCAGAACATTTTGCATGTTCTTGCTATAATTTGATCACATTGACCATGAAGAATAAACAATTTCCACTTTGATTCTTTTCTAACCAAATTTACGTTATTGAAAGCGCAAACGTTTTATCATTGATGCATTAATTGTCAAATTTTCATAATGACATGTTCCATGACATTTCATAGCTACCTAATACAAAATATGTCGAAATAATACAATTTTTATAGAAACTTGCATTTATTTCGGAAACCTGACTATTTAGGTATAGGAACATGACACATCATTTGAAAGGAACTTCAATTGTCTTTCAGGATTTTCGATTATATACAGGATGTTCCATTTGAAAAAATGCACTTTTCACCACTTTTGTATGTATCGGTAAAATCACAAATTTTGAACGACCCTGTATAATGGAGAAAAAATTTCCTTAGACACAAACAATACACAGGGCATTGTCAAACTACATTCGAAATTTCAGCTGTCTTCGAATCCAAATACCGCAGTAATAAGCATTTGATTAAAGCTATGTTTCGCACAAAAAATAAGGAAATCAATGAATTTCTCGAAAACCACTAAAGATAGGTATAGGGAAGTACCATACAAAAATAATTGGAAAGCAATAACAAAGCGAGAAATGCAATAATATACAGGGTGTCCTATTTGAAATATCAAAGTTGTTGCTACTTTTCAATATAAGCGGCAACGTCGCAGCGATGAAAATATTTTAGATCGATAGAACAGAATTAATTACCCAAGAATTCAAATTTTCAAAATAATCCTATGTCCCGTTTTCCAGAAATGTCTAATAGGCCATCGAGTTTGGGACACCCTGTATGTCAGAAAGGGGCCTTGAGCTTCGCCCTCACCATCTGCTGGGACTCCAAAAAAAAGGAATTGAGGATATTATCGTTGTATGTACATTCAAAGTCGAGAAAATTAATAATACAAAAATTGAACATTTCAGCGTTCACCAGCTTAAGATTTTTGATGGGAATGTAGCGAAAATAGTTGACCGGAGATGAGTTGAGTTCTGTTTACCAATATTACAGTATTGAAGAATTTGAAAATAAATCCTCATATGACGGTGGATCTGCTGCTGCTTACGGTGATGAACATCTCAGCCTTTCAAACTAGTCAGATGCAATTTAACAAATGTCTCCTGTACCATTTGCTGCGTTTTCCACTTCCATATTGAGAAACTGTGTCTCAGGCTTTAGCGTGTTTTTCTACTTTCACAGAGAAAAAAACTTCGACGTTTTCCGTAAAACTGATTGCTGCACTTGGCATTACTTCGAGATGAACGTCGAACGACCTCGCTCAAGGGCAAATGCTCCATGATACAATCACGGATAATTTTGCAATAGGCACGTGAGTTGCCCGAAAATCCTTTTTCGGCTCCATTGTCAAGTTTCACCTCCATCATACTCGTTATTACAAATTCGACTCTTTTCGAGTCGTTCATAACTGAAACAGCTCGTTGCTCGTATGATATATAATCGAGCAGAGGTTTTTGTTTTTCAGTGTACCCATATAGCTGAAGTGGAAATCGCTATAGACCGTGTTATCCTCGACAAAATTATTCTTTTTGGAACTCAGTCGCCTACGTTCATGAGGATACATATCGCTATTTGAAGTCAATCTGATATCCAACAAATCGATATTATCAAACTGGGTGAGATTATGAAGGTTGTCTACACAATATGTTGGGAACACTGTGATGATATATTGGGGACTCTCCAGAGTAAACCACGTTTTGAGGGTTCACATGTTTTTCGTACACCCTGCTTTCAGTGCAGAGAGTACCTGCAACTCTCACTTCCTGACAGTACCATAATGGAAATTGGTATATCGCAGACCAAGCCATCGAACAGCAAAAGAAATATGAGGACCTGATTTCTGCATTGAAGTTGCGGTATGGCGATCAATATCGAGAACAGTTGTACCGGGCCCGAATGAAAACACGCATTCAAAAATCCGGATAGAGTCTGAAAGAATTAAGGCAGATATGAGACGCCTTATCCAGCTGGCATACCCAGAAGCACCTGGGGATTTCAAGGAGGAGCTAGCAGTGCAGATGTTTAAAGATGGACTGAGGGACCCAGAGATCCGAGGAACTTTACGACTGACAAGTTTCAAAAGATGTAGCGATGCCTTGGTACGTTCGTTATGAGTGAAGGCGGCCTTCAACACCTCGAGGCCGAAAGTGAGAGCGGTATCAATAGAAGATCTCGAACAACGCTGAGGCGTAGCGACTGATTCAATTGAGAAGATTCTGAAGGAATTCAAACTGATGATAAGTGGAATAAACACCAAAAAGAAGAGGACTTGCTAAAGTTGTGGAAAACCCGGACATTTCATTTCAAAGACTGCAAGGTTAGAATGCCACCAAGATCTTTCTCACCTGCAAGGGTGCCATCAAACGTACACAATCACCCGTGAAGACAAGGTCATCCTGCGTATCCTCAAATTAGCAGCAGGAAAACTAGAATCAGCCAGCATGTACTCCGATATGCAATAACAGAGCCCCAGGGTCATCCATGTTAACAAGCAAAAAAAAACATCTGAGAGCCCCACTGTTCCAGGAAAATAGAATAAAATGGATGTTATATGCACCAAAGACCCCGGGGCTGCAGTTTTCTTGGTACGCAGTGACATCTTTCGACCCGGAAGCGTGAAGCCTATTTCTTCCAACGGTATGCTCCGGACAGTCACTGGTGTAAACGCACCAAGGAGATGCTGAAATTAATTTGATTTTTAGGTGACTCACCATTGTAGATACAGTTTACATCGCAGATATAGAAGATGAATATATACTCGGCATGGACTTGAACAGTGGATTTTCATTCGACATTGAGGAGACTATGAGGTTCGGAAGAGAAGAATTTGTCCTTACAACTCCGGCAGAAAGGAAGATACCTGCGAAACTGCGATTATTGAGAACCGCATGATTTCCTGGATTTTCAGAGAAATTAGTTTGCGCTACATTAGATGAAGACCCTGGGTGCTGCGTTGGAATAGTACAGCCAGGTGATGAATCCCCCAACAACTTGGTTCTCGCACGAACCTTAGTAGAAACGGAACAAACCATCCCTATGAGAGTTGCCAACGTGTATCCTGAAGAAAAAACAGTTGGAGAAGGTGATGTCATTAGAACCTGTGAACCAGTCACGTGAGTAGCGATCTACAATTCAAATGATCACCAGGAAATGAAGGCAGCATCTAAAAATGTTATGACAACTTTTGAAAAATGAGGAGAGGAGCTGGAAGCTGCTTAGACTTTCATCAGGAGTGAAAGTAACATCTTTGATTCGACAACAGCAGGAAGAACTAACTTGGTCAAATACAGAATTGATACTGACCAAGCTCACCCGATTCGATAACCTCCTAGGAGAGTTCTATTTGCCAAGCAATAAGAGGTAGAAGAGCTAGTTCATGGTGATGAGAGAAGGTATGATTGAAGAATCATCGAGCCCTTGATCTGCACATGTTGTGTTGGTTTCCAAGAAGGATGGATTCACGAGATTCTGTGTCGATTACAGGAAATTGAATGATGTCACTAAGGAGGATGACACATTACCAACTTTGGCAGGCTCTCGTTGGTTCTCAATATCAGATCTGAGGAGCGGATACTGGCAAGTGGGCATACATTAAGGCGATAAGGAGAAGACTGCATTATCGACTGGGAGTGAACCTTATCTGTTATGCCGTTTGGATTGTGCAATACTCCAGCAACATTTGAAGGGACTAATGGAGCTGGTTCTACGTGGGCTCACTTGGAAGTCTTGTCTTGAATACCTAGACGACGTTTTGGTTATGGGAAGGAAATTTGAAGCACAACTGCGCAATTTACGAGAAGTCTTTTAACGATTCAGGAATGCCAATCTCAAACTCAAGCACCAAAAATGCTCATTGTTTCAAAAAGAGGTGGATTTTCTGGGCCATAGAGTGTCATCGGACGATATCGGAACAGACGAAAGGAAGATACTGGCAATAAGAGCCGGGCCGAGACCAAAAGACAAACACGAAGTGAGGAGATTCCTAGGCCTCTACACCTACTACTGTCGGTTCGTACAAGGATTTGCTGATATTGCAGCTGATATCGCATCACCCATAAATTGACAGAAGATCGAGTCAAATTCGTCTGGTCCAACGAAAGTGAACGAGCATTTGGAAAACTGAAAGTTGCTCTATGTTCCATTCCCATTTCAAGTTTCCCATGTCAACGAGGCCTGTTTGTTTTGGACACAGATGCCAGTAATACTGTTATCGGAGCCGTACTATCACAAGAATAAGATGGCCAGGAAAAAGTAATTGAGTTCTACAGCAAAGTACTGACCAAGCCAGAAAGGAATTATTGCCTAACAAGTAAAGAGCTACTGCCAATAATCAAGGCTGTAGACCACTTTCACAATTATTTGTGTCTAAGAAAGTTTTCCATCAGAACAGATCATGCAGCTCTGAAGTGGTTGGTTACTCCTAATAAAAACTCCTGAAGGACAAGTAGCAAGGTGAATTGAGAAGTTGAACCAGTATCACTTCAGGATAAAACATCGAATAGGAAGAATGGTGGTAAATCAGGTGGACATCTAGGGGTTAACAAGACCTTGGATAAAATGCGCAAAGTTTGATAAGAAGTCGAGATATGGTGCCGAAGATGTCCGAAATGCGAAGCGAGCATAGGTCCTAGAAGAGGTTCAAGGAGCGAGATGAAACAATACAATGTAGGTGCTCCCTTCGAACGAACCGTCATTGATGTAGCTGGACCGTTCCCGATGACGAATGATGGCATCAAATACATCTTCGTTGCCATGTATTATTTCAGTACATGGGTTGAAACTTGTCTAATCAAGAAGCATTCACAGTTCCAAGAGCCCTGGTGGACAACATGTTTACAAGGTTCGGAGTGCCAATAGAGCTAGATTCCGATCAAGGAAGAAATTCCGAATCGAATATATTCAGGAGAGTTTGTGAATTGATGAGAATAAGCAAGACCAGAACAACTGGCCTCCACCCACAATCTGATCGCATGGTCGAGAGGTTCAGCAGGACTATGAAATAACATATCTCCAAAGTAGTAGAAGAGCATCAGAAAGACTGGGATTGACATCTTCAACTATCCTTGATAGCCTACCGGGCAGCTTTGCACGATTCCACGAAGCTCACCCCAGCTAGTATCATCTTCGGGGGAGATCTTCGTTTGCTCTTGGACTTGGTGTTCGGATCCCCAAGTACCAAAAAAGAGGTACAGGATTATGCTGATGAACTGCGAGACAGCTTGATGAGGATTCACGAAATTGCGAGCAAAAGATTGAAGATTACTAGTGACAGGATGAAGGCACGATACGCTCGAAGGAGATCGAGTGTGGCTGTGGAACCCTTGTCGTAGAAAATGAATTCCTCCGAAACTAACATCATCCTGGGAAAGACCCTATACAATAGTCAAGGGAATAAAGTACGTGGTGTACAGGATTTACCGTAGCCTCAGAGCAAAAATAAAGGTCGATCACCTAAAAAAAAAACTCAAACGTTACAATGGAGATAATGACATATTGTTCGATTGGGACGATCAAAATTGAGAGGGGGGTAATGTTACGGAATCTCCTAGCGCCGGCACTGTCACTCGTAAACGCCAAATAGTATGAGGAGTCGAAGGAACATTTGCTTTCTTGTGAAATTCTTGTCTCGCGTGGAGAATTCGGTCATCGAGATTTGACTGGAAGATTTTCCATAGGTATGAGCAGTATATATACGGAAGCGATTCATCGTTACGGTAGAATTTATAGTACAAAGAGTTTTAGAAGAGAGAGTTGAAAAGTTAGCGGAGCAGTTTGAGTGATGGTATTGTATCGCATTGTTATGAACGAACCCAAAGAAAGATCGTAACACTATTTTGAGGCTTTCATGATTTTGTTGTATTACAAAGAGATAATGCGAAAAATTTTGATTCATCACATGATATTATAAATTAATTTCATCTTTCATCACGTTGCATGCAGTTCATACAATATGGAAAAATAACGAACTTCGGTTTTTCCGTTACCTTGTAGTAATAAACCCACCGAAAATGACAAAATTCTCATGAAGGGTGTTAAATGATGTTCTTCATAGTATACAGAGTTGAATGATGCCAATTTGAAAAATTAGGTATAAAAGGCAAACAATTTGTGAAAGAAGCTAAACCTTTACATTTTCCCATTGCAATATTTTCACTCCAGTTTTAGGCGGGCTTGTATAGATCAGTAATAATAACGTACCATTGCGAACCGTATTCCTCGAAAAACGCCATGACTCGAATTACCACCAAAATCAACAGAATTCTAATGTCAGTAGTCGTTTCCTTGATGTCATAAAGCTCAAAACCAATTTCTGAATTATTAGACTAATTGAGTTTTTTTTTATACTGTTCAAGTTTATGTGATTTTCAGTGTTTGTTGAACTTTGCTGAACAATATGGCATTTGCAAATAGAGTGAGTTGTTATGATAGTGACCGAAATGTTATTCCTAGACTCTCAATGAGTTTCAGTAAAGGAGATGATATTGATGTTTTGCAAATTACAACATATCGAAGACAAGTCTCGGGAAATCCACCTATTGATATTCAGGATTATACAAAAATATGTTTCAATTGTAATAACACATTGGTGAATGACACCATTGCTATGAAATAACCCGAATTGCCTTCGTCTCAATGTGTTGTTTCGCGTATCAAGTCGTGCGTGCATTATTTGTAATGCTCGTCAAAATATTCAAAGGTGAGATTTGTTGGTGCTGCATACACGTGACTGATGAATCAGGAAAAGTCGTATTCCGTGTAAATAAATTTATTTAAAAATCGCAGAGCGCTTTCGGCTATTAAGCCATCTTCAGTGCTATACTCGTCTAGGTATTTACAGGAAGATCTTTACAATCACAAATAATCGTGAGACATTAAACTGAATAAACATCAAAGTTAAAATCAGTGCCCTTTTGGGTTGACAATCTACACGAAATACGACTTTTCCTGATTCAAAATATTCAAAGACTTTCTTTTGAAATAGGGAGTAGATATTTTTGCCTCTGATATTAATGTCCCAGATTCCTTGAGAATTTGTGGTCACCATCTTGATCATCGAGGTTTCCTTTCAAATGATTCGCATGGAGGCATACATAATTTCCAATCTTCAACATTTTCTTCAAAGAATGAGGTCAATTGCTAATAGAAACAGGGCACTTCGTAACTGGGAAGTTATCAAACGATTGAGTATCTCACATGAATTTCATGAAATAATTTCCGAAAATCACTAGAATTTTGCGATATTGATGAACAAGGTGGCAAGAGAAGAAATGTCAAAAAAAAACATTTGCTCACACTTTTTTTCAAAATGAAACATGGAGTTCGAGATGAGTTTTTGAAACTATTGTTTAGTTATCTTTCCCTACAAATAGCAAGCCTCATTATTTCTAATGTGAGATTATTATTAGAATATCTCTTTTACAAAGGTTCGTACCGAACAAAATCGGATTTAGTTCAGTGGCAAGATAAAATTATATAAACACTCATGTATTCCCTTGTACAATCCCACATCAGACATTCCCAAAGCAATAGTTCGTATAGATTGTACCTACAATAAATTAGAAAAGAGCAGTAACTCTCGAGTATTGAGGCATGCTGTTTCCACAAGGATGAACATTTGGTCAAACCAGAGATCATAGTTGCCCCCGATGGATATATCTTAGCGATCAACGGGCCGTACTTCGCAGATGCTAGTAATAATGATGATTTGGATGTAATGAGGACATGGTTTCAAGAAGGCGATATTGCGATAGTCGATAGAGGCACTTTGTCATTTGGTCGGGCCTCCGGAAATGTTTATTTCCTTCATCAAGACAATAACTTGAGATTTTGAAAGAAAGTCAGCAACAATATATCACAGACGAAAACACTTTGTCATTTGGTCGAGCTTTCGGAAATGTTTATTTCCTTCATCAAGACAATAACTTTAGATTTTGAAAAAAAGTCAGCAACCATATATCACAGAAACAACAATTCTTCATTGAACGTCAATTATAATGAAATTGGAAACACTTTAAAACTGTTCATATCTCTTATTTGTGACACACTGTATTTTTTTTTTAAATAAGGGCACTTTAAAATACTGATCGACGTGTCCAAACATATTTCCGAAAGAAACAACAAATTTAGTGAACTGATTTCATTTCATCTATAGGTCATTCACCAAAGTCTGATCCCTGAGTATATATAGACGATATCCTCACTACATAATATATTCTCATGATATCTCATCAAGAAATAAATCAGGAGACATCCTGAATATAAAAATATACTGAATATATTTATTAGACATCTCTTCGAATCTCATACCTAATTATAGTCCCAGGCTCATCTCACAATATCTCTGGTACTTATCGAATATATAAAATTCTTTGAACTTCTAATTCGAGCTGGGAGTTCCCACTACCATTCAGTATATCTTAGTGAGAATCCTCGTGGAAAGCAACAATATCCAAATTGAAATGTTGATATATACACTAGCTTTATGCATAGTTTGGTGTGCTTCATTTGCGAGAAGAAAATAATAATGGATATCCACTGTTAGTATAAATATTATTCGAATGAAATAATGACTGATATGAAACAAAAGTTCCCATTCTGTCATGAATAGAAAGTATGCAATGAAGTGGAAAAATTTGATGCTTTTAATTTCCCAACTGTTGTAAGTATTTGATTGAATATTGTAGATGAATTAGACAAGAGATGTTTTGAATGGTCTCAAACTTGAATGGATTCGTGTTAGTGACATTCCAATAGAATTTTTCACTCTACGGAAATGGAAACTGAGAATGAAAAATCTAGAGGATTCACTGAAACTCCTTCAATCGTGGAGTTTCCGGATGTGATTCTCACATATACGGAATTATAGATTTTCGATTTGATTTGTCTTGAGTATTTATAATAATAATAGTTATGTGAACCTCTAAGGCGGAACAGAAGAGTCAAACTACTCATTCATACAAGTACAAGAAATCTCTAATAATCTCTAATAAGTAAGTAGTAAATATATGACCCGTCGCGAACAACTATGGTCTACAATACTATGGTCTACGATTTCGTTATGAGTTCTGTCGAGGGCTGCAACCTTCTCTGCAAGTAGACCCGGGGACCATTCTTGTTTGCATCCGGTCATTTATTACGACTTTGAGGTTTACACCACCTACAGCAAACTCATATTTTCACTTGGTTAGGTGTATACAGTTCCAAATTTTTATGTTCACAAGTACTGGCGAATGTCACTGATGAGTCTCATAGCGGGTCGATACAGATCTCTTGCATTGTGTGAATAGAAACTTTTCCTAGAGATCAATTAACCTAACACCAAACTGATTTTTTTGCACTAGACGCGCGTTTCGCTAATAAGATTAGCATCTTCAGGAGAAGAAAATTTATCGAATTCATTATAAAGGATTTGAACAAAAATTATTCGTCTCACAATAAAAAACTCCCAAGGAAATTTTAAATTTCTCAAGAAAAAACCTCCAGTTCTCAACATGAGAATTCTCATATAATGATATCATTTTGTTTTCGAACACTATGATTTAAAGAAAATCGAGTTATTCTAATTTATGAATAGAATATCAATGTCCAACTCTGATTGGAATCTGAACTGTTTGAATCACTAGACCTTCATATAATTTGAATTATTGGTTCTACAAACTTCATCATAGTCATCATATATATTATGCAGTAATGAAACTTACTGTTTGAAATTGATAATTATCGATAAAATTGTGGTATTCAAATACAGAGAACATGAATGCGACCTTTTTTATGATTATTATTGTTATATGATTATTGGAAGGTTAGAGCCATAGCAAGAATTTGCATCAAATATAAGAAATGAGTTTACCGGAAGAACATTTTTGTATGTTTGAATAATGAAATCACGTTAGGTTTGTTTTCACGAATAAAAATATAAACTCACCACAAGTGAATATTCATTTTATTTCTAATTGCTTTTTAGTTAGGGAATATTCATAAAAGGTCATATTCTTCATCCTTGTCTTATCACTTACAACACTCATGAAATGCCAAACATGTTAACTAAGCTCACCAAGACAATGGCTCAGCCTAATGTTTCAAGTCTGACATGTGCAAATACTCCACTTTCATTTAACATACTTCCTAGATTCTAGAAAAAATCGCAGTGTGAAAAACAGTGACTGAAAGGTATTACCTTCACTTTTTTGCGAGTATTCAATTCTGAGTAATAATGTTAATTATTTTGATCTTCAAATATGTATGCCAACCAGCGTTACCCGACGTCCCGACTCTGGCGGTTTCACCAACGACTTCAATCTGGATTATTTTGCTAACTGGAATATTTATACGCATTTGTGCGTTGAGAAATTCCAGTTAGCAAGATTATCCAGATTGAAGTCGTTGGTGAAACTATAGATGGGAAATTAAATGTCCCGTGCGGAACTGGGTTAGTCCTCCTTTAAGGGATACCCGGAATATATTTTTTCTACAAAACGTGTTAAAAATGCCATTTTTAGCACTCCATAGAAGCCTTAAAAATGTCACTTTAAGGCACTGAGTGCCTCAAAATCACTTTATGGTACTGAGTGCCTTAAAATGTTTATGGCACTGCTGTCAAAAGTGAATTGTCAGATTTTGAAAGCAAACGTCAAAATATTTAGATTTTATTTATTAACATTAATATTAATAGTACAATTTGTGCAATTTGACGAATTAATTTCTTGCACTGCTGTTTTACCATTTTCCATGGCTAAGGAAGAATGATGCGTAGAAATAATTGAATTTCCAGTCGAAGTTGAGGCCACAATTTCTTCGGATGTTTGTTGTTGGATTGATGTTGTTGGTAATGTTCGCTGCACCGTTAAAATTTGATTCAAACTGTATAATTACTTCATTTGAACGTTTGTAGATAAAATATTGTATGATATACGTCTTAAAAGTACCTTTCAAGGCACTCATGTGAATTGCAGAATTCGCTTCGCTCATTCTGCAAACCTTCACATGCGTGCCTTGAAAATGTACTTTTAACACTCATATCATAAATAACTATTAATTAGTGTATTTCAAATTATTTATTCCAACATCAAACTGCTTTCTTGAACGCGTTTCATCCGAAACGAATTTAAAATGGTCGGGTCTCAGAAATAACTGCTCCAAAAATTTAATGAAAGCAGATTTACTCATCAAGTACAAAGTGGACCTATCCTGTTTCATCTTCGGTGGAGGGGAAAAGGAAAGTTTAATCTTTACAGAAATTTCATGGAATAGTAATCCCTTTAAATAATTATTCCCTCATGGTTAGTTACAATTTTTAAAACTCACTCAGACTATCATTTGACGCACTATATTTTTCTGATGAATAAAACTCTATTGAATTTTTTTTCAATTTTTTCTTTCTCAGGACTAAGAAGATCTGACGATAGGGTGAATCTGAAATATACAATTTTTACTGAAATACATTGGCTGTTTTTGCTATAATTTTTCACGTGATTCAAATTTCAAATAAAGAGATAAACGAGGAGATTGAAACCTTTGTTGTTGAAGTTGAAACTTTTCCTAGAAATTACCCTAACACCAAACTGATATTTTTGCAGTCGACGCGAGGTTAGCACCAAAACATCCATTGAAACTTCTAGATTCCATTCAGAATATATACATTTTATATATATTCACAGTCAGTGCTCTTCTGTATTGTTATCAATCTACGGGTACAGAATTCCCACCCTTTTGTTGTGAGCTTGGATACCTGTCGAACCTTTCTTGCTCAGGGATCTCTTTTCAAAAGAAGAGATGAGCTTTGGAATTCCTTACTTTTTTCTGAGGCTTATCAACTTCAAAAATTCAAAGGGAATGTTAATTCTTATCGTCTGTTCCTTGATTCACGCGGTGTTCTTTGAACATTACAGGGTTTCCCTTTCGTGTAAATCTACATATAAAAAAAATAAAAATAATGAAAACTTACCTGACAACGTCACTGAAAATCCGGTTTTGTTGCATGTTCAAAAAATTATTTGTCACGGAAGCTAATTATTATCCTACAGCTTATGACAAGCTTATCAAGAGGTGTTAGAATGATAGCTGTCGCTCATAGGATATCCATTGAAAACACTCCCAAAATGACATCCGACAATCCCAGACAGCTGGGAATAGTTTCGAAAATGATTTGGCTGCTCTCGATATTGGATTTTATTTCAATGCAAATGTTGTTGCAAAGTATCGATTCAACTATCGCCGTAAAACTTGCAGTTTTTCATACATCAGTCAATGACCCGTCTGATATGCCTAGCTATGAGCGGCTTTCAACGTTTTTGAACAAGCGATTTACCGCATCATTTACTGTACCATCCATTAAAAGGGGCAAAGAATCGAATATATAGATCATTCCAAACCCAGTACAAGTAGAGCACCTCACACTTTATTGGCTAATTCCCCCTTTTCTACTCGTATTTTTCCGTAGTCAATTTTTTTATCCACAAGTGTCATAGTTTTTTTTTAATGTCACCCACTGATCGTTATAAGATAGTAAAGGATAATCGTTTATGTTTGAATTGCTAGAGCAACTCCCATACCATCGACTGATTTACAGACAACTTTTCATGTCATAAATATATACAAAAACATCACAACTCATTACATTTCGAAAAAAATGATGAATCTCCCCAGGGATTCCCCACCTCTATTGAATATTCATGACCATAGTCCTCACTCCCAGTAGTGATTCCCGGCCACCATCGACCCATCCACATAATCCGCAGTCCCACACTGGCCATTTTTATTTTTATGAAATTTCATCTGCTACCGCAATTGTTGGGAAAATTCTCAAAAAGTTCGTTTAATATCAGACTCTGGTTCACAGAGTAATTCCATGAATCAAAACTGTGCTCAACGATGAGGGTTACCAAGCTCTCTTTCTAACAGTTCAGTTGGTGGTATAGGCCATTCTCCCATATCGAGAGCAGCCAAATTATTTTCAAAACTATACCCAGTTGTCTGAGATTGTTGGATGTCATTTTGGGAGTGTTTTCAATGGATATCCAATGAGCGACAGCTATATCATTCTAACACCTCTTGATAAACTTGTCATAAACTGTAGAATATTTTGCTTCCGTGACAAATAATTTTTTTCACAAGGGAAAAACCAGACTTTCAGTGACGTTGTCAGGTGAGTTTTAATTTTTTTCTATATGCAGATTTTCACGAAAGGGAAACCCTGTAATGTTCAAAGAACACCGCGTAAATCAAGGGACAGGAGATAAGAATTAACATTCACTTTGAATTTTTTAAGTTTGTAAGCCTCAGGAAAAATCTCTCTCGGTAAGGAATTCCAAAGTTGAACTCTTCTATTAAAAAGAGATCCCTGAGCAAGAAAGGTTCGACAGATATCCAAGCTCACAACAAAAGGGTGGGAATTCTGTACTCGTCGAGTCATCCGTGTAGATATTGCAAGGGGTGGAAAGATTGATAACAACTCAGAAGAGCTGGCACTGACCGTGAAAATATACATAGAAGAGAGACAAGTCTCCGACTCTTCAACAATGATCCAATGAAGTGAGCGAAGAATCACCAACAAGAAGGATTGCCTTTCTCTGAAGTTTCAATGAATGTTTTGATGCAGAATTATATGAGAACTATATTCCAATACAGGTCGTATCTGAGCCTTGTAGTTACCGAGATTACTATTGTTCGGAATCGTCGAATCGAACATATCAATAAAGGAAATAAATTCAGTAATATATCCACTGAATATGAGCAGGTGAAGGTAGGGTAAACACACGTGAGATCTTGATTGCGTGGGATTGGAATGGAAAGTAGTTCTTTCATTGTTTTCAAATAAACTTTAATGGATCGCCTTGGAACCATAACGAATATTTCCGAAGCTTACCTTATCTTCCCCTCAACTGCAGAGGGTTCGGATGAGTCGGTGGAAATAAATGAAATTATTGCACTATGATGTGTGGAAAATTCATCTTTGATGTCGTTCACAAACGGATATACTATTTCGAAGATAAGATTTGAGATTTAATCAATTTTGGCTTCAATCGCGCATCATTTCATTCATTCGATGAATCTCGATTGGTCGCAAAGCTGTGAGCTTTCCAAATTTATCAGCTATCGTTGACCAATGATAAGGAACGTGCTATCAGAATATAAACAATAGCTTGAGTATATTATAGAATATTTCAAAACCTCAAGAATGGGTGAAATGAATCTTAGATTCTCCGTATATATACAGGCACACCCACATACGCTACACAACATGCACTAGCTACAGCAATGCAAAGGGTTGAAAGAATATTTCATGGTTAACTCTCAACCAATATGTAAATGACATGTTCATCCAGTTATTTACTAATATCTGAAAATAAGATGACCTGAGATAATTAAAATAAGCAGCAGGTGACATGGTTTTCTGAATTTATTTTCAATCCTACTAGTCTTGATACTTCAATAAACCGCAGACAGATGTCAGCAAGACCTATGCATTATGAAAAGATCAAAGAACCACGTTCATATTCGAAAAATTAAGTTCACCACGAGGTAAACACATGATTTCGCTAAAATACAATAATGAAAACGGTGGTCACAGAAAGACGACCGGATCTACTTTTTGCAACATTCATTGAAACGAAATGAGGCTTTGATTACCTAGTTCATTAATATAATAAAATAGTTTTAATAGGTGTACCTAAGTGGAGGAACAGAAACCGGTTTGATGAGAAAAGAAAATATACAGAATAACTGGAAACAAAAGGGGTCCGGTTTTGTAACATCAAATATGCGAAATTTATAGTTGTCTATACGAAATAAAATGTAATGGATTCCTGATGATGGAAAAAGGATTGTTATCTAGTTGGCCGGCTTGTATCCTGAATAACAGGTAGAACTCTGGTAATTGTAACAAACACTGGTGGTTCAGAAGGCCTGAGAGGGCACTGAAATCCAAACTGGGTTAGCACCAACTTGAACAGATCCCGATGCATGCCTCTCGTTTACTTATAGCTACATACATTACTACTCGAGTGCGTACTGTCATGGTTTCAGTTTTTGGCGGACAAGAAAATCTCTCACATACGCAAAAATATTCCTGATACCGGGTACAGAAGAAGAAAAAATATAAGACGAATTTCTAATGTTTATTGATAACCAAAAAAGTGATTCACAGAACATTTGCTCCTTCGGGCCAGATTTTGTTCCTTCACATAGGTATCAATCCATATTGATGAACTAGGTAATCACAACCCCATTCTCCAGATTGTGTTAGGTTAACAACTCAAAAAACATTCATTCACCACGCAATGATGACCTACAAACGATCATATTTTTTGATATATTGATGCACAACACTGATAGAATTCTTCGATTGTTTAATTTTGAAAAACATTCATCCCAGTTCTCGTGATTATGAAGCCCCCCGTTCATCTTCATTCTGTACCGAAGTTACTTTTACGATCATATAGGTGCACAGTGGAAGAAAGTATCAACCCTCCGAGATGTTCCTTGATAAACTCTCCACCAAAATGAAAATTCCATAATCCCTACAAAAAACACCAACTATCCAAATAGAATACTCTGCTATTTGTTTGGTAAGGAACTTAAGTTATCGAATAGTATCATAGTACGGAATCTTCCATAGAGGCAACACTCCTTTATTGGTTTTCATCGGAGAGAAAAAGTGCTTTCAGCATCATAGTTTCATTAACAGTTTGATCTGTTCAGTTTGTAGAGATACGACGTTGGTGTGACGTGACGAACAAAAAAAACAATTGGTAGATCTGTATGGGATATGTAGGGAGGTGTCGTTCAAGAGAAGCACATGGAAGGTTCTGCTAGACCATTGTTTCTCAACCTTATTTTGCTTACCGCCCACTTTGAGAATTTGTTTTTTTCTAGAGCCCCCCATCTTTATTTCACCTACCATCTGTCGCTAATTTAAAACAGCTATTGCCACGATTATATTAAACGTAAGATATTATATTATAGTCGTAAGATAGGAATAAGATAGAAAAATGAAAGAAGAATGTTTCAATGGGAGCAATTAAAACGCATGCTTAGTTTTATTGAGGTATATATTTTTTTTCATTCAAAAGACATGCATTCATGACATAACTAATAAGATGGTTGAATTTGATGCATTTTAAGGATTTTGTCGATATTAGGCTCGATTTTACTTAAAAACAACCGTAATTCGCCGCGTTCAGTAACATGAAGCCGATTTCTCTTTTTAGTTACCAACGTCGCTACAGCACTAAATCCATGTTCAGCTAAATAGTAAGATGGGAATGCTATCAGAAATCGTTGAACAATCAACCATAATCCTGGGTACAGTTGTGAAATCGGCTCCTGCAGCCAAAATTCCTGGTAGCCATTCTTGAATTTAATTTTTAATTCCTCATTTTTCGTCAGTTCTATTAGTTCTTCTTCCAACTGGGATGACCCTGCTGTGTTAACATATGAAAAAGGATCCAAAACCCAGTCTGGTATGTCCATGTTTGAAACGTCCTGGAATCGTTTCTTGAAATCTCTATGGAGGTTTTTCAAGTGTTGACAGTAAACAAGCAAGTCGTCGTTATTGGATGATACTCCTGATAAATTTGGGAAGTTGTTGAATTCCCGTCTGCCGATATTTCTTTTGTATAATAGTAGTTTGGATACGAAAGCAGCAATGCTATTTTTTGTCTTAATCAAGTTTAAGTCATCACCTTGAAGTTGGAGGTTGACATCATTAAACAATTTATACAGGTCTGTCAAGTACGCATGCAATATCGTTCTTTGATGAGATGAGGTTGTCGCGCAATTCTGGGTCTTTGTTTTCTAGGAGCTCTATCACAGATCCAAACAGATTTTTAAATCGAGTCAAGCAAGTAGCTTTTGACAGCCAGCGCACCTCTGTGTGAAGCAGCAGTCGGTTGAAATCTTCATCATTGGCAATGCAAATCTGACTGAATAATCTGTCATTCAACGAGTTACTTCTGATTTTATTGACTGATCTGATGACATATTGCAGTGATATATGTAGGCGTTTATTCTGATGTTTCGCAACCAAATGCTGGCGTTGAATTACGCAATGCACAGCAAGCACGTCAGGAACTCAATTTTTTTAAGCACGCTATGAAGCCTTTGTGACCCCTGTCATAGCCGGTGCGCCATCCGTAGCAACTGACAAAATATTATTCAAAGGAATTTCCTTTTCGGCACAAAACTTTTCAAGGGTATCAAATATAGTTTCTCCTTTTGTATCTGTTTCCGAACTTGTAGCATACAATAGTTCTTGACATATTTTCTCATCCTTAATGAACCTCACGTATGACAATAACAATGTTTCATTGGTGGGTAAAGTGGACTCATCCAGCTGAATTGAAAATTGACAAGTCTGCAGATAATTGCACAATGATTCTTCAATGTTTTTAGCCATCTCATTTATTCGTCTTTGCACAGAACTATTGCTCGAAGGAATTTTTCGGATAATATCTGCAGCTGGATTATGGATTACAGTGGTTGCCGGTAGAATTGCCGGTAAAATTAAATCTTCCCCAATAGTGTGTGGTTTCCCTGTTTTAGCCTTCAACAGTGAGATATTGTACGAAGCTCGAAGTCCGTCATCGCCTTGCTTGGAAGCTGATGAAAAAAGTTTTGATATACCTAGTTGGCTGAATTTCGTACTTCTTTTTCATATCTTGAAAATAGGTCACATCTTTGTCTTTCTTATCCGGGTGTATTTTATCAAAATGATCTTGAAGCCTAGAAGGCTTCATTGCTTCATTTGAAAATGTTTTTTTACAAATAAGGCACAATGGCGATGATGGATTTGTGGGATTTTCGATAAATCCGTATAATTTCTTTTTTGCTTCTGACATGGTTTGCACTTTACAGATACGTGAGTAAAAGATTAACTTTCAGAACCCTGCTCTCAATTGCGCGCGATAATGCTAATGAAAATAAAATGAACAATCATTGCCTTTATATAGGTTGGAGATATTTAACATGTAACGACAGGAATAAGATTAACATGTAGTGACTCGTTTATAACACCCGGCGCGAAAGGTAAGGGCGGACGCCGCGCGGGGGCAAGGGCGACGCGGGAGCAGAGTGAGGGCTCAGACCTGTCGACGCATGTACGTCACTTGCTGACTCCCGAATGCCCCGAGGACACTGACGAATAATAAATTAATATTAATATCTATTTCATCTTGAAATAATAAAAACCTTTCGGAATAAGCCATTTTAGTGAGATAAATCTGAAATTTTACGGTAGGGGTTGACCGCGGCCCCAAGCCGGTTCGCTTGCCAGTTTAGATTATAAACATACACAAAACATCAGTTAATAATTATTAATTGATTAATATTTCGTGTATGATCATTTCATTATAATTTCAACAAATATTAAGTATCTTTTGGAAATTAAAATTTATATAATCTTAATCTCTGTACTTTAACGTCGATTGTAGTACTTTTTATTCTATAGTTTTTAGTAATGATGATTTCAATCCATTACCCGTCCTACCAAAATACGTGCACACGTGATAAAAATGATTACAATACCTACAATAACAAAAATTAAACGATAATAATTTTTATTTTACTTCAGTACGTGATAAGCGTGTATTTTTGCCTTTTTAGACTATATTATTAATCTACCCACGCCCCCTCTGTGCCAATGCCCCTTTATTTTCTCTGGGTCTTCCACTGCTCCCCCGAAAGTCTCAAACGCCCACAAGGTGGCGTTATCGCCCACGTTGAGAATCTATGTGCTAGACGGATGCATCTAAAGGATACTGCTTCATTCATTGGATTAATTGATTGAGTGGTATTAAAATGTTTATTTTTGGGTGAAGAATTGCTTTTTGGTTATCAGAAGTGTCAACTTAAGTTAAATACACGTTGGCAATGTATATTGATTCGGCTCACTGTCTACCAGTTCAGAGTCTTCGTCATATTAACAATAATTCAATTAATTCTGCACAATCTCAGATTTCATTTCAATCTCAAGAATCATATATGGCTCAAAAACTACCGCTGATCTGATCGATAGTGTAAGATCTCAGATTCGCCAGATCTACGTTATTTCGTCAAAGATCAAATTATGAAAATATATTGGGATAAGTAATTGTTAATGAAAATGTACGCGTGCATTGGGTATTTTCACAACTTTTCGTACGGACAACTTTGAATTTCGGGTTATATATCTCCCAAGTTTTTGAATTCGTTGACCCTCAAGGGGAGAAACATCGATTTCTCGTTCTCATTTTGAACATAGAATGTGGAAACAAATGCGTGATCAGAGACTGAACACGTTCTTAGTACTCAATGAAACTAACAGAGAGATCCGTGCGCAAGATACATCCATGCAAGCATATTTATACTCACAGGTTCTTTTTTGAAAACATAATTGGGGGGATTTTATATTGCTGACAAAAAACCCGTCAAGATGTAAAAAAATATTTCGGTAGTATAACCTTCCATTGATGGTTCTGATTGCCTATGCCAACTAAATATATATTATAAGAATTTACATAACATGTTCAGCAATTTTCAGAGTAGGAGCCGAAAGAGGTCCATTCAATTCGAATATTTCCCTCATATATAAAATGTCCCATAAGAGCAATGCAATTATCGACAACTTACAGCGGTAATTGCATTGTATCAAGTCACCATAACAACACATTCGAAACCGTATCGCTAGACGTCGGTAAACAACACAAATAAATGTCAGATAGACTTCCAAAATAGAAAAACATTTCGCGTTTGGGTGAGTACTCCATACTATTACAATCTATAGAGGAAAGTATAAATGAACAAAAAATAACATTTCCTTGAGAATTTCTTCATTCGTGAAATATTCCAATAAATTACATTCGTGCATAAAAATGACTAGATAGTTTTGCATTCAAGCGTGATATCTTATACAAATTGCATTCGGTTATTTTCATATTTTGTAAAAGAGCCCTCGTCCTTCGGACTCGGGCACTTTCGCCAAAATATGAAAATGAACTCTTGAAATTTTTAGATATCACGGTTTCTTGCAAAATTATCGGTTATTTTTATGCACTCGAGCAATTATAACCGAAAGTATCACAGTTCCAAATTTCACCAAAAGACTCAAATCTTCGACTTTATGTCATAATTCTTATTGTCGCTCTACGGCGCTATTACAAAAAGATTGAACGGGATTGGTGCCTTTTACTAGAATGACACTTTTAATTCCGGGACGGTTTGATAACGAAAAAAATTTCTACTCAAAAGTAAATGGAATTCCTGATGCATCTCAGATAAAATCATGAGTATATTTCATGTTTGTAATACGCTAGAAACTGCTAATTGATTTGAAATTCCGCAAGTAAATGCCATTCACAGTTTCAAACGTGAACAGGTGACCCGCGCATTCTTGCAAAACTTCCATTCATATTTTTGTACCGATATTCATAGAGTGTTACCTATTATTTCAGACAAGAATGGATGTTTACTCCGGAAAATAACTGAGTTCGAACAATGACAACACAGCACCAATTGTATACAAAAATACGAAGTATTAAAAATTTTCCTCTACGATGGAAGGAAAAGGAGTATGTCAGAACATCCATAAAATGAACGTGATCCGAAAAACTCTCCATTGTGTGATTTATTACCAAACAGTTCACAAAACCGCTACAGGTGTTCCAGTACACAGGAGTTTCTCCAGGCGTGAAGCGGTTTTGAAAACCGTCCAGTGAAAATCAAAAAATGAAGTAATTTTATAGATTTTCATCAAGTGTCGGCCAATTCCATCAGTTATTGACGACCTTTGTCCCATTCGAAGTATATCCTCTGTGATCAGCAAACATCAGGAAACGGATACCCACCTGAGGACTGTTGAAAAAATTTAAGAACCGTCCCGAAAGTTATCGAGTACAAGCAATAATATTTCAAAAAAATATCGTCAGATATTCCAAAGAAAAATCTAAACGGTATACAATATAGGCCAGACATTAATGATTTCATTTTTCCAACGCAAACTTCATTAATCGATATATATATATATATATATATATATATATATATATATATATATATATTGAATATCACAGAGAATGGCGCATGGGGCACGAACCCTCTACTACTGATTCTTCAATTTTCCCAATGAAAATCTCTTTTTACCAACTGAGCATTATACTTAGTGAAAAACCTTATAACCAATCAATACAAGCAAAAAATTTCACAGCCACGATCATTGAGTTGAGAAATTTTCAGACGTATGTGTAGAGACAAGTGTCGCATGTAACTGTCAATGCCCTTCAAATCGTCTATAACTGCTTCGTGAATCATTGTCTCAATTCACACTTATTCCATAAAGTTCTCTGTATCGTCATAATTGCTATGGCACCAGTAGCGAGAAGTTTTACAACACACACACACTGGAAAAATCTAGCCCACTCTGATGAAATCGAATAAAATAACTGTTTTGACGCGCTGAGGTCATAGAAACAAGGTATGAAATTTTACAAATCACCGCATCGCTAGAAAAAGGTTTGGAAAAAGTGGAGTAGAACAATTCTTAAATGCCTGGACTACTAACCGAGTGGGGCTACACGGATTGTGGAAATGTAGCTTCTTCTACGAGGTATACATACTATTTTTTCTAAAATCGTTCACCTCATATCCTTGCTTTTACTTATCATACTGTACGTTGCGTTCATTTTTATACTGTAGAGAAATAATATATTTAATAACAATCATTCGAAAATGTGCTTAGTTCTGATCTTCTCTCAGGTTGGAAAATGACCACTTGTTCAGTCGTTCGGCAACTGACTTGGTCGACTATTCGGCACTTTCTCAACTTCATTTTCCCGTCTTATCGAAAATATCATCTGCCCATCGTAATTCATAGAGTGCCTAGATCCCTCTAACGTGTACACACTGACGTAGTTGCACAAAACGTGCTATTTCTGACATAATAATACAATTATTACACATTATACCAGTACCAAAATGAGAGAAAAGATAAAGGTACTCACATCCTCTCTTCAAAATCACGAACTGCCTCCATAACTAGCACGCTAGTTTCCGAAAATGTCACTTCATTGTTTCTGTTCCTTTTCAGGATTCGGTGATCTTGTCACTCGAGGCGAGTCCACTTTTATTGTCAGAAATTAAGCTAATATTTCAGTTATTCAGCCAAATGTTGATATTTGCATCAATCCTCGTTAAATTCAACGAAAATATATGTGAGATATGAAATCCGAATGAATTCATTGAAACTGAAGGAGCTCAATTGAGAAACATTCCAACCTCTATTTATGCAAATGACAAAAAAAATGTATTGTAACAAAGGCCACTCAATATTTATTGTCGAAAATGCCGTTAATATTCTAGTAAGTGTCCAATCCAAATGATGATTTTTGCAACGATACCTGTTGAAATTAATAAGATGTGATTAGAACTGAAGATACTAATTCTTGAACCGTTTTATAATTCACGTAGCCGAATGATATTCACAAAGAATGACAATATTAAACATTTGTGAAAGCGTCATGAAATTAGTAAATTCGAATTCCCACTTGAATCACAAATAAGGATCGAAATTCATCTTACGAGTAATAATTTATTGTTCAATTCATCAAATTATGTCGAATGATTGTATATAAAATACTATACGGCAAGTGATAAATATATCTTTCTCGAAATATATTCCTCCATCGGAAAAGAAATAATTCACTTTCCGCCTGTCTAGGTATGTACCAAACTATTTCCATCATACCTCGGTTGGGTTATGCTTATGAAAACAGTTCTTTTGTGGTTTCATCTTCGTTTACTTCAACAACGTTGTGTGAACTAACGTTGACAAAAGTAAAATTTATCAACTATTAAAATCTTATATGTCAAGATTATGTTATCGGGTTTTACTTTTGTTTCTTTAATGGTAATTGGGCGCCGACTAACTCTAAGGATAAAAACTAAAATTTTGATTTTCAAATCTAACAGTGCGTGAACGCCATTCACTTGTTGCTCACTCGAACCACAGTATAAGTAGATACAGTAGTCCCACTCAGTGGCGGTTCCTTTGATGTTGGTGTCCAGGAGTTTCATTTTTTATAATGCTGACGTCATTGACACTAATGACATTTCTCCCTACTACAATCCCAACCAAAGCGTTTAAACACTGCTCAA
Source organism: Zygogramma bicolorata (assembly GCA_032362365.1). Taxonomy (NCBI): domain Eukaryota; kingdom Metazoa; phylum Arthropoda; class Insecta; order Coleoptera; family Chrysomelidae; genus Zygogramma; species Zygogramma bicolorata. Next base: position 75,535 of record JAVJAQ010000580.1, read on the forward strand.
CATAACAACTATTGATATAAACTGCTCAAAAAAATATAGTCGATGTAAGAATCTGGGAAAAGTTTAGAAATACAATGATGAAGTATATGTTTCAAGTAGGTTTTAAAAATCTATGGATTCGGCAGATGTTCAATATATTCAGATGTGGCAAAAAGCATTTTCATAAAAAAGAAATTGAGTAGTGTTTAATTATTCAAAAATAATTTCTCGAATGTATATTATGTGATAGCTACAATATTGTATGTGAAGGATTTTGGAGACGGAGAAATTGTCAAAAGATATCACTGAGAAGCCTGAATCCGTTTTGACTATACCTTTGTATATGTTGTCTGACTGAAAACAATTACTACTTTAGCTAATACTCGACAGATATTGAATTATATCATCTCCTCAGATTGATGTTTGGAGTCATTATTTTGTGGTGAATAAATGCTTTCTCTGTAGTTTTTTTGGTTATTTACTTCTACCACAATGTTGAAAAATTCATATCTGATATTTGAATATATAGAAGTCTAATCTACCCCGAAAAATTGAATATATATATATATATATATATATACCATATTATAAAAAAAAAAATATATATATATATATATATATATATATATATATATATATATATATATATATATATATATATATATATATATATATATATATATATATATAACATATAGTATAGCTTTCGGAAGTTCATTTCTACCTTCCTCAAATAAGAAAACTCACTTTAGGTTTTGAAGAATACACTTTATTCAGAAAAAACTCATATTTTGTCATTGCTAAAGTAAAATGAGTTGTGGATACATATAAACAATGGGTGTTCAAGAAGTACAGAAAATTTACAAATGTCGAAGGTCGTCAATAGATTATGAACATAGTGAACTTCAATATATCAATACCTCAGGTAGGTATTATAAGTGTTTAATACAGGCAACTCAAAAGATTTCGAAATTACTTTATTCTGTGTTCAAAATTCTATTTATTTTATTCATTAAGACAAATTCTCTCCAAACTATAAGAACAAGAATTTGAAAAACTTCTACAAATATTTTATGCCCGGTTTCTGAAAATAGAGACATATTCGGTAAAGTGAATAAAGGTTGAGCAGATGTTCATACTCAAGTTATTTGAGACAAACTTATACGGGTTGTCGAGATATGACAAGTACAGATCTATAGTTGGAAATCATGCTCACTTTTATTTACTTCACCCATTGAGTATCCAAAACTTCAACTCAGAGAAGTATCACATATTTATTGGAATTTATTTCATTAGTTTTTTAATAAAATTAGTATTACGAAATCAGCAATGCACAAAAGTTATAGTTAATGACACATTTTTGAGTATGATGAAATCACAGGTAGTGGAGTAAAGATGCAACAATCATTTTACATTTGCAAGTTATATCATTACATTTTGGAAGATCGTTGGAAAATGTTGAGTATAGTCATGTTTATTCTGGCACATTCTTAATGGACAAAGTTGGGTGACATACATTTTTATTATATAATAGCTTAAAATTCTTGTTCTTATAGTTTGGAGAGAATTTGTCTTAATGAAAAAAATTAATAGAATTTTGAACACAGAATAAAGTAATTTCGAAATCTTTTGAGTTGCCTGTATTAAACACTTATAATACCTACCTGAGGTATTGATATATTGAAGTTCACTATGTTCATAATCTATTGACGAGCTGGTGCCTGGAACAGGACTCAATAGTCTTTTATGTTTCACAGTTGATGTGGCAGGAGAAACACTTATTGCCTTCCTTGTGGTACTGATATTATCAAAGCTTATAGTGTTGTCCAAAACTGTTACATCTTCGTAGGTTTGCCTGCTTTGAGAGGTGCCTGCTACACTCTCAGAAATTTTCAACATCTCAGTATCATCAACCAATGGAGCATCTTGAAAATAAGAAAAAGTATGGTAGAATGCATTGTCTTGCTTTCATTAACATAAAGTTTTCTACTGTTGACTGGGCTGCATTACTCTAAACTATTTCTTTACCTTCCTCCGAGGGGTTCATTTCATCAAAAGAACCAGTGGGAACTGCTTCTTTTTTCAATCTGTTTTTCTGCAAGTTGGCAAACATATCACTTCCAAAGTGCTTACTACAGACACGAAAACGGGAATAGCATTCTTCAGACGTAAACTTGTTCAGTTTATGCACTTTCAAAATAGCCTTCCATAAAGCGCACCTAGGTATGAAAAAATCTCAGTAAAGTAGTTTTTTACAGTTTCAGAAGATAGTCACCTTGCATCATCTTTGGGAATCCTAAAAAAACTCAATTGGTGATTTTCCCTCGAGTTGCTTGAACATACTATGCAAAATTTGCATTGTTTTTTAAACACAAAATCAGCCAAAACTGTAGACATTTCGCTATTCAATATTTTGCAAAAACCAGCAAAAACGAATGAAATAATATGCGAGAAAACGTATTAACAGTGTAAAATTCAAGGAAATCAAAAAGGTTATGTTTTGAATGTTTTCATTCGTCGTCGTTGCATTTTGCACTGTTGCCAATGTGACAATTATTATAATCCGATATGCTATTGTAGATTTGACAAAAATTATCACTTCGAATGAAATACTTGAAATATTTATAGGGATCGACGCCTCATCCAGATATACTCCTGCAATCAGAATTTAAAAAAATAAGAAACCTGCTTATAACATTTTTCATGAGTGTAAAGTATTATACCACAGTAGGTTAGGTGAAACCTATGAAATTCGACAACTATGGAAGGATGTTCATCAAAAGAGGCATAACTATGGCAGGGGTGCGTGCCTTTCTCAAACTGGTCGTTTGCGCAGACCCAAGACAGCAACTCCTGGGTCTGCGTGTAGATAATTTCAACCAAAAATTACCCGAACTGGGACTACTGTATATAACTATACTGTGCTCGAACTACGAAACTCTTCTGTCTGTTGACGACGGGTTGTTAAAAAAGGGTCGTCTACCTGCTCTATGGGGAAGTTAGACAAAACATTCACGCGGCGTTGCCATGGGCAGTGGTGTCGCGGAACATGGAAATACTTATATTTTGAATTTATAATTTACGAAGGCAATACTACAACACGCCCCCCCTCTAGAATGGGTTCACGACTGTTTGATTTTGTTCTTCATTGAATACAAAAACAAATCATGGGTTCAAACAGTTCCAAAAAGAGTCATAAAACATTATTACTAGGTTTAAATTCAGACTATTTGCTTTCTAAAAACGCATGTTACTAAGAATCGTCTTTCGTTCTATTAGTTCATAAGTAGCAACCACTAAATATTCTTAATTCATGTCCATAGAAATGCTGTGAATACTTATATGGTCAATATTGAAATTTCAATAATTCGTCAGAAAATGACGAGAAAATTGTCAAAATGAAACAGGAAAATCCTCACAAAATAATAGGGAAATTGTCACATCCGGGAAAATCGTCACAAAATAATGGGAGAATTGTCACAATATAACGGGAAAATCGTCACAAAATAACGGGGAAATGTCACAATATAACAGGAAAAACGTCATAAAATAATGAGGGAAATTGTCACATCCGGGAAAACGTTGTTAGTGCGTCCATCTAATAACTAATCCATGGTTGACAGGGAAGCAGCCTATCAATCTGTTCCAGTGTGTCACCATGAGAAACTGCATCAGCTCTTCCGTCTGGCAGGATTGTCATAGTTGAGTTTCAAAGGTACCAATGGGCACACGCATGTACCTAATAGGGAAGTAACTCCAATGGGAAGGAATTTGCGATGGCGGCAATCCTACTCCGATTATCATCGGTTGACTTCTCTACGGCTCTCTGAATCAAATCATCAGTTCGTCCATCTGATGATAGGGAGTGATAGTCAGGTTACTGGGACAGTTCATCGTCCGATAAAAAACCGTCACACGGAGATTTGGAACTCTTGTCGATGTCGGAGGAAACTTCGTCTTCATCATGGGAGCTTTCATCGTTCAGAAGTTCATCTTCCGAGATTGTTGTGGATGATGGTAGAGGGCGGATGTTGTCAACATGGAACTTCAGCTGAATTCCATCACGGGTAATGGTATAAACATTATCGGAATGTTTTTCTACTACTTCGCAAGGACCAATCCAAGAGGGGTGAAAAGCGTTGTCGCTCACAGGTCTGGTTTCTCTGGTCATCACCTGGTCTCCTGGTTCATAGGTTGGAGTTCGCGCTTTCTTCTTCTGAGCGTAGCGGGCCTGGTATAGTTTCTGGCGCTTTCGAATGTCTTCTATCCGGGCCTCGCGGGCATTCCCTTGGTTGGCAACTGGTATCCGGTTACGAGGGTGGTCCCGGTCTCCAGGTGGTTGTAGGTTGTAGCCAAGTAAGGCTACAGCGGGAGAACGTCCAGTAGCGGCATTGGATCGGCACCTAAGCGCAAATAGGACGCGGGGCAGCCACTTATCCCACTCTTTGGGGTGTTTGTTTAACATAAATGCTCGTAAAGTATGCTTTAGTTCCTGATTTCGTCTCTCAACAGGGTTTGCTCGTGCATGAAAGATTGCAGTCGTTACATGATTGATTTTATGTTTTTTACAGTACTCACCCCAAAGGTTTGAAATAAATTGCGGCCCGTTGTCCGATATTAGTGTCTGGGGATAGCCAAAGCGGGAAAATATATCTTCGTCGAGAAACCTGATGATTCGCTTAGTTGTTGAATCTCTAACTGCTATGGCTTCTAGCCACCTCGAGAAAACGTCTTCAACAACAATAATAAAACGGTTTTGGTTTTTTGATCTAGGATACGGACCCATGACATCGACGCTTATCATTTCCCAGGGATTCTGAGGACTGTGAGAATCCAAAGGGGCGAGGGGTTGATTTAACGTTTTAACAGAACGACATACTATACAGTTTTTCACGTACTTCGCTACGTCTTTAAACAATCCCGGCCAATAGTAAACACATTTAATTTGCCGATAAGTCTCAGCGCGTCCAGGATGCCCTGCAAATTCTGAGTCATGATAATGATGAAGTATTCATGAAGAGAAAGAACTAGGAACAACCAATTCTTTATCACGTGTAAACAAAAGACCATCCTCAATATAATATTTATTAAAAAATGACCAATCATTTTTTGTTTTCGGACCATTTTCATGAATAATGTCCCAACGATGACGTTTTTCCTGAAAAAGTTTATCATACAACTGGACTTGTCTTGCTTGTTCATAGACTGATGATTCATCAACAGGAGCGATAAATTGAACAACAATCTCATCAGGAGTCTCAACTGGTTTAAATATGTTTTCTATGGGTGGTGTGGAAAATTGATCATTTTCAGGAAAAAACATACGGGATGTATCATTTACTTCTTCGGGTATGTCGATTTCATTAGGGTTACGAGATAAAAAATCAGCAAGTTGGTTTTGTGAACCTGGACAATGTTTTATGTCGAAAGAAAATTCAGAAAGTAATAAAGACCATCTTGTTAATTTTGATTTTACATCGGACTGTTTATTTAGCCAAGTAAGTGCACGACTATCAGTGACAAGGGTAAAGTGATTATCTTCCAAATATGGACGATACCGTTTCACGGCCCAAATTATCGCAAGACATTCTTTTTCATTGATATGGTATTTGCGCTCAGCCATATTAAGGCGAGCACTGGCATGGGAAATTATACGCTTTTTACCTTCCTGATCATACTGATATAATACTGCACCAATGCCTATGGCACTGGCGTCCGTCTGTAAAATAAGTGGAAGAGAAAAATCGGGTCTACGTAAGGCGACAGGTTGAGAGACTGCAGTTTTGATGGCTTCGAATGCCAACTGTTCTCTTTCACCCCATCTCCATTTCACTTTATTACTCAGCAAATCGGTTAAAGGAGCTGCCAACTCTGACAGATGTGGTACATATTCCCGCAACCAGTTTATTACGCCTAAAAACGATTGTAAATCTTTCTTACCTCTAGGTAATGGAAAATTTTGAACTTGTAAAAGATGTTTTGTTTGTGGCTTGTTCAGATCGCCTTCAATAGTATGTCCAAGATAGTCTAAGTTATCAGTCACAAATTTACATTTTTCTAGAGAAATATGTAAGTTATGTAAGGCTAGTCTTTCAAATACCAACCGCAAATGATTCATGTGGTCTTGGTGATTGTCCGAAAATATTATAATGTCATCAAGATATGCCATAGTGAATTTGTGGATATAGCCGGTTAGTACTTCCTGTGATATTAATTTCTGAAAAGAACTGGGAGCATTTTTCAGACCGAACGGCATAACCGTAAATTGATAATGACCTCCATCTGGGGTACTGAAAGCTGTTAAAGGTTTCGCTCTATCGGTTAAAGGGATTTGCCAGTATCCACTTCGCAAATCTAGGGAAGTGAAAATTTTTGCAGTACCGAGTTCTTTTAAGGTATCTGAGATTTTTGGAAGGCGTACACTTTCGTCTGCGGTAATATCATTAAGTCTTCTAAAGTCTACACAAAATCGAGGTTTTTTTCCACTTTTTTCGATAATGACTGGGGGTGAAGAATATGGTGATATTGACGGTTCTATAACTCCTTTAGTTAACATCTGATCTACCTGTTCATTGAGAATATTTTTTTTATATTCGCTCATCGGGTATGGCTTGATTTTTACAGTGTTATCGGAAGTTAAACGAATATCATGTTTCACCGTGCGAGTTATAGTTTGTTTTTTTGGATCGTCAAATAAGTAACTGAATTCTTGGAATATCTTCTGGTATTCGGTTTCAATGTTGGGTTCTAATTTATCAAGTTTAAATTCATGAACAACAGTAGATATTCTCATAGGCGATGAAAGAAAATAAATAGTTCGTCGTTCTTCCTTTCCAAAATATATACATTTTCTAAAGGTATCCACAACAACTTTATTTTCCAGAAACCACGGAAACCCTAAAATACAGTCCTCTTCTAGAGAATCCATAATTAGAAAGTTAGAAGTTAAATTTAGATCTAGAATAGAATATTGAATGTCAAACTGGCCTCTAGTATTGACTTTAGTAACGCCACACCCAAACTTCATTGTTTTTGCAAAAGTCTGTTTTGTTTGTTCGAAAAATTTTGAATGAAAAATATTTACATTTGAACCACTATCTAAAAGTGCGTTGATTTGATATCCTCTGAATTTTATTGGGATCCTCGGCAGACCTACGAAATTTTCTACCTGCGATGACATCACAATCGAGGAGTCGCAGGCCATCACCCGATTGTCCTCTAGTTTTTTGACCTTGAATATGGGAGGGCTTCAGCTTGGTCTTTGGATCCTTCGGGGTTTTGATATCTTTTTGGTATGGCTCCTGTTTGTCGATTATCGTCATGCTTTGCTTGTTTATCTTGATTGCGGTTGAAGTACGGGTTTTTTGGACATTCGTTATGATAATGCCATTCAGAACAGTATCGACAACGGTTGGGTGGAATTTTCCTCTCTTCCTTCGTGGTTTCGTTTACTGGAACATTTTCTTTGTTTCTGCTAGCAAAGTTATATTTTACTGATTGCTGACTTATATCTTTTTCGATGGAAGAAGCTATTTGGGCCAGTTGTTCAACAGACTCCAATACTAGGCCTCTAAGTCTGGATCTTATTTCCGGTTTGAGTTGTTCCCGCAGCAAATTAATCAGAATGATTTCAGGTACCTGTGGCGATAGACGATGGAATAGACATCTTTTTTTCATGATGAAGATATCGACATCTTCTTTTTCTGTCTGAGTTTTGCCATATAGTTGGGTCGTTAATTGCGTTAAAAGAGCGGTGTTATTGAAACGCTCTATAAAACTGGTTTTAAACATCTCCCAACTCATTGATAATTGTTGGTATGGCTGGTACCATTGGGCTGCGGCACCTTTGAAGAATTTGGATGCGAACTCTGCTTTATCAGTATCGAGAATTTCTGAGCGGGAAAAATATTCTTCCATTTTTCTCAAGAATAGTAACGGGTCTTCGGTTTCGGATCCAGTGAACAGATTTTTAGGTTTTTCTGTATCCGGTTTTTGCATATTATTGGCTATTGTTTGGACGGCAGAGAGAAACGCTGTGGTTAGTTCGGAAATATTGCTCCCCGGTGTAGATGATGGAGGGGGTGGAACTGGATTTACAAAAGGATTTGTCAGAATTGAGTCATTTTGGCCTTGAAATGGGGTATTTGGAATACAAGATTCCACTGAATATTGATTGCGGTTTTGGATAGGAATTTGGCCTTGAAAACTATGTATTTGATTTGGATAATTGTGAGCATAGAGTTCGGAAAATGGTGTATTGAGGAAAGTATTTTGTAGAAAGTTATCGGATGCTGCATTTTGCGATTGGAAATGATTAGGAATGAATGGGCTAGAATTCCTTGGTTCGTTGTGTCTCGTTCTTTCGAAATATCTGACGTTATTTGTTCCGAAGTGCACTCTCGGAGATGAAGTAGCAATCGGATTATTGCTTTGAACGCTGTTAATCTCATCTAGTACTTCGTAAGTATCGAAGAAATCTTCATCATCACTATTCATGGCCATTTTTTTTTTTTTTTTAATAGGTAAGTCTATCCCGGAGATCACAATAAAAATTCGAACTAGGACATTTAATTTAATTTTATAACCAACTTATATTCAAACGGTCGAATCTATTTTCTTTCATGCACCTGAATATATATTCCGAATAATTTATTTCGTTTTCCCCTGTAAAACAATCAAACCAGATCCGAATGTCACTCACGAAATATTTTCTCACCCTATATACGCGGTCTAATGCACCGAGTTCCCTTTTGAAATAAACTCAATCTCAATCATTCATATTACTTTTGGCATAAAACATTCGCGGACAATCTATTTTGTCAGACCACCCTATATTATATACTATAAAAAATATCGTATCGATGTCTATATGCTAGAAAGCAAGAAAAGTATAACGCAAATGTGACCAGATTAAAATCACATTTCTTTATCTTTAACAAGTAAGTAATTTGAGCAAATCTCTTCGTAACCATCAATTTCGTATGTGAGAAAATCAACGAAAGGGTAAAGTGAAATGATATACAGAATTTATATTGGGATTGAAACAAAAGCAAACATATCAAACGAAACTTACCTGCTCTCCAGACGGCGTGCCTGTGTTGAGGAACTTATTTTTAACGAATATTATAATTTGATTTAAGGGAACGTTCACTAACTCCAAAGTGAAAATGCCCACATGTTTAGGCGACATGTTATCGGGTTTTACTTTTGTTTCTTTAATGGTAATTGGGCGCCGACTAACTCTAAGGATAAAAACTAAAATTTTGATTTTCAAATCTAACAGTGCGTGAACGCCATTCACTTGTTGCTCACTCGAACTACGAAACTCTTCTGTCTGTTGACGACGGGTTGTTGAAAAAGGGTCGTCTACCTGCTCTATGGGGAAGTTAGACAAAACATTCACGCGGCGTTGCCATGGGCAGTGGTGTCGCGGAACATGGAAATACTTATATTTTAAATTTATAATTTACGAAGGCAATACTACAACAATTACAGGATGTTTATTACATAAATAAATAATAATAATAATAATAATAATATCGTCTTTATTATTTCATAAAACAAAAACACACTATAATTCTTATACTTGAATGATAAAGTGAAATAAAGGGCGAAGTTCATTGTCCGTAATGCAATGCATCGCGGAAAATGTTCTTCCACTTAACATGACGAATTCCAACACCCTCACTTGATAGCTCATTCTAGAACAATACCAATTGTTTTATAAATTTCAAAGATTGTTCTGTCGGTATGGGTTTGGTAAGTCCATCAGAAATTATTTCTGAAGAATGAAAATACGTGAAATGTATTATTTCATCATTGATTTGTTCTCCCAGTTGGTGATATCTGACATCAATGTGTTCAGTTCTTGCAGACATTTTTTCGTCTTCAGCCATTCTGATGCAACTTTGATCTTCCTAAAATAGATTGGTTTCCAAACCAAAATTGGTGATGACTCGTCTCAACCAAAGCAGATTTTGGCTGGCTAGGACTGCTGGAATATATTCAGCTGCAGTCAAATATAAGGCTACAGTCAATTGCTTTTCACTAGTCCAAGTGATAGGATTTTCTCCAGAAATGTCGATATGTATCAAATCATGAATTTGTCTTCATCGTTTCCGTTACACATTTGAGAAATTGGTGGCATTCATCAATTCATCAGGATGCAAGTGCCTCTATCTTCGACAAAGATAAATAAAATTGGATTGTCCTGGACTGGAAATATGAACTCCTTCAGGTTATACGAGAATCGATTCGTAGAGCCCTTTTTCGATTTTTCACAATACTATCATTCATACTGGATTGAACAATTGCCCCTTTCAAAATTGATTTGAAAAACGCTTTTCTGTCAAACGTTTCACCGACAATGAATTTGATTTCAGCTCGAGGATATCTAAAACACTCACACTTTATTTCGTGTCCATTGGCCACTGTAACTTCATCATTATGGTTCTCAAATTTGACGAAAAAAATCTTTTGATGAAGTCTATAAACCGTAGCTTTTAAAGTAACATTTCATTCATACTGAGTTCTACAAGATTTTAACTGTAATTACATGTATTTTTAACGCACAGAATATTCAAGATTCTACAATCAGACCAATATATTGAAAAATTTCAAGATTGGTACTTTTCTGATATGGTTGAGTTATTTTTTCATGATTTTGGATATTTGACATTTTCCTTTGAAATTATCTGCACATCAAATTTTATGGAATGTATGGAAAATCCAAAAAAGACATCGTTGAAGATTGCTACAGCCAAGATTCTGATTGTGACATCTGCCACAAAACATTTCGTATAGTAGAAGGGTTGAAGATTCATAAAACTCGTATTCACGGGGAGGTCACGTTACCAACTAAACCACATGAATCATTCAGAAATGAAATTTGAGACAACTTTCTCACTCGTTATTTGTGCAATTTTATGTATGCTGGCAATGTTAATACAGATATATTACCAATCCTATATGGTGCTTCGCTTTGTGGCAGTATCAGATCAATCGCTGTAGGAATATTCTACCGTGCCTTGTGAATGGATGAACCAGCATGTATTCATATCAGAGATCAGATTGGTGAGATGTTTCGTCTCACATAATTCGGATTTAAAATTCCTGGTGGCTGCAAAGCTGTTACTCACGCCTTTCATTAAGCGCTGAAAACGAGTCACATTTCGTCACAAAATAGTAATTTAAAAAAACTTCTCCAATCATTTCTGAATTTCTTTAGTAGGTCACATATTAACAGTGATTCTCATAATAATTCTTCAATTCATAATAATGTTCCAATTTTTTACCTCTCTCTTTCTTATATTCATACACTTCACCATAAATTTAATGAGTTGTTTTCCAAAATTCCTAATATTAAAATTGCTTATAAAAATCAAATTGTACTCAATGAATTTTTTTCTAAATTGAATGATAAAGATCCTGTATTAGATCATTCTAATGTTGTTCATTGTATTCCATGCTCTCAGTGTGAAAAAAAGTACATTGGACAAACCAAGAGGAAGTTGAAAGATAGAATCTGTTCACATAAAAGCGATATTAGAAATCTCAAAAAAACTTGTTCATTAGCACAACATTCAATCAGTTTGATCATTTGCCCGATTATGATAATGTGACGATATTGGAACATGAATCCAATCTTAAGGAAAGAACTTTTCTTGAAATGACACAAATTTTCAAAGAACCAAATTGCTTAAATTCCAGGAAAGATATTGATAGTCTCAGCATCATCTAGGGGCCGTTCATAAAATACGTTCGCATACAAGGGGGGGGGGTCTGGCTGAGTGTGACAAGATGTGACAAGGGGGGACGGGGGGTATAAGGCAACCTGACGTTCGCCGTTTATTATTTCTTGACATGAGCGCTAGAAGCCAGCGTGACCACTTCTTGTAGAAATCTACTTTTTTAGTAGATTTCTGACAAAAATTGAAAAATTTTGAGCGCTAGAAGCCAGCGTGACCACTTTTGGTGGAAATCTACTTTTTTAGTAGATTTCTGAAAAAAATTGAAAAATTTTGGTATGAAAGAGATCTTCAGTAGATTTAAGTAGGAATCTACATGTGCGACATCTTCTAACGAATTCCTAAACTCGTCAGATTTTTTAATCAAATGTATAGTGACTCCATCTTTGCGAATGAATTTTCAATTGAGAATGCGAATTAATCATATTACAGTACACTGTATTTCACTATACAAATGAAACAAAATAAAGCGATTTTTTACTGTATCATTATGTTATTGAGCATTGAATCTTCTGATTATGTAATTAGAAAATCCTTGGACTTCTGAATAATAGAAATATTATTTGTTATTTATATGTTCGTTATGAAAGATATTCATTAATTTATTTAAATCTTATATAATAACCAAATAAATATTTTTAACTTTCAGAATTTGTGTACAATCATTTAGAATTTATCATACTCAGCAGGGGGGAGTCTTAGTTTTTGTGACGAAATATTTCTAGGGGGGGGGGGTCACAGTAAGTGTGACACAGCGTGACAATGGGGGGGAGGGGGTCAAAAAAAGCAGATTTTAGTGTGACTTATTTTATGAACGGCCCCCTACTCATATTTACTAAGTCGCCCCCTACTGGGTAGTAATAATAACAACTTTACACTTGGTACCCCTGTGTAGTTGGTGATTTCACTTTCATTTTCATTGTGTGTTGGCAACAAGGTCACAGGAAACTGTAATCATTGGTCACTTGTCAACTTCATTCCCTTCTTTTTCACATCAAAATTACAAATATGGTTTCCAATGCCCGTTAGGAAAAACAACTTCTCCCATTTTTTCAATTCTTTCACATGTTTGATTGCTCATATCTTTTAGGTAAAGTTTTATATTATATTTGTACCATAAGGGCCAGTTGTATGAAGCATAGTTAACCTAGTGCTTAGGGTTAACCCATGATTAAATCTATTTGAGTGTTGTATGAAACGTAGTCAAGGATTATTTTGGTTAACCCATGAGTTAACTATGCAATATTCTGAACCACCAAAAATGGTGGTTTAACTAAAGTTCATGGAGTCAACGTCAAATTTTGATATGACATATAACCTATAATTTCACAATTTCTTTCTCATTTACAATGGAAAACATGGATTATTTTGATGAGTTAACGGATGATGAGGATTTTCTAGAATTGCTTAAAGAAGTAAAAGGAGGTTTATTTACTTATATAGGTAACTTTTGTACCTTGAGATTTTATACTTGTGATCCTAGGTTTAAGAAAAAACTTTCGTATTTTTCGAACCACCAAAAATGGTGGTTTAACTAAAGTTCATGGAGTCAACGTCAAATTTTGATATGACATATAACCTATAATTTCACAACTTCTTTCTCATTTACAATGGAAAACATGGATTATTTTGATGAGTTAACGGATGATGAGGATTTTCTAGAATTGCTTAAAGAAGTAAAAGGAGGTTTATTTACTTATATAGGTAACTTTTGTACCTTGAGATTTTATACTTGTGATCCTAGGTTTAAGAAAAAACTTTCGTATTTTTGGAACTAGTATAAATCATTTCGAAAAGTGGACGGAAAATGAATTTTTAATTGATTTAGAATATCAAAAGGCACTGCAAGGGAAGTTTTGAATCAAATCGACATTGTATCGCCTACCAAGAGGTTAGTATTTTGGTACTACCTACATGAGGAAATTCATTACCTATAACATTTGTTTTTCGATTTAAGAGCGAAGCACTTTCCCCAGAGGACATGTTATTAAAAATGCTAATTGTCGCCGGTGAATTCTCTGGTGTACACAAATCAACTGCAAGTAGAGAAGTGTATAGAGTATCACGAGCTATTGCCCAATTAGAAAATGTTTATATCAAAATGCCAGAAATAGAGGAGGAAAAATCTGAAGTACGCTTGAATTTCTATGAAGTGGCAAAATTTCCCAACTGCATTGGTGCATTGGATTGTACCCACATAAAAATACAATCGCCAGGAGGTGATACAGCCGAGACATTTCGTAATCGAAAAGGATATTTTTCCTTTAATGTACAATGCATATGCTATTCCTTCCTCACTTTGAGAAATATTGTATGTCGTTGGCCAGGATCTACTCTACTATTTGGAACAATAGCAGAATACGAGCCAAATTTGAGAATGGAGACATGGAAGATAATGATAAGATAATGTAATTTATCAGTGATAGTGGCTATGCTATCAAACACTACTTACTAACACACTTTTTTAAATCCACGAACACCTGAAGCGCATCTTTTCAACGAGTCTCAAATTCGAACAAGAAACCCAATTGAAAATTTTTTTGGGATTTGGAAGCGTCCTTTTCCTATTTTTGCTCAAGGCATACGGTTACAGGTACAACGTGTAAAGGCTGTTGTGGTAGCAACGGCTGTGCTTCAAAACATAGCACTCAGAAATGCAGATCCATTACCTCCTCCACTTGATAGAAATCTAGAGAATCTCATCGAGAAAATGAACAGCATACCTGTACCCGAAGTTATAATTTTTTTTCACTCTCTTTTTATATTCCTATATTTATTTATCAACACGTCGCTTGTTCGTTGTGTACTAGCACTATTCGAATTAAATTCTTCAGCCACACTTTTTTCTTTTGCCGAGAATTTTCTGCGTCAGTTTTCTTGCACCCGATAATGTTTTTATATTTCGAAACTAGTGCAATCAACGTTGACTCTTCAAACGAACTCAAATTTGGGGTGTGCTCATTTTCTTTATCTGCCTTGGGTTTATTCCGAAGAGAATACGAGATAATGAGAATACCCAAAACAAGATCCACTATAAACTCCTCAAATGACGCTTTCGACTTTGACATTAATTCGACATAAGTACCAATAATTTTGATAAAATTCACACATGTTACAGAAAGTCGTATTACCAACATACAAATATTAATTTGACTGTGGTTCAGCTGATCACATCCTGAACTTCTTTCGTACAACGATTGATTGATTTGACTATGGTCAACATATGAACCTGGTTCAGTTGACCAATTGGTTAACTACGTTACATACAACTGGGCCTAAGTCGATGTGTTTGTGATATGGTGTCCTTCATGTTTTTATCAAAAAAGGATTAAATTCACATTCGTAAGTAAGCACATGTTAAAAAACTGTACATAACTGTACTATCATTTTGAAGACATTTCGTAGTTATTTGTTTTTTCATTTACTTTTTCAATTCAACAGGAGGGTCCGTTGAATTATTATCAAATAGACAGTTATTGTAGCCATTACTGTTGTAATGATACCTGAACTAACAGTTATTGAAAATAACATTTCACGAGGAAAAAAATTGTGAGTGCTAGATACATATGAATTTTTGAATGATAGTAAAATCTTTGAACATATTCAATTTTGCACATTTTACATAGGTTATGATGTCACAAATAGTAATACTGCAGATAGGTGTGAATATTTGTATCATTACAGAGGTGAAGTGATTTGATTGTTTTGATAGAAACGAGTTCTCTGCATTGAATTATGAAACAACTCAAACAACCTTAGCTATTTTATGATTTAAAAGAAAGTCTGAGTCGAGTTCAATCTGGAGAGTAATATTCAGATAGCTGCCGCCATCTATCACTGGATAGCGCAACATTACTTTTGAGAATTCTATCAGGTTGTTAGTTGCATGTTGCAATATATTTTTATGTTCAACATCAACATATTCCACTTGAACATAGCGTGTGATATATCTGACGATACACATCAAACTATCTGGAAATGTGTACTATTGTTTAAAGATATATATGATAGTTATCCAACCATATGGAAATATCATTCAAAGAAATGGATACTCCGGACAGAGATGGCTAGTGATTCCGTTCACAAGTCATTACACACATTTTCTTGATCACTCATACAAGACCCCAATAGATGGCAACCAATTCAGATACAAAAGTGAAATTCTGTGTCGATGACGAAGATTAATCATACTATGTTGAAGATTATTTGAATGCCTAAACTTACAATTGCTATATAAAATTCTATTGTCAACCCCATCTTGAGGCTTCATTAGAACTCTTACAATATTTCAGTCGGACTGATATACAGAAATCTGCACCCATTTTTGCCTCCAGAGAAATAAACTTCGTCGTGCATTGTCAATTGAAGGCAAAAATCGTCATTATGGTAGAGATGGCGTAACATAAACGCTTCAAATCCCTTCTACACAGGCCTTGGCAAACTATCCCTTTTACAAACAATATTTATTCTGAGTTTTAGGGCCGGTATTATAAATGTCTTTGGGAGTTAGCTTTAATTCTAACAGCCAGGTTAACTTTCACTTCGGAAAGTGAGTTTTATGAAAGTGTTATGTTTAAAAGAAAAAGAAGAAGAAGAAGCCAAAGGCAAATGGTATCTAGAATTTGGGTATTTATTTACAAGAACCAACATTTTTCGCTTGATTTCTGTACTATGACCATGCGTCAGAGCGTCTGTATTCTAATTATTATTCGGTGTGGGAAGAAAAAGACAGCTTTGACCACTGAGTGCCGAACCTAAATCAATGTTTATCTAAGGCAGAGTTGGAGCTGGTTCATACTCAAAAATAAGTTTATAAATTAATAACAAAAATAAAAATTACAACTTCCAGGAAAGAAGTTGAATAAAAAAATTACAAACACTATCTTTTGATATTGTTACGATTCTCCTAACGCTCTCCTAGCGCCGGCCCTGACGAGATCGTAAATGCAGATGTAGCGAACGTCATTTTCCAGGCTTCTCTCGAAGATTCTCCATAGGTACACAGGTATATATACGGGAGAGACTTCGTCGCGAGAAGAGTAGTTATTCGGAAGTTTGTATTCAGAGCTAAGTGGAGCGAGTTTAGTGGAGCTAAGTGGAGAGAGTTTTGTCATTGCAAAGTGCAAGTAGTCGACGTGTAGAATTTGTATAACTGAAGAATTTTTAGTACAGAGAGTTTTAGTACCAAGCATTGGAAAGTTATCGGAGCGATTTAAGTGATTGTGTTTTATTGTATTGTGATAAAGAGTTATAATAAAAGAAGTTTAGTGTTGTTTGGAGTTTTAATCATCGAACCCAAGGATATATCGTAACAGTGGTGTCAGAAGTCGGATTTTACAAGGATAAATCGTAACAGTGGTGTCGGAAGTGGAATTTTTGCTGGTAAATAAAAAAAAATATTTATGGTGATTATGAGTACGTCATACGATACGGTGGAGGACATGATGAATAAATATCACCAAAATCTATTTGCGGATTGGGATAGACGATGGCAGGAGAAAAAACAAGAAGAGCAAAAGCGACGACAAGAGGAAGAAGAATTACGAGAAAAGCGTCGGCAGGAGGAAAAACAAGAAGAGGAAAAGCGACGACAGGAGGAAAAAGAATTAGAAGAAAAGCGGCGACAAGATGAAATAAAAGAACGAGAAAAAGTAAAATAGAACGAGAAGAAGCAGTCCATAAAATTCTCGATAATGAAAAGAAAGATCGGGAAGAAGCACTCCAGAAAATTCTTGAAGAATAGAGAAAAGAACGGAAGACCTCCAAAAAATTCTGGAACAACAAAAGAATGAATTAGAGCAAATAGAAAAACATCGAAAAGCAGACTTCTAGAAATTCTAGAAAATCGGGACATTAAACTGAAGTACGAATTAAAGAACTGAAAGAAGCTCTGGAAGAACTGAAAGAAATGCTGAAATGAGAACTGAAGGAAAACGTCAAGAAAATCGACTACGAGGTAAAAAGTAAAGTGCATACAATGCGAGAGGAGATGAGAAATGAGTTGAGAAATCAAATGAGTAGACTAGAAAAGCGATAGCTCTCCCAATGAATCAGGATAGCAAAAACAGTGTAGCCATTTCAGGAATTTCTGTACAACCGCCGACTTTTGATCTTGGTCCATGTATCGTAGACTAATGGATGGGGCGAAGAAGAAAAAGCTACATCACTAATAGTAGTTCTGAGAGGGCCAGCTTTGGGTATATTGCAGACGATACCCATCGAAAAGCAGAAGAAATATGGGAACCTGATTTCTGCATTGGAATTGAGGTATGGCTATCAACACCGAGAACAGCTCTACCAGACACAAATGAAAACACGCACACAAAAATCAGGTGAGAGTTTGTAAGAATTTGAGGCAGATGTAAGACGTCTAATCCAGCTGGCTGGATTTCAAGGAGCAGTTGGCTGTGCAGATATTTATTGACGGACTGAGAGACCCAGAAATCCAAAGAACTCTAAGATTGACACACTTCAAGAGAAGTACCAATGCTTTGGTTCGCTGTTTGGAAGTGGAAGCGGCCTTCAACACCTCAAGGCCGAAAGTGCGAGCGGTAACAATTGACGATCCCGAACCAAGATCTGACGCAGCGAGTGGTTCGTTCGAGAAAGTTCTGGAGGAGATCAAATAGTTGATAAGTGGAATGAGCACCCAGAAGAAAAGAACATGATACAGGTGTGGAAAACTGGGACACCTTATAAAAGACTGTTGAATGAAGATGCCGCAGAGGATTTGGTATAGATGTAGGAGGCCGGGACATTTTATAAAAGATTGCAGGGAGAGAATGCCACCAAAATTCAACTCACCTGTCAGGATGACTCGGAAATAAGTGAGCCTCTGAAGAAGCTGGCCACTCGCGCTAGCGAAACGTCAGTAAGAAATTCCAAAGAACGACGGCCTTCAAGTCCGAAGAAGAGTAGTTATAGTAATAACCTCGGCCGCGAAAGGCTTAACCATTTTGTCTTCTCACCAATTTGATGAGAAGGTTGTTATGTAGAACTGCAGTTGCTACAATAACTGCCACAGTAGTAGTGTCTCTCTTCAAGCGAAGTTCCAAGCCACAATATCTCGTATTCGTAAAAGACTATCAGATACGACTTAGACATTATGTGGAAAGTATTTGTTCCGATGCATTTAAACTATAATAATATTAAGGAAATTATAGAAAAACTATCATACGAAAGTGTTGAACTTTTGTTGGTTCAATATGCTTCAATAGTACAAGTATTTGAACTGTGATGAACTCACTAGGATACTGAATGAGTACAGTTTATAGCATCTATCTCAACTATCTCAATCTTGCAATTCTATGGAAGTCTCTTCTGGTTTGGTAAAGCTTTTCATCAGTCTCTGGCATTTTTATGTAAATAGATGATAAAAATGTAGTTTCCTGTGTGATATTTTTAATGATTCTGCTAACTGTGCTGACTTGTGGATGCCCCCAACTACCAAGAACGATCCTGTGGAATGAAATCTAAGTGTAATTAACACTTGTGTCGCTGACGATGAAGGATAATTTCTGAAAATGAAAATATCTTAATTCACATTAATTATGATAGTTAATGTTAATATACATGTTAACCTGTTAGTTGGCTTTCGTGAGATTGCTTCAATGTGCTCCATTGACAAGCGTACGGACTCTCTTGATTATCGAAATGTTTATGAAATCTGTTTCATTCCACATAACGAAATTGTTTAACCGATCTATAAAAATCCTTGGTCGTCGAGGGCCATCAATAATATTTACAGCATCCTCTTCATCGTCATTGAAAAGTTTTTGAAAATGCTGTCGATATCGTTTGCTAACTTTTGCGAACAAATTCACACAAAAGAACAACCACAAACCACCTTCTATTAATATAACACAACATACAACCATAATATCGAGGTTTTGTGCTAAATTATTCACATGGGAACTGCCGAAAAGCAATATCTTCTACAAAGTAAACTTTAACTGATACCTATTCCTACCAACAAAATTGATTTCTCCTTTTTGAAGTTCACCGTAACATATGACGTCAGTCCACAGGTTAACTTTCAATTATCTGTCAGAATAGTTTTATAATACCGGCCCTAAGAGCCTGGTTGAACTAGTATACCAAAGGTGGTGCAAACTATACAGCTAGTTCAATAAATAATTCAAAACTCAAACACAAAGGGGTATAAGAGGGAGTGATTATTTGTGACTTTTTGTTCTTCGAGTCGATGCAAGAAGAATACACAATATCTATAATAGAAATAACATCAAATAAATAAGCACACCCTTCATGATTAATATGCCTACATCATTCACAATCGTTATCCATAACAGCTACTTCCTTGTCTATGTTGCTATGGGCGCTGAATCACACAATCACAATAAGTCGCTTTTTCCGTTTTAATTTGTATAGCAAGCACAAGAAAACTGCATCAAACATTTAAAAGTGTTTCTAGATGAATGCAAAGTTGTTTGTCAATAATTTCATTCATGGGGATAAAATTTTGTTCTCAAACCTAGAAAAGCTTGTTTCGCCGAAAAAATAATTTCCTCTGCTCTCCTTGGTCATATGAATTAAGTACAGAACATACGAAAGCGCTGAACGGACATGCAAGAAAAAATATTATAAATGACAGTTTGAACTGACAATTATACTCAATTGCCAGTCTTCTGCATTGATAGATAGATAGATAGATAGATAGATATTTATTTGACTACGTTATGTAAAAAATACATTTGTAGCAAGTCATGGTATGCATTAGTCATTGCACAAATTTTAAATATAAATATGAAATAAAAAAACAAAGGCACGCACACTGAATATAAATAGAACACGATTGAAGTACTGAAGCGCAAATACAATCGCGAAGTCTTGTATAAAAGTTATTTACAATTTCGAAAATACAACGCAAATTTTATTTATTTATCCATTTTTTTGAGTCCTGCAAGTCAACACACAATGCTTTATATGTCCATAGGAGAACTAGCAAATTCTTCCACAGAGTAAAAACAGTATTTTTTTAGGTAACATTTCAGTTTCTTTTTGAAATTAATCATTGGTAGCGTACTTATCTCCTTCGGTAATTTATTGTAGAGCCCTAGACGGGGCGAATTGTTTTTCGATTTTGTAAGTCGAAAATATTTTGTTTTCAGGAGATTAGCTGAACGGGTGTTGTAGTTGTGAGACTCTGATATTAATGAATAACCTTTTTTGTGTTTGTGAATATCAGTCATGGAATAGTATATGAACAAACATGGTAAGGGCATTATTCCATTTTTAACAAACAAGGGTTTGCAGTGGTCATTAAAATCAGCCCCAGAAATTATCCTTATACACTTTTTCTGCAGTGTGAAAATTTTGTAAGCCGTACTTGCATTACCCCAAAGTAACACACCGTACGTTAAGTGGGAGTGCACAAGTGAATAGTAGGCAGAAAGCAATGTGTTAATGTTCAGAACCTTTTTAAGTTGTCGTAACAGGAATATATAACTAGATATTTTAGAGCCTATTTGATTTATGTGTTCCGACCAATTGAGTCTATCGTCTAAGACTATACCCAGTAACTTCACAGAGTTTCCATTCGCAACCAGGTTGTTAGTGGAGATAGTCATATGTTGGGTTTTTTCTCTATTCAATTTCAGATTGTTGGCGTTGTACCACGTTTCGGCTTTGTTTTCTGCATCCTCGATAGCAACATTCAAGTTCAAAACATGTTTGTCAGTGTTAACCAAAGTAGCGTCGTCTGCAAACAAAATGATAGATTTTGGAAATAGGTAGAAAAACAAGTCGTTAATTGACAGACAGAAGAGATCTCTGTCAGTGGCCGTAGGTTGGGTTTCCATTAGACTCAAACGGTTGGTACACTTTGTACCAACCGTTTGAGTCTAATGAGAACCCAACTTACGGTCACTGACAGATCTGACAGAAGAGATCTCTGTCAGTGACCGTAAGTTGGGTTCCCATTAGACTCAAACGGTTGGTACACTTTCAGCATTCTTATAGTGAAGTTTCTGTTGGAAGATGGACCGAGAACGTACCCTACCTATTTCAAATAATCTCAACTGAATAATTCTGTGCTCACCTTGGAAAGTTTTGATGTACTGTAGTCAATAATACGTCATTTGTCACAAAGTTTATGTTCCAGAATCATTTAGGACCTTAAGTCAACGTCAAATTTCAGTTCCTGTCACCCTTCCTGCTCAGCATGCAGCACGTTGGGAATCAAAATTTTAATCATTTAACAATGTTTTAATAAAAAAATTTCAATTGTCAACCCAAAAGGGCACTGATTTTAACTTTGATGTTTATTCAATGTAATGTCTCACGATTATTTGTGATTGTGATGATCCTCCTGTAAATACCTAGACGAGTAAGTAATTCAATTCTAACCTTCACTCCAATTTTCGACTATTACTTACTTGCAGGTATAGCACTGAAGATGGCTTAATAGCCGAAAGCGCTCTGCGATTTTTAAATAAATTCATTTACACGAAATACGACTTTCCCTGATTTAATTATGTATAAAACCAAAAACAAAACGATTCGGTTTAGATGAACATAAAATTCACTAAAAATGTTGGTCTCTATATCAGTTCTTCAAAAATGGCCGTGTGCTATATTAGCTCCAGCTTTTATATTTGAGTCACCAGGAAGGTGTGTTATTCTATAGACATAAAATGCTGTGTACTGAATATAACACTTTGACGGATCAACGCAAAGCCTACACCACTAATCGTAGATACCAGAAGCTTGGAAGGTGTGTTCTTTGTATGAACATAGGCTTATGATAGAAAGGGTTTTCCGAAATTCCACCCCTATACGGGGTCAAAGTTTGTATGGGTCAAGGTCCAATCTACTTCAAATTGTGCAGAAATATTATCATAATCATAACTGATGGAAGACGTGTTCCGTATATTACGAAAATTCATCGCCTAACGGGGGTAAAAAAAAGGGGTTTATATTATTTTCAACTTCTTTCAACCGCTCCTTCGACTGCGACCAGAAGGCAGAGCTGTGATGAACCTGATAAAACTCAGCACCAAGAACTACACAACATAATTGCATGACAAAAATAGTTAACGCCCAGCGAAATGGGCACGGATGATATATATTCAAAACTGGACATTGCTGTTATATATTGAATTTCTACACTGAGTCAGTATTCTCATAATTGTACTTCAATACATTTGTGAATATTCCGCAGATTTTTAAGTATATCGATATTCCATGTTCGTTCGCGAGTAGTGATTGGTTTGAATCGTACTTCTGCAGTAAGCTGTATTGGTCTTACGCTAGTCGTCAATAGATGGCGCATGCCTCGCGTTTCAACTAGGGTCGCTGGATCTAGAAAGCTTTGCTTACACGGGTACGGACAATGAACGGGCTCCTGGCGGAAATTGTTGTAAATTGGCCAATCCCAGAAGATGCTCAAAAATTGGCCCATCGCCATGTCGGAATATTCGTTTATAGGAATTCAGAGAATATGAGAAGAAGAAGTTAAAATTGACGTGACATATGGCGAGTTCTTTGAGAGAACTGGTGTGGAATTAGTGTATTACCCTCTTTTTTCAACAATTTAGATATTGAAGGATGAAAATAGTTATCTCATTGATTGCACGAGTTCTTACAAAATAAATAGCTAATAGAAATAACATTTTCAATTTTCTTGCAAATGAAAACAAACTTGTCCTTGAGCAGTATTCAATGTTTCTGATGGGCATTTCACTACTTTTATTTTTTCTTTAAATTTTTCTAGTTTACTTTCTTGCCTGTGAACGTATTACTGGCAATGCCCGTTCAATAAAAACTTATGCAAACAGTATCATGGAGTCTTGAGTAGTTCATAGTCCATTGAAGCCGCTTTTGCACGAATCTGTTTCAACTGGTAGACCTAATTTTATTATTGAAATGATGCATTTGGTATTTTGTCGAACAATAATGTAAGTTATCCAATAAAATATAGGAATGAGTCCATTTGGATTAGCATTGTCTGATTTATTTATTTTTCTAGGAGTGTTTTTATATAAATGAGAATATAAGTTCTCTAGCTGCGTAGCTAGACCCTCGAAATGAATGATTATTGATTATTTGAGTCCTGATTAAGTGTGTATTTATGCAACCCCAAATAACAAATATCACGTATAAGTTGAAGTTCTTATTTTTCAATGACACCGTTTATGCAACCAATTAACAATTATATATCAACTAATAACAAATAAGAAGATGGTCATCTTTTACCTTTCTACGTTATTCGAACGAGATTTTTTCATTCTGCGCATCTAATACACAGAAGACAGTTCCATTGACCAAAGTTAACCTAGATTCTGTTAAAACCAATTTATTTTCATTTATTTGTGAACGTAGAAAGATATAAAATTGAAATTGACAACCACATCCTCGTTGACTTCGTTCGGCAATTTTCTTGTTTGTACGAAAATACAAGAAACGTCTCAAGCTCTTTCATTTCACTGAATATTTTGAAGTTGTTGTTCCTTATGGCATTGGGGTTAGGTTCAAGTTGTTTACAATTATAAATATCTTGAAACTGGCTCATGCGCCTGCGCACGCCAACTACTTCTACTTGTCATTTCGGACTGCATAAATGTAAACATTTTTGCCACTTTTTACTTGATATTTGATATTTGTTATTTTGGGCTGCATAAATTCACACTAACTGTAGCTCCACCACAGTGAATATATGGAGAAACAGTCACTGCTCACAAACAACAGAAAGTTAAATTGCCAAGCAATCAAAAATATTCAAAAAATGTCAAAAATGATTTCTTCAACCGAATGTTGCTTGTAGTTTATCAATACCAGTTTGGATGAAACAAATAACTACAGTATTCAATCACATACAATATGTGGATATTTTGTACTACTAAAAATCCTGACAATTGTTTTTCATTATTCTGATGGATCGGGATGTTCCTCACAGAAACCTGAAAAACATGGCCTCTCTGTACCAATCCAAGAATTTCATGATACGCTTTAAAAAAAAGTCAAAATACTAAAAGCGTCAGAATAAATTCAACGTACTTTTGGTATCCTAATCGCAAACACATATAATAAATTCCAAAAGTTTCACTCCAAATTTTACTGGACATAGAATCAAATTCAACAAACGCAATCAGTCCGTGAGGGAGAGACAAGACAAGAGAGATGAAAGCATCCCCAAACCAACACCATATTATATCGATCCATCATCGTCCAAAAAAAAACTTGCTCCATCCCAGACATCACATAATATTCCATGAACAATATAACAACGTTCAAATATACTCTTTTCAGAATATTCCAATGAAATGTATTCAGAATAATCCCAGAATATTTTCAAACAGTAACATATAGTCTATGAACATTCATTCGGTATATCTCTATAATATTCCTTTCGAATATCCGAAGAATATACATATCGTATCAAAATATTCGGACAATGTTCAAAATATATTCAGTTTTGAATATCCTAATAGAATGTTCTGAGAATGATCCCAGAATATTCTCATCCTGTAACAAATATTCAAAGAACATACATTTCGATATGTTCCCAATATATTTTCTTCGAATATTTTGAGAATATCAGAATCGTACCAAAATATTTTTTCTCTAATTTTTTTTGTTTTCCACATTGGCTGTTGGTTCTTTTCCCAGAACAATGAGGGAATTTCAACTCCGAAGTAGTGATATCAAAAAACTACTGTCCTATACTCCATCATCAGATAAAAATATTTGAATTTGTAAGATGAAATACATGCCAAAATTGACAGCCAGGAACTCTTGTCCAAAGGATATAAATTGTTATTGAAGGTCATTGTTTCTCAAATATTTTCAAATTATTGATTATTAATCCACGAGATGACAACGGCCACTATACAACGCCGAGGAATGTTCTATCACAGAGGTTAAGCAATGATAGGCGCAGTTAGGGTTTGGATGGGTAACCGCATCTGCCTAATGATGTCACTATTCATTTTTCAGTTTTTAAATGTTCTCACACCATTCTGAGAATGTTTATATATGTTATCAGAGAATATTTTATGAACATTCATATAATCACTATTGAAAGTCTTTATATTCGAGAGATATTCTCAGAATATTTGAAATCGTTCATTCAGCGTATGCATAGAACATGCCTAGAGTATTTGAATCAAGTTGTGATTATGTTCTGTTCTATGACCATTTTATGAATAACATTTTTTCACTATCTGGGATCGATTTGTAACCGATTTTTCGGCATACAGACTGCCATCTATTATCATCAATTGAGTACTTTGATTTCTATAAAACTCGATGTTAGATGGATACATAGAAGTTTGGCTATTCTCCGCTAGGTGTAACTAGAAACACTACTTATGAATTCAATTTTCCAATTCATTTAATAAGATGTGAAACGATATAACAGATTTTTTGTATCATTCACTATGATTTCATGTTCACTTTGATTTTTTTCCACCATCTCACTGGAAAATCACTCAATACAAACAAAGATTCTGATGTACAGTTTAGTTGAGACATTTTTGTTTGGGAGACCAATGACCTTCAAGTTGTTGGTTTGGACCTGATGAGCAAGGGTGTCTGTCAGTTCCAATAACTGAAAATTAATTCCGACTCTTGTAACACCTATAATATATGCAGTAATTCCTTCGGTGGAGAACCCCTCACTGGCACCGCTATGGGATTCAACTGTTGACATTTTACCGACAGGTCTCAACTCATTAACTTACTGTGTAGGTATCCGTAACTGGCGTGGATGTATCATCTGAATTCATTAATTTGTTGAGCATAACAAATTGACTCCGAGTATAATATGGGGCCGTTCATAAAATACGTCACACTAAAATCAGCTTTTTTTGACCCCCTCCCCCCCATTGTCACGCTGTGTCACACTTTTTGTGACCCCCCCTAGAAATATTCCGTCACAAAACTAAGACCCCCCCTCCTGCTGAGTATGGAAAATTCTAAATAATAGTACTTTTTTAGCGACTACTAGGTGGCGATGTTCATATATAATAGAAAACACCCTAGAGGGCGGAATTTTTTTTTCAACAAATTAAAATAATTTATATGTTGGTTGGCCTTTGGTTTCAAGATATTTATAAACAATTTCAATATGGATGGCCACGAATGATATACATATTTTTCATAATCAGAAGATTCAATGCTCAATAACACAATGAAATGTGTGAAATGTTTCATTTGTCTAGTGAAATACAGTGTACTGTAACAAGATTAATTCGCATTCTCAATTGAAAATTCATTCGCGAAGATGGAGTCACTATAGATTCGAAAATCTGACGAGTTTAGGAATTCGTTAGAAGATGTCGCACATGTAGATTTCTAGCAAAATCTACTGAAGATTTCTTTCATACCAGAATTTTTCAATTTTCGTCAGAAATCTACTAAAAAAGTGGATTTGTTCCAAAAGTGGTCACGCTGGCTAGCGCTCATTTCAAAAGATAATAAACGGCGAACGTCACGTTGCCGTATACCCCCCGTCCCCCCTTGTCATATCTTGTCACACTCAGCCAGACCCCTCCCCCCCCTTGTGTGCGAACGTATTTTATGAACGGCCCCTATGACAAATAAATAACTATATAAGGAAAATATATGGAATGACTATAGTTGAAAATTGATGATAAAAAAATTTCAATAGATTAATACATCTTTTATGTAACATGTTAGCAAATTTGATGTAGCATAGCCAACAAAGAATACTTTAATTTCGCTGCATTCGTTTGGCAAATATCATGGTCGTTATAGGAAATGACCCGTTTTATGATTCATTATGTACATAAATAAAAATTTTTGTTTACTCGAACGGAATCGTCCACATGTGGAAATGGATATAAGCCTAATCTACTTTCAAATAATAGCAAGATCCATCCCACTTCATCCCACTCTCTCGTTTTTTAATATCGAACTGTATCGCCTTGAAAACATTATCAAAACCATCAGAAAATAAAAAGTGATTTGGAATGTTTTCAACGCATACTATTGAATCGTTTTAAGACGATGATAAAATCTCTGCAGTAAAAAAACTTTCATAAACATACATGGTTATCATTGAATGAGCGTGAGCGATAAGTGGTCGTGGTGTGACAAGGCAAGGTCCGTAGCCTACTGTCTCCTGTTGAGTAGTGTTGAGTATAAAGAGCCGCAAAGGTCCATGCTGCTATCTCTTTATTTGGACAACTTGGAAATCTTTTCCGCCACTGGTTATAACCTGCGGTTATCGATAAATATTCACTCATCCTTCGAATCAATACTCTCCAAGTGGATTGAAAAAATAAGAATAGAACAAAAATTTCGCATACCAAGACTATTTATCTATGATATACGCGAAGTCGACGTGAGATATGACAATGATAATTTTATGCGTATCAATGCTGAATTCGAGATCAGAGAAAAAATATAATCGTCTGCCTTGGAAAAATGTTTTTTTCCCATCACCAATATATAAGACGTTACTTGTTAACTGAGATAAAGAATAGATATCTTTGTGAGAATATTCAATTCAGCAAAGACAGAATTACCACGAACGTAATTTTACCTCCCAATTTTTTTGAAAGTAATTTTTGAGAATGTTCAGTTCCAAGCAATATTCAACATCTCAAATAACCACAGATTCTCGGATAGGAGTGCCATTACACGGCCTGCGTAGTGACGCGCCTGGCGTGTGGAGTGGTGAGTGCCGCATCGATACGTGCCTGACACTCCATGTGGAAGTTGTCACGCCGCATCATTCTCAGAACGCGTGCAGTATCAGTTAACACGCCGTGAGATGGCACCATAAATAGCGACTTATTGATAGCTTCTTGGAATTTGTTCACTTTGATGTAAGTTTCGAAAAAAAAAAATGAAGCAAGAACATATAACCTACAGCCTGAGGCACATAAGTGAATTGAAACACAAAAAATATATTTCATTCACTAAGGTTTCTTTCAAAAGACCGGACAGTTTGTCGACCGGCTATTTCACTAACCAGCCGGAAAACCGGAAAAAATTATGTTACATACGGCTCATCCAATCCCACTTGTCACGGAAATTAGTTCCAAATCCGGTTACGCACTGAACTCATGTTAGATTTCAGATGGCTGCTTGTACCGCACTGAGCAATACGTCATCATTTCCGTGCCAAGATGAAATGGACAAGCTGTGGCGTATAGCGCCGCAAAATTATCGTTACAACATATGAAATGTTCCCAAAATTTTCTAGAATATGTTTTTTTTTGTCAATATATAAATTACACCTGTGTGATCTAATTCATTTTCAAAATAAAAAACATCCAATCCTCGTCTATCTTGGACAGTGGCGTGTTTAGAATTCTGTTTTGGGTGGGGGCGAAGCATAAATAAAAAATATTGCCAAAAATTGTGTTCGTGGTTTACCTCGAAGAAATAAAAAAGAACGAAAAATGAAGCGAATCATCAGAATGACTAGTCTTTTTGATGTTTTTCACTCACCCATCTGACCTTGACCAGTCTTTGAGGTTCATTCGTCTAGGTTTACTTGCAGCAATGTTTTCAGAGGGTCAATAGTTGAAAGGCTCCTTTCCGCTGTTGCCGTTCATACTGATAGAGTCGCAAATATCTGCATAAAATCTTTGTTGTGGGAAACAAACTCGTCCCAAAACAAAGTGCTTCTATACGATTCGTGGTTCATTGGCACCGTGATTTTATCACCGATTACCAATTACCGATTACAAACGAACAAGTTGAGATGAAAATACGACTAATAAAATGCTTTTCCACTGGTCATGTAGCCGCCGCAAATATGACTAACGGTCCCAACCAACGGGTTTCTCATCGAATTTTGTATTCATACATTCATATACATACGTTTAGGAAAAAAATTCATTATATTTAAATAAATTTTCAGTAGATTTTATTAAGCTTTCAATTCAGACTGGATGGACGAAGATTTTGGAGCGACAAGAGCAGCTTTGTGGGGGCCTTTTGCTCCCCCTTTAGACACGCCACTGATCTTGCACAGCTCTGCCGTCAGATTAAAGACAATCGAATTCGAGGCCTGTGAAATCATTTCAAAATACGCAGTCATATGCAAGAGGCCTCACGGTACTGAAAAATGAAAGAGTTGACGTAACATTGAATGGGAAGTTATATATGAAACCCCCTAGGTAATTCGAGTTTATATTTTCCCATTCTCAAGCACTTTCACAAGTGCTCCCAGAAGACAGATCCTTGTGCGAACAAGATAAAAATAGAAAAAAATTGACGATTTGGGGATAAACGAAATCAGTAAAAAGTACTCGACTGGTCGAAGTCGGCGCATTGAAAAGTTTGTGCTTGAGAGAATCATCCTCACACCTGAAAAGGGAAAATTCAGATATGCGAGAGCAGTTCTAGCCTGATCAAAGATGTATGTGACAATAGAGGCTTCTTGATGTACTCGACAGTTCATAAAACAGATGAATTTGGTAGTTTTATGGATGGTGGTTCATAATTTGGGCTCAGTGTCGATATTATTTGCTGAATATGCTCACTTGGTTAGCGGAATGCACTTTGACTATTGAATATATCAATTTGCCTTCAGGGTATTCCATCTCTTGCTCATGAAGTGACCTTCACACAGTAATGAACTTATATGAAATAAATCAAAACCACCCGATGGAATCGATTTCAACCCATGGTGGAGAGATGCTCCGCCGTCCGTCTTTCCTCATCGAGTCCGCAGCCTCATGACCACACAGTGAGCGTTGTTTACTGGTCTCGGGGCAGTCTGGGTGATCGCGAGGTCGCCTTTGATGTTGTGTGTAGGCCAAGCGAGCGAGCGTGTGACGTTCGTGGCTGGTCCACGGTCATCGGGATCATGTGCACGCCGTTCCCAGAAAACCGAGTCGCACCCACTGAGCCACCGCCAAACCCATGAATTATTTATGGTTATTTATAGTATTTATACTTCGCCAGTTTCATCTACGAGCAGGGTCGGATCGCATCCGATAACCGCAAGCCAACCTCGACTCGTTTAGTGCGGAAGTGAAAATGAATGTAAGAGGTCGGGGCATCAATATCGGCACGATTTATACATAACGTGACCATTTTTTCGTCAAAGCGGGACATCCGCGCAATCATATAATGAAAAAAAGTTTCGAGCGTTTAACTGTTTTTTTTAAATACTTTTTTTATTGTTCTACAAGTTTTTTTCATTATAGAGGAAAGTATAACACAAAATTATAGAAGCACAAAACACAAAATAGTTAAAAGTAGACACGACTTACTGAGCCCCAGTAGTGGCGTGATTACTGAGTCGTATTGTATTTGTGAATAATTTGATTGAGCCATGTTTGAAGTATCCGTTGATAGAGTTATGCAGTGGGCTTTACGTAAATGCTCTCTTGAATCATCGGTTGCCATAGTCAAGAGCACATTCACATGCACGAAACATGCATGAATCAAAAGTGAAGACTCATTTGAGCGAAAACTGATTGTATTGCAAGATGTGAAACGCCCACTACCCTCAGATGCAGTTTTATCAAAATCTGACAATATGTTAATTTTCCATGTACACCAACAAAAAAACTATCAGGTGTGTAATGGGATACCATAATCTTGAAAGATTATACTTTCCAAAACATTCATTTTCATTTCGAATCGGCAAAGAGGATACAAATTGGGTCATACACAGGAAAACACTCCAATACATATTTATGTTTTATTCATAAATTGCTTCGTATCTTCAACTGAGAGAGGGGGAGCTTAGCCCTTAGGCACTTGGGCCATTAGACTTCCTTTTATCTATTTGGCAATAGTTGTGAAAATCAATGATCAATAAACTATAGTCGGGCCGTTCAAAAGATAGAATTCAAGGACGCGTGAACAGTGAATGCCTGCATCTATATATAGCCTGCGCGGCGTAGCCACGCCTTCTAAACTGAAATAAATGAAGAACTGTTTACACTGTACTGTATAGGGAAGAATATCGACCGATGAGGGCGCTGGTGGTGGTTAAACTAGATCCACCATCTTGAAATAGTTACCTTGTTTACATTTGTGAAATAACGCGCCAAACTGAAATCCAGTCATCAGTTGCCCTCGCTAGACAAGATTTTGGTGTTTTTTTGCTATATTTTCATTGTACGAAATTTTTCTCGTGGAGAGGTTAATATAACTATATTCATGATGCTCTGAATAGCCGCACAATATCATTCATTGGAGGTGAACATAGATGCATTGTGTTTTAAAATCTAATGATATTTGTTCCAGGACATTTTTTAGTTTTAGTGTTGTGTTAGTGAACAAAAGAGGCTTTTAATACATGGAAGATGAAATGCGCCATAACTTCGCCCAAAAATAGACAAACAGACTCACCAGGTAACAAGAAATCACCTCTCTTGGAATGCTAGTAACACACTGAAGCCGCTCTAGGTGGTGATTTATGCAGTTTCGGTTTAATTTTCCAAGCCTTGTACCTGTCTATTTTCTCTTTCAATCCACTTTCCGTAATGTTTCCCACCAAAGATGTATTTCTCTTTCGAAACGTGTGGAAAGACAACTTTGTATTTCGGTTCCTAGAGTTGCGGCAACTTGGCACCAAACACTTAATACGGCTCACTGAGCGATCTGCATCCATGATTGTTCGATATTATCAATCAAAAAAAACACAACTTTAGATGAGATTTCCTAAATAAACACCAAAGAACTCAATAAATTCACACACATAAAATGGAAGCCGTTTGTTTGTGAAATTATAGCAGTGCGTTATATTTCCGCCAGACGTCGCATAAAATTATGAACTTCCCAATACATTTGTACTTTGTATTTACGTGTGTTACGTTAATTAAATAATATGGATGGAAACACTCTTTCACCTCCAAGAAAAAGATCAAAGAAAAGACATTTAACTGTAGAGGAAAAAGGTGTAATAATGAACACTTATTAAAAAGCATCCCAAGAGTTTATGGGAGAACAGGAAAATGCGACGTTTTTGTTGAGTGGTGTAAATCGGACTTGTAACATTGGGGAGAGGAACATTCAAAGAGTGCGTGCCGTTCACGTGATCATTCTATCTTTTCAGCGGCTACACTATAGTGATTTCACATACAAAATCTTCTGAATAGGTCGTTCTGAATACGTTTCATCATTGGTGGTTCAGATTTAAGATGTATTTTAATAATTATATCACGTGCGAACCAATTCCGATGAAGTGTAACGTGTTGATTATCACTCAGAGGAAAACTTTCCTGAAACATAGTAATAGAAGTAAATGTTATTTATGGTGTCTTCCATATCGGAGTCCATCGACTTCGATGAAACTTCCTTCAGGAAATAGGCCTTGTTACTAACTCCCTACGCCATACCTTGAGAGCAGCATGGTTATTTGCGGACCCGTCAACCAGAATCATTTTCCAATAAAATAAGACAGAGAAAAGTGTCAACCCTTCTGGGGGATCGAACTCATGACCTTTAGATCAAGAACCGGTTACAAAAACCTCCCAAGGGTAAAATGATTCCATCAAAGGGATTTTATCTTGAATGATCATACATCGAAACGTTTGCCTGAGAACAAAATTTGATAAACTAAGGCAAGTGCATGCATTTTGGTCGATTGACGTTGATGTAAGAAGGTTATATATTGAAATTATTTCCCGAAAAATATATTAAGTATGTTTTACTATCTCATTCATCGCAATTCTCTCCGAAAACATTTGAAATTAAACTATTCACCTTGAAGTTCATTTTGCGTTTAAACTAAAGAGGGAGACAAGAAAAATACGATTGTACATTCTTGGTATAATAATAATTTCTAAATGTGTAAGTGGAGAAAATATATAATATGAAAATCATCATTATCAGGAATTTCATTTCAGAACACCGAAAAGTTCTTTCACTTTACTTTTTACCCAATTTGTTCCGAAATTACTGTTATATTGTACAACTTAACGCATCAAAAAATAGAACCACACATTTCAAGACGAAAAATAAGAGTGCTTATTTGGGTTGGTAAAACAATCTCAAATTTCATCGTGTTGCTTCATAGTCGCCCTGGAATTTTTGGATTTTCCTACCTGGTAAAAAATGTACCATTTTTGTTGGATTTCTATTAAAGCGATACTCTTTATAGATTTTGATATTCGGAAATACGCCCCTTGACTACCCTGGAGTAAAAAGTAATCAAAAAGATCAACTCAGATAAAAATTCGGCCATCCTCAATGTACTTGATTGGAAAGATGTGGAAGAGGTCGATTCGTTACGTGAAATAACCATTACGCAGGGTTTCAAAAGAGCAGTTCTGGAATTCGAATAATTTGCTGCCACATTTTGCGATTAGAGGTAGAGTATTCAATATATCTGATTCACTTTTTTAATGCAGAGAAAGAACTTAAGTACAGCATATCTTGTTATCAGAGAGAAAGTAATTCCTGATCTAGACAATGTGGGAGGCAATTTCGTACGAATAATTTTTAGTCACAGGGTGAATCTGAGGAAAGATCTAAGGACAAAATTCTATATCGATTTCACATCTATCTATTAGGCGAGACAAATCAGACTGAAAGAAAGTAACGGTTATAGACAATTGTTAGGTGTTTCCGGGTTTTTGAGCCGTGGTCTGCAGGTTCAGGCTCAGAAACTCGAAGACCACGGCTTAGAAACGCGGACACACCAAAATTCACTATTGTCTGGCCGTGAAAGCTTAAAATCTTTGATGATAGTGTGGATTGATTGTATGCGATAATTTGAAGAGCCTCGACGGATTCTCAGCTCAGCTGGAAACTCTTTTTGGAAAATAGAGTAGAAATTCGTTTCATACGACTGAAAATCTCGTCAAGATTCTTACTAAGGACCCTTCAGAAATTATACCCCCCTTTAAAGCATTAAATAATATTGTCTCGAAAAAAAGAATGAAAGTCAACAATAATATATTTGAGAGCCAAGTTCAGATAGAAAATATGGCAGTCTTTGCCAGATTATATGCTCACACTCAATACAGTGAGTAGGAAATAATGGAACATATTCGTAATTTCCTGAGTAATGGACTTGTGACAAACATCCTGGAAGTAGTCAATTTTAATTTTCAAATAACTATTCTTCTTGGATCTTCTGAAGAGGTTAAGTCAGCGGTTGACGTAGAAAATGATTTTTTCATTTTGGGTAAAAAGACATCGTTTTTTTCAGAGAGAACAGGCTTTACTCGTTGAGAAGATGAAAAAATTCCTCAAGGCGAAGATTGTTAGGTATTCCGATAATTTTTCTGCTAATACGGTGATTTCATTCAATATGTTCATAAAGGTACACACTGTACTTGAAGTGATGTATGAATAGAATAGGGAGAACAAAAAAGTTCAAGACTTCTTTAAAATTCTTATTGAGAAATTTTCTAATTAACAAAATTTCACAAGTGATCACTCAAATATGTGTCACGTGTTTGTACCGAAACAGACACAACCAAAGGCATTTATAGAATAAGATTCAAATGAGCTTCGGTAAGAGAAAACACTATGGTTTTCTGAAGACACGGTTGTGAAATCTAACGTGTATTCCTAATGAAAACTATAAATGGAATGCTATAAGAATCTATAAGGAATGTTCATAATTGTTCTGAACTGGAGAAGTCATAGACATTTCCATCCCTATTCTTGTTACATATGGAACTATGCAGAATTCCTCCTAGTATAGTGTAGTTCCACAAATAGTACTACATCATTCTCATATAGATTTTCATCAAGTCTCAGACATTTCAGTTTACTAATGCGTTCTATTCTGGCAATCAGTCATCTCCGAAAGCTTTATAAGATTGCTTGCTTGAAGAAGCTATTGTAATAGCGAAACACGTGTCACGGTTTTGTAAACCCATTGTAAGTGGTAAGTGGAAATCATACAGGAAAGTGTAATATATTTTGTTATGAGATTTCGTTGCAATTTCAATAATCTTTGTGTCAGAAGTGTCCATGCTCACATCATCTGTTATTGAAATACCTCTGTGATTGCCTTGATTTCTCAAGGCTCACTTGATAATAATACATTTCCCCATATACGATCAAAAATATATCACTATTTGATTGCAGTGACCAGATACTCAACTGAACAACTTTCAATCGCTATCACATTTCACAAAACGATACGCGTTAAACGAATATTGGAAATATTTCCTAACGGAAGCTTCGTCAGAAAGAAGTAACACGTTGTTTACTTTGGAACTTTATGGAGGATATATCCTACGGTACATCAACAAAAAATGCGTAAATCTCAACAGCCATCCTGACATTGTTGACACAGTTCTCCTTTATCTACTTTATTGCCAAACGGCAATCCTTTGTTCTTGAGTTTATTTTCAACATTGACTGTCTGTGTAAATAAACAAATTCATGGCAAAATCTACAGCAACTGCCTTACAGGAGTTGGAACTCATAAACAAACAAATAAGCTACATAATTAAATCTAAATACACCATCCCATCTGAAGAGATTAGGAAAAATTGGGTTGTTTCACGGTTTCAGAATTTCATTGTATGAATTATCGAAGTCTGGTGTTCGAATAAGAAATTTCCCACGAAACTCAATGAAGACCCAAAACGTACTCTCATATGAAAATGTTTTGATACATTTGAAATACGCACAAAACGTATAAGATACTATCTTCCAGTTTCTTTTGGATTGTGAAAATTTATGTCTCATAGAATATCCAGAAAATTCGTGGTTGAGATATTCGAATAGCTTCGGGAATAAATGTGAGATGTAGGTGTAATAAAAAAGTTGTATGTATTTAACCAAACTCACACTTATGCGTTAACTATTCATTGCAGGTTCTCTATGTATTCCGTTTTAAATCATATTTCCATAGGTACTTAAGGTTCGTAATAACAAATTCTAAGGAAAATCCATATAGATTGGGTTAATTCGATGCGACTGAAACAACAGAACTGTTGGCTCATGAAGGGAAATAATATTTTGCGTGTACCCATAATGCTGGCGGCGGAAAAAAAAACAACCATTGCGATTGTAAGTCGAATTTGATAGGAAATGGACACTTACTTTCACATAGAAGCGTAAGGATTTTTTTTCGAAAATTTGTTCTGGCCTGGTTTGGAAACATAGTATTCCTAATTTTTTTATTGAAATAGTGACTGTATTGTTATTATTGTGTAAATGTACCATTATTCACCATCGCTGGTATATCGATATGTGTGATTATTAATCCATCAAAAAAATTCATTGAATAAATAGTAATAATCAATCGCATAGGATTCTCATTTCAATTTCGGAGATGAAGGCGAGAAAACATGTTCATACTCCTTAGTCATCTAGTTCTAACATGAACATAATTTCAAGTCTCCAGCTGAAATCGTTTGCGGATTCTGTTTCTGTTTTTCTACTAACAGCTTCGTTTGGGCATTTTCCCAATGAAATATTCATTTACAAAATGTGTTAGCTTGCGCACTAGAAACCGTAATGAGGGCCCGCAGGCTCAATGAGTGAGTGATATGATATCGGTGTTGTGTTTTTTGTTGCATGAGGTAGTACGAAGACGGCGTTACTTCAATTTGGTCTATGAAAACGAGGCTCGAAGTATAATAGAGAGAAAAACAGAAGAAATGTTCATTCTATATTCAAGTCTTCATTAGCAATGAAGTCGCTACTTCGTGCAACTGACTGTTTTTTTCTTTTTACCCTCCATCCTTCAATGACTCTTTTCACTATTCGAATTTCTATCGGAAAAAATTGACTTCATCAAAGAAAACCATCTAACAGGTGAGGTCATCATATTGGGTGATTTTATGTACACAATTCTTCATGGCTTGAATTCTCGAATAGAACAGATGAAAGAGGACGACAGACAGAGACATTTGCTATTACTGATGATCTGGAACAACATCGATCAACCCACTCGAATTCCTGATACGAATAACCATTTTGCCAATACACTGGACTTGTTTATTACTACTCATTCTGATATTTATCAGATCAAAATTCACTCTCCCTTGGGTAATTCTGATCACATTTTTATTTCAACAACTTGTTCGAATTTGGCTCCACTGAGTGGTAGGTAACCGCACGTCTTGTCTGGTATTACAAACCAGCAGACTGGGCCGGTCTTCGAATGTTTTTCCTTGATTTTCTTTGGAGAAGGGTCTGTTTTTCCTTTGGTGATCCCACTCTATGTGCCCAAGAAATCTCTGATACCATTATTCTGGGATGGAAACATTCATTCCAAGTAGTACAAAGAGACACAGTCTGACAAACCATGGTTCAATAAAAGCTGCTCTAAGGCTGTCGCATCCAAACAAGCGGCATTCAATCGCTGTCGCCAAGACCTCAGTTTGGAGACAAGATCTGAGTAGGTTTACGCAAGAATTAGGAGTAGTGCAACAATTGAAGCTGCTAAAGAAGCACATGATCAGAAAATTCGCTCAAAACTTGTGTAATGTCCAAACGGTTCTCGTTCGTTTTGGTCATTTGCTAAAACTGTCGCCAAAAATTTCACTGTAAGTTAATATTCCCCTCCAACCAAAGGAGATGGATCACAAGCCACCACTGCCAAAGAGAAAGGAAACATATTTGCAAATATGTTTGCTGGAAATTCTACTCTGGACTCATCGGGAAAAGATCCCCCGAATATCACGCCTGTCGACAGTCATATATGCCTGATAAAATTTTTCACCAATAAAATATAAGAAATATTCCAATGGACCTGAAGACGAATAAGGCTTGCGGATCTGATGGAATCCCAGCAATTTTACTGAAAGTATGTGCCCCCGAATTGACACCAACTTTGCGAATCATTCAACATTTCATATAACCTGGGGATTTTTCCTAAATCCTGAAGGACAGCAAGAGTTCAGCTAGTTCCTAAAAATGGGAAGAGAACTTCACCTCGTAATTATTAACCAATTGCATTGCTTTCTATCATTTCCAATTTTATGGAAAGAGCAATCAATAGGAAGCTCATCAAATATCTAGAGAAATCATGAATAATCAATGATCGACAATACGGATTTCGCCATCGAAGATCAACCAGTGACTTATTGCCTTATGTTTCTCATATTTGGCAGCATTCAATCGAGAAATTCGGAGAAACAAAAGCTGTTGCACTCGATATTTCAAAAGCGTTTCACCTTTCTAAACTGCTCTCTTATGGTTTGCCTCCTCAGCTGTGTGCTTCGTTGAAGAGTTTCTTGTCTGATAGGTCTCTGTATGTGGGTGTTCCACAGGGTTCAGTTCTGGCGCCCATTTTGTTTCTGCTTCATATCAATGAGTTGCTCGAGAAAACATCTTGTTCAATACATAGTTTTGCGGACGACAGTACTCTTCATACGAGTTTCTCTTCCAGAGCCCCCATACCAGCTCGAGAAACAAAAATTTAAAGAAACATTCACGTCAATTAAATTAACGACGACTTGGTAAAAATTATAGAATGGGGTAACATTAACTATGTGGAATTTAATGCTACGAAAACCCAGGCATGTCTCTCTTCAAGAAAAGCCGATCTATCATCATCTAGTATTCAGATGTCAGGAATAACTATTCCTACAAAATCAAGTATCTCTATGCTAGGAATTACGATCAGTGATAATCTCTCATGGGAGAACCATGTGAGATCGATCGCCTAGAAGTGCTTCCCAGAAAATTGGTATTCTATTTCGTGCGAAGAAATACTTCACTTCTCGTCAGCTTCTAATGATCTACAAGGCTCAGATACCACCTGTCATGGAATACAGTTCTCAGGTGTGGAGTTCGGCACCAAAACATTCATTGAAGCATCTCGATTCTCTTCAGAGAAAGGCAATCCGTCTTGTTGGTGATTCTTCGCTCTTCCGAATTGTTATCAATCGTTTCCCCCTCGGCAGTATTTACACGGATAACTCGACGAGTACAGAATTCCCCTTTGTTGTGACTTTGGAAACCTGTCGAACTTCTCTTACTCAGGGATCTTTTTTCAATAGAACACCTGAGCTTTTGAACTCCTTGCCAAAAGAGTTTTTCCTGAGACTTAAAAACTTCAGGAATTCAAAGTGAATGTTAATTCGTATCCCCTGTTCTTGATTAACGCAGTGTTCTTTGTACATTACAGGGCTTCCCTTTCGTGTGAATCTGCATATAAAAAAAAAGTTTCACCTGATTATTCATTTATTAATTTTTTGAGGTGACAAAACACGTGTTCGTCATCATGTTTGATTGATTAGTATATGTTCAACCTGCTCAAGTAACAACGAGGTGTAACTTTTAAACCCTTTTTATGATAAACTACCCCATTTAGTGAGTTAGCAAGGGTTGAAATATTATTTCACCTGCTTCTACCTGAGGGCGCATCTTCAGTAGGTAAAATACCAAAACCAATATATTTCAAAGCTGTGAAAACATCTATTATGATAATCATTTAGTCAATAGCTTTCAACGAGGCTTAAACTAGATTATTACAGCCAAAAGCTGTTTATATAACGAACATATTGGAATTTTAAAATCAAGATTGACAGGTTTGACTGGCACTGGCATAATAGGTTCATTGGCTAATTTCGAACTCGAAAGATGTTTAAGCGGCGATTGGTGAAATATTATTTTCACTACTAGTGTTGTCAGTTTCGATGTGACCAACGAAATGTTTTCCAATAGATATCAGATTTTAGTTTTCACGAACTGATTACACACGAATTTTCTTTGGTTGTGGAACGAATTTGACTGGTCATCAAGTGCCCCATTTTCGAATATACAATCAGGATTAGCAATTCTTTGTTGTAGAATGATATTGTACTAAAAAACTAAAAAATGATGAAAAATGGGCCTACTCATCTGAGGTATGTTTTATAAGATTTCATAAACGTTTCAAGTAGGGCAAATAAGAAACGAAACTGATCTCACGTTAGGAATAGTTGAGGAGAATACGCCAGAAATTAAGGCTTTTGTTCAATTTTTCAGCAACATTGAATGAAAATCTATGGCTGAAAATGGATTAGCTTAGTTCCCTAATATATTACTACTTATTGATTTTTTGTCATTTCCACCAGTGATCTGCACTATCGGTGCAGATGTTTTATTCCAGGGATACATGGTTCGTATGGGTAGATGTATAGTCAAAAATATTATATCTCAGTTTGAAAGAAATTGCTCCATTGAAATTACAATAAATTGAGTACTTTTCGATGTGCGGGACATGTCTGGAAAAAATCTTGTGGTATTTTCATACGTCAAACTGAAGCAAATGTACTTCTGGCTGTACAGTTATTTTATTTACACTCTTCGAAATCTTATGATGCGATGCGTTTCGTGAAAAATTATCCATTACAAAAGTGACTTTGGTAATGTTTTGCATCAGCTACAACGAAGTGAATGAAATCTGTTATTGCATTCCATCCAAACTGGTGTAGTTGTGCATAGAATCCATGCCCTTATGAATCATTTTACAATATAGAACCGAAATTGAATATTCCACATATGTGATTCATGAATCGGTCAAGTTGCCATCTTTTTATAAAACACTGGTAACAGATGAATGACAAGGGCGTTTTCAGTCACCAATGATTCCTAGAGGTACCTATATGGAAATGATGTGTTGCCGTTTATGGTGTTATAGAAAGTCCACACTGTTTGATATTCATAACGAAATAGATGAATTACGGAACGAAATTTTGTGGAAACAAGAAACAATCGAAATTGAAATACATGCATTGAAATCTAATCACGTCCCTATCGAGGAAATCTTTCTCGACCAGATAAAGTTGAACAAATATCAAAAACTTCTTAAAATATGCGAAGCACGTCTCGATTATAAAAAAGAGTCGCTTCAAAACTATGAAGAGTTTTTTAAAATATAGTTCGGTTTAAGTTCTGGGGTTATGTCTTCGAATGAGGATGCTAAGAGCAATATTTCAAGAAATTCAAAACAATTGTATGTTCAAGAATGGACCAACAAAATTCGTAATCCATCGAATCGAAAGCACATATTGAACACTCAATGGAATCAATCAACACTATGTCAAGCAGACAAAAATTGGAAATCATTGAGTGACTTTTGATGGTTCATAATGTTTCAAATATGCCATATAATTTTCCTAGTATAAGCTGTCAGATGCTGCATGTCATTTATCTCCGGAAAAAAAATGTATTGTCAACAATAGTTCAGTTGGAACAGCCACAAAAACTGTTGAGATGCTTTTGATAACAACAATTGTTCAATGAAAGAGATTCGTTTTCAAAGAACTATAATGTTTTCTCTATAACTTAAAATATGCAACAAGACAAACGTATATCTACACGGTGGGGAAGTCGGTCACTTATACAGGTTTATCTTCTCTTTCAGCAATAATGAGGGTAATTCATGTGAATAATCTTAAGTTATCACTTGAATCTGAATTCGCTATTGATTATTTCAATTGATTTGGTTTTTTTGGAATCTGTGCGCACGCTCGGAAATTTTTCGGTGCGCTGGTGTCAATAGATGCCTACTTACATTTCGTAATGAATTGTTAATGACAGTTCTCTAGAAATCGCAAATTGTTTTTGTATTTCCATTAGCAACGGGGTAAATAACGCTTGTTTTGTGACAATATTTGGATATTTCTAGAGGAAATCTGTAATTTTCAGGTGGATATAGTGAATGATTCCGTTCATAAAACGTCCATAAATCCCTTTTCAGTGCTTGCACATCTTCCCGTGTCGTATCAAACCAGTTCCTCTTTCATCATCGTATGAGCCTCTTCAACTGCCTCAATTTTTTATCAAATAAACCTTGGTAATTTCTGAAGCAATATTTCATTTTCCACTGGAATATAAACAATTGTTTCAGCAAC
Organism: Zygogramma bicolorata; assembly: GCA_032362365.1. Classification (NCBI taxonomy): domain Eukaryota; kingdom Metazoa; phylum Arthropoda; class Insecta; order Coleoptera; family Chrysomelidae; genus Zygogramma; species Zygogramma bicolorata. The sequence goes on from JAVJAQ010000580.1 coordinate 117,977, forward strand.
ATGAACTATGTACCTCAGGGGTTCAATTATAAACCGTAAATGAAAATTCCCTTGCACCAAACCAACTCTTTAACTATTATAGTCACAGTTAATATTTACGAAAATAAAAATCGATAAAAATACACAGACAACCGAATATCATTTCCATTCTTGATATTTCACGATCTTTCTTCAAGCAAATCAGTTACGGTGAGCCAAGTGGGCCTTATATAATTTCGGTAATTTATGGTTCGTCTGACATAAGCCGGGGCCGTAAAGCTAATTCTTGGTACTCTTTGGTGGTGTACATAACAACCGCCCGCCTCTTCATCCGGTTTCAATTTACCATTTACCGTGTTTACAACCAAACAGGAATGTTTGGGGAATGTATGGGAACAGAAGACATGGTTCGAGTTAGGGCCGTCAGTAAAATATGATACGTATGTAATTTGTTTCCCTGGTCTGGACATTTGTCATATCCAAAATGATATGTATTCATGGGTGCTCAATAGTAAGTAGTGTTCAATATGTTGCGAATAATTATCGAAATACGGGAAATGAAAAAATTGAAAGATATAGACACTGTTTGTAAAGATCGATTACCCTAACACCAACCAGATTTCATTTGGACTCGACGATTATTTGCGTTTTTCTAACAATGTCTTCTCCTGAAGATGCTAACATTGTTAGCGAAACACATGCCGAGTGCGATAATATCAGTTTGGTGGCAGGAAGGTTTTCTGTGTTTTCTAATTTGATGGCAATCCAAAAGATGAATTGGAAAACAGAGAAAAGTCGGGAGTTTACGGAATCAGTTGCCAAGATTGCAACAACAGATACATTGACCAGAGCCGACGAGCTATAAAAACCAGTTTCAAATAGAATTTTGCAGACATGACATACGGAAGGGTAGAAAAGTCCAATGCCGCCCAACATGGTCTGGACTACAGAATTGGTGAAAGCAATCTGAAACTGATTGAACATTTGCATGACACCAGGCTACTCGATGCATTCGAAATAGCAAAATGTGAAAATAGCATGAATGGTGACAAAGGGCCTATCCTTCATGCTCCCTTCGCTATTGGGAAATCATTCAAAATGATTGGTAGTAGCAGACGAAGTGCATATCAAAATCTCTGCAGCTAGTTTTCATACTACCTGAGATTAAAAATTATATAAACAGCATACCATAGTCTTCAGATTCAGTATAAGTTTTTTTCTCCTGAAGATGCAAACTTTGTTGGCAAAACAGAAGTATGAACTTTCACATCAAATGTTCCAATCTCATCGATCCAAATGTTTCAATCTTAACGTTTAATTAAATAGTATAGGAACCTGGATAGACATAAAATTTTCACTTTCCGCCTAGGTGTAATATACTACTCTTGAAATTTTGCATGAGAACCCTACAGCTCAATACGAAATTCTGGCTTTGAATTCTATTGCAAAATGAGCACAAATATTTCTGGAAACAATCAAAATCAGATTTTCCGTAACCAATTACTTATTCAATGGAAACATTCAGATTGTGAATAAAAGGACATTTTTCACAATATTCTGACATTTTGGAACGATTTTCTAAATCTAAACAAAATGGTGGTAACTTTTGTTTGTAGTGATGTGACACTATCTTTGCTCATTAATTTACTCACAAATATAAAAATTAAACACTTAGAACATTCAAAATGAAAAGCGTTCCATTCCCCCAGGAACATGACATCACATTTCATAATGATTTCGTAATAAGGTATTCAGAAAACAACCCCAATGCCAGAAATTTGCTTTGGGTGATTGTGATGATTCGAAATTTTAAAAGAATATTTTACCTGATGGGGTCTTTTCGGAAGATGTGTCTCACGTAGAACCGTACCTTACAAATTGGGGAGCACGTGAAAGCATGCCATCCACGGGTGAACATCTGCTCTGCTCTTCTGTGGAGAATTAATTTGGAGATTTTGCAACATTTCTTTTGTTTCAGAGACATTTAGGACAACGTTGCAAGAGGTCTTACTATGACATTTTGAATTTTGGCGATTGAATTGGAATGGAATTTACAATCAATGTATTTTCAGATAGAACTCCCAACAATATTGTTGAGGAGGAAGTGCAAAAATATTTCATACCGAGACGAAAAGTAGATCATTTCTATCGAGATACACTTCTATCGAGACTGTAAACAGAGGTAAGCTATTTATTGAGTGAAGAATTTTACTTTTTGTCGAGGTTTTTATTTTTTATACTATTTCATCCACAACTTTTCGAAATGATTTTAGAAAGTAAACAATAAATGGTAAATATTGGTAAGAATAATTTCAATATATGTTTCGAATAGGCATGAAGCTACTAACAAATGGCGCCATTGTTCTTATTGGTAAATGCCATTTCCCTACGTTGAGGTTAGATTTATGTATGAAAATTTTGGTTTAGTTCTAATGAATGCGTTAGACATACCAATAATATTCTCAGTTGTGCCACGAGGATTGCTACATTCAGGCAATGTTTAGATTACTTAATGAAATGATGTTGGCATTTTGAATAATGAAAATGGACTTTGCATAATGAGCTACATATGCTGTATTGAACAATGGCTGATGGGAAGGTAACGTTTTATAATCGAAAACTAAGTGGGGCTTTAGTAGAAGATAATTTGATGGAACAAGTGGGTTCCTATATGCTTTTTGAACTTTCTGATATGAGAAAGCTGATAGCTACAATATGTTTTCAGGGTTAGCTTGTTTTATATAACAACGTTGGTGTATGACAATCAACGTGATTTTGAGTTCCAACGAGTCAGGAAAGTTTGTGACTTTCCAACCAGAAAGTTGATCAGAAATAAGCATATTTTTCAAAGATTTTGAAGGAAATGAATTTTCTACAAACCCTCAGGTACAGGTTTCGAAGTTTTCTTATATTAGAGGATAAGGATTGAAGTTTCAAATGGGGAAAGTGTTGTATCAGCATTTTTTTTACATTTTTGACCATTTTCTTTTAGTTTTTATTGAATAGTTTGGGGATTTGCATTTTTTACATTCGAAAATTTCTATAAAAAATTTATGATAATCAAAGGTCTTCATACTACTTTAAGAGTTCTGAATGATTCATCTAAGTGATTATCTCAATGGAAAATGAATATGAGTAATATTTCAAAGAGGAAGCATATGCTGTGGTTCACATGGTTAACTGTCAATGTCCACCTGGATAATGAAATGTTCTTTCATTACGGGATTTTGAATAGCTAGTGCGCCTATTTTTTCCGAATCATATTTTCAGTACCATCACTTTCAGTTCACAAATCTAGCACAATTTCGTCCAAGACTCGGAAACTGTCCTTATAATGAATGAACCCCCACTCGAGAGGAGAAATTACTATTCAGGAAAGGGTCATGCTCAATAGTATTATCAGGTTATATCAGAAGAACACCAGAATATCGTATCTCCATATGGTGCTCCTCTGGGTATCCCGATCATCTTTTCACGGTGCAGTGGAACAAACACTAAAAACTGTCGCTTGTTGATTCCTGCAAAATTGAAATTTGTTTTCAGAATAGAATCAGAACTAATTCCCGAATTGCCGATCTATCGAAAACGTTATACTATGGTCTAGCTCTCTGCACGCCATGTTTTCCAAAAAGTTTTCTTAGCTTCTCACGTTATACTGACAACAAAAGTCTGCCAAACTTCAACCCATCATTATCGCGTTATTCCCATTAAAACAAGATCATTTACCCAGTTCAAAATCTACACTAATAATAGTTCCAGAGATGAGGCAGGTGCAAAAATGAATCCCGATTAGGAGTCGAATTCTTTCATATGTGTTCTGATTTACACTTGTTGGGTGCGAAGATACCATATAATCAGGCATCGGCTTAACAAACAACAACTGATACCAATAGCTGTTATAACTAACAGACATAAATTATACCCAAAACTAACACTCTAATTGCAGATTATAGCGACTTAAGTATACCTGACTTCATCTATGCCGGTCCCTACAGTCGCCTCTAAAATATTTATACAGAGTATTTCGAAAACATGAACACGAGTTTGAGTGTACGAATGAAATCTGAAAAATGTTAACCTCTAGATGTGATGATCCCCATGATAATTAATAATAATGATGTGAATCATGAATCACATACCACCATGTGGTCGTGCATTTAAATAACTATATTTTTGCTTTGTTTTGTACCTGATCTTAGTTTTCAGATTAGAGTTGATAAAGAGAATAACTACTATGTCCTTTCATCAGTTTTGACCAAAATTGTTATTGAGAGAATAGTAAGGATGAATAAAAAATTGTCCGATAGTCGATGAAAATCCGTGATAATATTGAAGTACGCTTTATTGTATGATTTCCACTCGTTATTTTCCAAAATCGCTTCAGGTGATGCCTTGATCCAGGGGTATAATATAACATGCAATAGCTATACAATAGCTTATAATAACAAGAGAAGCTATCGTATAGTTGAAAACTTGTAGCGGTCACTGTCTAGTGGAATTCGCACATTGAATTAGTTTTTTGATACGTTATGCGTGGATGAAATTTCACAAATAATTGACTTGCTGCAAAATCTTAGGAATTTTGAAACCGATACATGAATGAGAAGGGATATCACAAGCATGAATTGGCAATAGACAGCAATTGTACAAATGATAAAGAGCAATCGCTGGTATAAACTGCTGAATTTTCAGCTAATGAATATATATGCGTTGTGAAATCAAACATCTAACAAGAAAAATAATGACATTTTATGAGATCAATTGGTGGGAAAACCTCAAATTATGACGTCGACTCATAGTTCTGAAACTACATTTCGCCAACATACCATGAAATATGTTCTGGTGTATCTAGACTATAGACATAAATAGGATTTCTAGATATTATGAAACTCCAGCGAATGTTCTCTGGACAAATACCAGTACTACTCGACTCATTCGATTCATTAAGGAACTAGATTATCGCATGGAGGAAGGTTAGTCTCAGAAAATTCAAGTGAATACGAATTCGAAAGAACGTTACTGAAATTCACATTGCGTCTGAGACTGAATATGGAAACACATATTCTTAGATCTTATGGTGATAAGTATACTCAAAACATAAGAGTTTTCTCACAGAAGTAAAGTGCTATTCAGTTCGACAGACGGCTATCAATTGATCACTTTCATCAGAGGAATTGTGTTGACAATGCCACCCCATTGTTTATTGTGAAGTACCCCACACCCTCGAGTTGCTACTGATCTTATTATCATTTTGCTATCGTATTCTTATGATGTCATATTGCAACATGAACAACCTCTGTTTTTCGCTGAGGCATCTATTTTCGTGAGCAAATCCGTTTACTCCATTGTTCAACATACCATAATCTTTATAGCACTTCTCTATTGGTAAATTATTATCAGGCGACGGCGTTTTTTTAGCATCAGCCCTAGAGAAGAAATTACTCTATTGGTGAAAGTTATTAAAATTGTATCCATTACGTCAATTGTTATTCCATTATGCTTTGACGTTTCAGCCACCATCTTTTTTCCATTATTTATTTTTAAAATCCAACAGAATAAACAGTTAAGCGGGGTTAATACATTGAGTCGCAGCCGCTGCTGACGTAGCCGTTCTCGCAGGCGCAATTATTATTAGTATTATTTTGTGTTCATTGAGCGCATGCGCAGATTCCCAACTGAAATGCAAGAATTTGACATTTGACACAAATATTGTTGTTGTTATCTTGTTGTTTATCAAAAATACGACCAAAACTCTTAGGAGCGTTTGGTGTTACGTTGTGTGTAGCAATTAAAAAAGCTACGAAAAAAAAGAAGGCAGAGAAGGTTAAAAACGAGAATAATAAACAGGAGCCGGAAAAATAATGATGCATTCAATTTTTTTTTTAATGAAATCACCTGACTCCAAACAATTTTTCAAACTTACCAGGATGACTGTGCCATTGTTTAATATATTACATCATTTGGTACATACAATTATATCAAAGAGATCGATAACAGATGGTATTTGTTCTCAACAGAGATTGGCTATAATAACTCTACAGTAGGTTTTCTTGGCTATGATTGTTCTTTTTCCATTCAAAAACTATACATTTTTCAGCTTTCCTTCACAAGGAGGCGCCATGTTGAATTTTCCTTGGTCATACCATATGGAACACACAACAGTTCCTAAGATAATTCATGAAACGTGTTGCAATTTGAGACGTTCTGTCAGGAGAATATCTCAAAAGTCCATCATCTGAAGAAGAATGGATTAATATTACAAATGGATTCCACAGATTATGGAATTTTCCCAATTATCTGGAGGCGATCGATAAAAAAACATACAGCCATACAATGTCCACCAAAAAGTGCATCAGCATATTCCAATAATAAAAAGTTTTTGCTATAGCGTTGATGGGTGCTTGTGACTCCATTGGAGCATGCGATTCACAGAGTGATGTGGAATTTTTATGGATTCTGCTTTCGGTCGACATTTTGATGATCAATCCATGCATGTCCCTCCAACAACTGAACTTCTGGGGACAGATGTTGAAGTGCCATATTGGTTGGTAGCAGATGCAGATTTTCCATTCAAGCATTATATTATGAGACCTTTTCCTGGATCAACTTTAACATTAGAAAAGAAAATTTCCAATTATAGACAGCTGTGAGCTAGAAGAACCATTGAAAATACCTTTGGTATATCAGTAGCTAGGGAGAGAATATCGAAAGAAACAATAGTGGCAATTGACAACATTGTGAAAGCATTTTTTGGATTGAGGTGGCCTTTACTTGATGGAAATCCATAGTTATTACGCTATAAGGTAGAACACGATTAAATTTCCACAGAATTTACTGTCTTCGCGACATGTTTCTATACACTGTATCTTTTTCAAGCGAATGTATTATAAACACTAAATTATTTTTTGTTGAAAGCTCCTTAAAAACATCAGGGCCTACTCTAATTATCCCTGATTCCTAGAATAATACAACTGATACTGATTCCTAGAATTATACAACTGATGATGATTATGATAATTTAACTTAATCAGGACCTGCTACGGAAAAAATGGCTTCATTTTTGCATAAACAAAACTAAAGAGTAGCATATAGAACAGATAACACTTTGGGAAGGTTTATCAAGAAAAAAAAAAAGATAAAACAATAAAAGATTGAGAATCGGGAGTTTATAAATTGAATTGTGGATCTTGCTCCAAAGTATATATTGGCCAGATAGACCATTCAAAAGCCGCATACGTGAACATCGTATGAATTATGAAAAGAAAACAACTCATTCATCATATGCAAATCACATTTTGGAGGAAGGCCATGACTTCGATAAAAATTTCGAAATTCTGCATGTTGAAAATAAGGGCATTAGACTTAATTATTTAGAATTTGTATGTATTTAAGGAGCTTTCAACAAAGAATAATTTAGTGTTTATAATACATTCGCTTGAAAAAGATACAGTGTATCGAAACATGTCGCGAAGACAATAAATTCTGTTGAAATTTAATCGTGTTCTACCTTATAGCGTAATCGTGAAACCATGTTTTGTTCTCCACAACTACTGCAAGCTTGATGGAATAGGAAAAAATCCCACCACAAATTATTATTCTCCACCGGGATATGTTGATTCCAATGACAAAAATAATGGAGATTGGCGAAATGAAATTGGTGGCATAGCTTTAAGATCAGTGGGAAGATTGTCGGCCAACAATACCAGTGAAGCTTATGAAATGATACTTGATGAATTTCGTACATACTTCTCATCTCCAAAGGGAACACTCCTTCAGCAGGTTGCAAAGGTAACAAGAGGAAGGTAACTCCATTCATCATTAGATTACTGAATGATTTTATCATAGAAATGTTTTTCTCCATTGTTGTCTATTTGGTTTTCTGTAATCTAGACCTTCAATTCTGTACATTATTTTTTTTTGAAACACTGCTGAATATTATGCATAGTTTATTGGTATGAATTGAAACTATTTTGTGAAAAATACTTAAAAAATATAATTCCATAATTAAAACAACAAATAACATGTTGGAGGAAACAAATACATAAATAAACTCTCTTGTTGACAAAAAATAACGAATAACTCTAAGATGAACAGAATGAAAACTTAGATTTCTTAAAATCACAAATATTTTAACAAAAGAAACTCGTTCGAAATTGGCTCCAATGAATGGTAAGTTGCCCACACCTCGTGTCTCGCATTACAGGTCAGAAGATTGGGACGGTTTTCGAATGTTCTTCTCTGATTTTCCTTGGAGAAGGGTCTATTTGTCATCTGGTGATCCCACTCTATGCGCTCGAGAAATCTCTGATACTATCATTCTAGGAATGGAAACATTTATTCCAAGAAGTACAAAAACACCACAGTCTGAGAAACCATGGTTCAATAAAATCAGCTCTCAGATTGTCACATCCAAACGGGCGGTATTCAATCGCTGGCACCAAAACCCCATTTTAGAAACGAGATCAGAGTATGTACGCAAGAAATAGGTGTAGCGCAACAATTGAAACTGCTAAAGAACCACATAATTATAGAATTCGTTCGGAACTTTTTGAATATCCAAACGGTTGTCGTTCGTTTGGTCATTTGCTAAAGCTGTCGCCAAAAATTTTACTTTTAGTGAAATATAGAAGAAGATGGATTACAAGCCACCACTGTCCAACAAAAAGCAAATATATTTGCAAATATGTTTGCTAGAAATACTATTCTGGACTCATCGGGAAAAGATCCCCCGAATATCATGCCTGTCGACAGTCATATGCCTGAAATAATTTCTCATCAGCAAAATATAAACATATTTTAATGTACCTGAAGACGGATAAGGCCTACGAATCTGATGGAATTCCAGCAATTGTTCTTGAATTGTGTGACCTCGAATTGACACCAGTTCTTTGCGAATTGTTCAACCTTTCTTATAACTTGGGGTTTTCTTCCTAAGTCCTGGAAAACAGCAAGAATGAAGCTAGTTCCTTGAAAAGGAAAGAAAACTTTACCTTGTAATTATAGACCAATTACATTGCTATATATCATTTCCAAAGTCATGGAAAAAGCAATCAGTATGAAGCTTATCAAAATTCATGATAGACAATACAAAAATTCAGAGGAACATTCACGTCAAAAATGTATCGATGACTTGGCAAAAATAATGGTATGGGGTAGCATGACCTTGGTGGAATTTAATGCTGGGAAAACCCAGGCATGTCTCTTCTCAAAGAAAGCCGATATTTCATTTTCTAGTATTCATATGTCAGGAGTAACTATTCCTACAAAGTCAAGTATCTCGATGCTGGAAACTAAGACCAGTAATAATCTCTCATGGGAAAACTATGTAGATCGATCGCTAAAGGTGCTTCCCAGAAACTTGGATTTCTATTACGTGCGAAGGAATAATTCACTTCTTTCCAGCTTCTAATGATTTATAGGGCTCAGATACGATTTGTTTTGGAATATAGTTCTCATGTATTGAGCTCGACACCAAAATTTTCATTGAAGCTTTTTGATTCTATTTAGAGAAAGGCAATCGTAGAAGGGTCGGAGACTTGTCTCTCTTCTATAGATATTTTCACTATCGGTGCTCTCCTGAATTGTTATCAGTCGTTTCCCCCTTGGCAATATTTACACGGATGACTCGACGAGTACAGAATTCCCACCCCTTTGTTATGAATTTGGAATCCTGTCGAACTTCTCTTGCTTAGGGATCTTTTTTCAATAGAAAAGCTGAGCTTTTGAACTCCTTGTCAAAAGAGGTTTTTCCTGAGGCTTACAAACTTCAGAAATTCAAAGTGAATGTTAATTCGTATCTCCTGTCTTTTTATTCACGCGGTGTTCTTTGAACATTACAGGGCTTTCCTTTCATGTGAATCTGCATATAGAAAAATATATATGTTGTCCTCCATGGCATCGAAGTCGTTTCTTCCAACAAGCATGAATAATTTGCAATCTCCACTGTTTTACTTAATCTTTTGGTAATGGATATTGTTCTAAAATTTTGGAAAGGATGTTTTCAACTATATATAAAAACAAATTGGAACCTACCGTCTCTTTACTATGCAGGGTTGTAAAATGGAATGTAATTAAAAAAATTCCCATGTGGACTCACAGGTATCTAGCCTAGATCCAGACAGCAATTGCCTTTTTTCGCGGGTATAGCGGTCTCCTAAATTCTTCCACAACCGTTTTCAATCCTCAACCAGACAACAAACATGAAATTTAGGAAATCACCGTTATCAAAAAGTGTTTACTTGTTGCATTCTTTGCAAGAGCAATTTCGCGCCGACTGTTTTCCTTCTTGAGTGCATATTTATAATTCCTGTCCGTCATATTATATAGAGGTGGAAATCCTTCTAGTAGGTTCAGGAAAACGCATAATTTTCCCACCTTTCGACATTCTGAATAAACTCAATTTCTCGTGTTCTCAAACGGAATAAAGAAACACATAGCCTGACTCATGTGACTTATCGATTATTTTTGACACAGAAATCCCCGAACATCAAGTGTCTGATCCGAAAATTTTGAGTTCCATGGCATTTTCGGCTGCCGCACTCGAAAAGAATCATCATACTAAGATTCTTGGTATGGTGAATTCACTGCTCTTATAAGGGTGAGCATATTCCTATCCATCATATTGACAATGACTAAATTATTCATATTATATTATAATCAATAATTAAATAAATAATCATAAATTAAATATAATTTATATTATTTTGAATTGCTGTTTCGACTAATATAACTTGCCAACATTGAGTTTGCTTTTCACTCTTATATATTCTAGTCAGAATGAAATTTGGATTTCGCTCGGGAATGAAGACGTATCACTTTCATACACCTCAAATTGTTTCTTAGACACAGGAGATATCAGGTTCGGGAAAAAAATTTAATGAGCTGACTTTTCTCTTGACAACGATGCATGCAGTCACCCTAGCGTAGAAATTCGTAAATTTGAAGAAACTACTCATCTAATGAATAGAGTAACATCGGATTGCTGAAAGAGACTTTCTGTCTTATACATCCAGTTTCTGCTGAATCAAAACAGCACCCCAACTCAAATTGCCACCCTCATCATGAAGGGTCGATTGTATTCCTAGATTTTTTCAGTCCCAACATGAAAACGATTACCACAACCGAAATTTCATGGTAATACAAGAATTGAAATCCCTTTCCAACAACTTACTGAAGTTTGCTCGAATCCTTTTCATTATTTATTCTACGGCTTTTCCGCATTCCTTTTCCTTGATTACGATTATTTGAATTCTCCAATTATCAATATCATTTTCAAGTAACTGAACATCTCATTTCTTCTGTTCAGATGAATTTTTTGTGTGTGAGTTCAGTTTTAAGACAAAGAAAATATAGACAGTAGAAGTTCAAACCAATACCACACAGGGATCATCGTTAACCAAATACAAACAAACGGCATGGTCAATTTGATACAACTGTTTTTAGTAATTGAATCATTTACAAATACAAATTTCTATCATTTCATGGGTAGATACACCGATTTAATTTCATCCCTCTCTGAATAAAGAAACGTGACAACGTCGCAGCTCATACTCGTACATCTCGTATATTTGAATACCTATAACATTACTCTTTTTATTTTTAGTTTGGATGGCGCGGACCGAATCCACTGCCGGTACCTTTGGATCGTTCGAAAGAACGCGCATTGAGAAAGGCTGCCTAAAAAACCACTACAGAGCATGGTCAAGGTAAACATTTCACCGAGAGAACAATGGAAGCGATAACCTGTCGTAGTTGGCACGGCAGGCTAGATATTCATCACTGACCGTGCTGTAATTATAGGGCGCACAGGAGACCATCCATCCTCCATGTTAAGCGGAATATAATCACCTCTGGTAACTCTGCTTAGAGCTGCTTGTTCATTATAGCCAGATCATCTACTTTAACTACCTTTCATTACAGAGTTCGGAGACGTACGCACCTGCCAAATCACGGCTTTTGCAATCGACGGGTTTTGTTTTGCACTATCTCAACCGATAATCTTCCATGGCTGTTTGTTCGGGTAATTGACAGTTTATTTGAAGCCAGAAGTGATACGGAACGGTCGATTTTCGGAATCTTTTCGGATGGATAACAATCTGGTGGTGTTGCTGAAGCTGTAATGGACATTAGTGTCAACCCCATTCCTATCTTATCAAGAAAATGTCGAAGGTTGGGACTGTAAAATAATCGAAGCTCTTAAAAGAACACGATTCAAGCATTTCATTAATTCTATACAGTGGATATCATAAATAATATTCCTTCTCCCATATATTGGACCAATATTGGTTTATTATTACGAAAACATTGGCTCCTAAGTACTGTTTGAATGTCAAAAAAACGAACCTGAAAAAGAAACTAGAATGAAATATTTGTTGAGAGTTTTCAAAACAGAAACGTATTTGGTTTCCGAAAGGTCAACGACAAGTATTTTGATGAATATTAGTTCTTGTATTTTTTTGATAGGCAAATTTGAGATATATAAGAAGTTGCTGACTGATAGATCGTTTTCCATTTGGAACGAACTGTTTCTATATTAACGCAGCAGCTTAGCGTGTTGGATTGAAAATATACCCTTCTACTTATATAGATTCCAATATTAATATTCATTTTGTCAGATTGTGGTAGTTTTAGAACCCATAAAAACTAGGAAAGAGAACATTGGTTTCTTTCCATAAATGATATGTGTATGTTCGGCGATATCAATTCAATATTTCAAAACGATATAAGGATACATCGTTATAATCATATCAGTACAATTTTGTGATTAATATGTTGGCAAAAAAAATATTTTTAACCTTTCAATTAGACAATACACGGCGTGTGGAGTGACGCGCCAAGTGTGTGAACTGGTGGGCTCAATTTTTTACAGTCTTCGTTAACAAAACGTAGGTATACTCTCTTGCTAAGGTATAAACTATAAGCTGCTTTGACCTTAGTGATAGCGTATTCGCTAAATAACGAAAGTTGTAACAAATTGGGCGTCTGGCAGCCCACGCGTTGTGAGAATGGTGCGGCGTAGAAGTTTCGCACGGAGGGACCAGACCCGCATCAACCCTCCCTCCCCATTTTAGTCTTGCCTGTTTCGTACTACTTCTTGCCAAAAAAACCTTTAAAAACACTGATATCACATCGCTCACTCAAGGGAAGGTTAACAAAAAATATATTTATGTTTTGTGAGGGGTTGCTCTTATCGAACGTGGCCTCACGAGTAATGAAGATTGAATATCCTTATTTACTTTTTTGTATGTCAAGCATTATTTTTCACTGTTATATTTAAACACTTTGAGTGTTTATATACATTCGCTTGATAAAGATACAGTGTATCGAAACATGTCGCGAATAAATTTTGTGGAAATTTAATCGTGTTCTACCTTATAGCGTAATAACTATGGATTTCCATCAAGTAAAGGCCACCTCAATCCAAATTTTTTCACTTTACTTGAATCAATATGAATTGTGCGGCTATACACATCTGGTAATTTTCAGATGCTGTGCTGTGGTTCTGACAGGACAAGGGTTACCACCCCGTGAAATACAAAAGCCGAACTGGGAACTATATAAAGCCGTACATTCGACACTAAAAGCCGGACATCAGGAAATATAGATAAACATTTCGCTAGGTTTCAAACATGTTGTAAATCAGCATAATCCCCTGTTTTATGTATGTAAAGATGATTGGTTTAGCACTACTATTCTTCATCTACACTATTGCATAAAAAGTCACTCCAATTTCAGAGAATAATAAATGTAAATGAAGGCGTCCTTTCGAAATATTATTAGTCGAGAGAATTTGCGAAAGAATATCTGATTTCTATTAAACCGTATACTTATACATACTTGAATGTACTTTAATGGATTATAGAATATCATCACAAAAAGTTGGTTGATCGTGAGGAAGATAGATAGATATTTTTTATGTATGAAAGGATCTGTATATAAACAAACCAAGTTACATCAGCGTAGATAAGGAGGGTACGAGGGGACAGTACCGAAAAAGTATATCCCTATAAAATACGTAGGTTGAGTATAAAAAGTTTCTGTTTTAGTTTTGCTCACCATCTGGTGAATTTGATGTCAGTAATGGTGAAGTTAGGTAATTGTTCATTGAAGGGTTTGTCCCGTATTTGGTAGCTGATGATTGATAATGAAATTAAGTGCTTAAATATTATATTGAAGTTGTCTCGTATTGTTCAGATCATAATTTCACTCCCAGTAGTGAGGTTGAGGATTAACAGTGAGTTTTTCGATTCACTTACTCTTTCTTATGAATTGAATTCAGAAAATAAAAAAAATTGATTTTTATTCCACCATATGAATTTTACTGCTTTTTTGAGCTTATGATTTCACTTCAAGAAAGGTAGGTCTAGAATGGAAAGTTCGGTTTGTTCCAATCACATATCTATGAATGAATTTTACGTCAGAAATGTTTCAGTGTAGAGTGCTTTTTCATTTCTTAACGAGTCTCTCGTGGTTCTAAACTAATATGATTTCACCGAAAATAGGTAGGTGGAGATCGAACAGTTCGTTATTTTCGATTCGCTTGATGTGGGAAATGACAAAATTCGACTTTTGCTTCAAATAAAGGTAACTAATTAACGGGTTCATTCGAAGATTTGACTTTTTTCATATTGAGTTTTCCACTTTATATCATCTTTCAGTGAAATGGAAACATCTCTAGGATTATTTGCATAATATACAAAGTGTTTTTTATGTTCTATTGCAAATATTCATTTTGAACTGAATGGAAGTGGCTGATACTTGATGAAAATCTATATTAAAAAATTAATATACATTGCCTGTACGATTTTCACATATTTCAAGAAACTTGAAGTTGGCAAACGGAACCGTAAGGCCGAGCCTGACAGCACGTGTGCAATAAACGCCATCGCACGAGTTACACACAACATTTTTTATATGTTCATATTAAAGCCAAACCTATATGGGATAGCGTTGAATTAATGTTTTTTGAATCATCGCATAAAATTATGGATTGATTTAATTGATATGAGATTCAAGTAGACAGCTCTACAGAAAGAAGAACAGAAGATGACTCATCATACCGTTAAATATTTCGTATGAGAAGTGGTCCAACCAAATCTATGCTTACAATTTCAAAGACAGCCGTATCTTTGATTCAATTCTTAGGCCTCTGATAATCCAAAACTGTTCACAGATCATACCTGATGGGTCATGCAATAATGAAATTGAGTAAAATGTGGAAATCACGTGGATACATTGATATTATTTTCATATGCAAAATTGTTTAGCCTTCCTAGGGTTGTATCAACGAACGGCAATTGTCATGGTTACGAAACTTTCGAATCTGCCTCATTGACAGTGAATATCTATCGAGCAGTAATATGTTAGCTGAGTGCAATAATAATGTTGTGCGCTAGTTCTTCTCCACTTGATATCAGTATAATTTTATTATTTGCATGAAGGTAAGAGAAATTAATCGAAATATTTTTGAAGAAATGGTTCATCGCAAATACTCCAATCAAAATCGTTTTACTTTACAACTAACATTCGTTCTTCTCTGGCTGTGAACTGAAGTGGTGTTCATAGTTGATAGTTTACTGTTACAAACTTTCTCGAAAATTGTTCGTTTCTGATAACGAGCTGACAAACGTCAGCCCTCAGGAGTCGAAACTTGTACTAGCAATGGATCAACAAGGCCTAATCTTTTAACGTGCGATTACCCAGCACGGTAGCCCGTCTTCCGCTTGAAAGGCGAATGTGCTACACTACCGAAAACTATATATATATATATATATATATATATATATATATATATATATATATATATATATATATATATGAAATTTTTATTTGAAAATATTTCCATTCGAGTATGATACATGATGTTACATGCAAACAAAACATTCCATTGATATCGGGTATTTACATACCAATTCCGTGGGGAAAGCTGTTAATTGTTGAAAAAACGAAGGCTATTATTTTATGTTACTGCACCTGCTCAGAATGTAAAGTGGTAATAGTGGAGTGAGTGAGGAATAGTATAGAAATCACTACTCAAATATTTAGTCAATTACCACAGGTCACTAACCCATTTAATGAGCTGTTGCTTATGAGTAGAATCTTTTCTGCCGCCTCCTCTGCTATAACTATAGAAGTTGCCATGAGTGTTAACAAGACATCAATTTTAGCGCTCCCGATACGGATTGACTTCGTAGAACAAAGTTATGAAGGAATTTGCTGACTTGCTCTCCTTGTGAGTCTGCGATAGATAGATATATTCTGATTTTTTCAAAAAATATCATAATAATGGAGATGGGTTGACATCTATTGATCATTTCAGATTGATGGAAATAAGTGTGGAGAGAGAGAAAGAGAGAGAGAGAGAGAGACAGAGAGAGAGAGACAGAGACAGAGAGAGAGAGCACAGACTTCGAGATTTGTTTGTGTATATTTTTCCTGTTTCTCGAATTTTATTTCACAAACAGATTCACACGAAAGGGGAATCGAGGGGCATAAGACACGGAGCAACGTTAACTTTTTAAGTTTATATACTGCCAACCGAACGTGAAAATATCTATAGAAGACATACGCCTTTGTACGATGATCCAACGAAGTGAGTGAGTCCGTGAGCAAAGAATTACCAGCAAGAATGGAATCAAATAGTTTCAATGAATTTTCTGGTGCTGAGTTCCATACATGAAAACTATATTCTAATATCGTGCCTTGATGATCATTTCAAGCTGACAAGCAGTGAAGTATTCCTTGGAACAAAACGGAAATCCAACCTTGAAAAGCATCTTCAGCGATCGATCCCACATGGTGTTCCCATGGGAGATTATTAGTAATCGTTATTTCAAGCATCGAGATAGGTTCTCCCATCATTAAATACCACCAAGTTGATGATAGACCGTTCGATATTATATTCAGTTCAGAAAATGTACGACATCGACATAATCGAACACGAACCCGAAGGTGTTGTTTACCTTCAATTAGTTAGATTAGGT
This sequence comes from Zygogramma bicolorata, assembly GCA_032362365.1. Taxonomy (NCBI): domain Eukaryota; kingdom Metazoa; phylum Arthropoda; class Insecta; order Coleoptera; family Chrysomelidae; genus Zygogramma; species Zygogramma bicolorata. The sequence goes on from JAVJAQ010000580.1 coordinate 134,938, forward strand.
TATTGCAGATCATGACTTCTCAACACGTTTGACGACCTACATTCATTGTAAATTCTGCATGCCTAAAAATACATTTCTGAAAAGTAGTGATCAATATACCTAAATGAATGGCAGATTCCATGGCGAGTACAATAGCTTATTTATGAAATGATGATCAATTCTGATAACAGACATTGGCATGTTTTGTCAGTCTTCGGCTGTTTTTTTTATTGTCTCTATCTCTCCATGACGTCCTTCTCTAGTTACTTTTGAATTTCAATACCAGCAGTATTTTTATAACTCACCAATGATCAAACAGTATCGTGCTCTTATCCCTTTTGAACGTATTATTTGTTCGACAAAATACTTGAATTCATCTCGCAGATTATCAAGAGTTTTCATTATCATCGAGCTCATCTTCTCATGGGAAAAGTTCAGCAGAACCTATTCTCCTCAATGTTCTATTTGGGATTGCATTTATCAGTTGAATAGTTCTTTCGTGTTGGCCGAATTCTTCAGCTATTCTGCTTTGGCATGTTTTGTCAGATTTTGGCTGGATTTTTTATTTTATTTATCTCTCCACGACGTCCTCCTCTAGTTACTTTTGATTTTCATTCCCAGTAGTCTTTTTATAGCTCACCAATGATCAAACGGGCTCTTGCTCTGCTACCTTTTGAACGTATTGGTTGCTCGACAAATCACTTAAATTCGTCTCGCATATCAGCTAGAGTTTTTCTTATTCTTCGAGCTGATCTTCCCATGGGAAGAGTTCCTCAATGTTATCATTTCATTTCTTGATGAATTCCATTTGAGATTGCATTGATCAGATAAATGGAATAGTGCTTTCGAGTTGGCCGAATTCTTCAGCTATACTGCTTTTTCAAGATATTTTTAGGCTGTTTGTATATGCTATTGAGTTGGTTGTATAGTGCATTTTCAGTAGGGTGCTTATCCTGTATATTTTTCGGGATTACTTCGAAAAATGAACCAAGTTTGTCCCGGAGGATAGGGATGACTTCCCTACTCTCGATCAGTCAACGGCTCATACTAATGGAGAAAAAGATTATTTCTCCCGCACTACTTTGTGAATATGCTCAACTGGAATGCTTGAGTTGATTTATCAATGGATCATCCAATTTTCTCTCAACTTTGACTTTTACTTACGCATATGTCACGTGAATATCACTAAAATATTATTATTTAAGTGAATTAAATTTCATCCGGCAATTTTTCAGGATATTTGGTTGGCTTCCCGAATTTCTAACTTCCTATATTCGTGCCAACGAATGGAATCGTTTAGAAACGCACAGCCTTGGAAGTTGCCGTTGTGGACAAATCACTTATTGAATTAGGTGAATTATTTATCTTCAGAAACAGCATTTACCGAGGTGTATTTTCTGACTGTCCTCTTTCATTTGTTCCTCTCGAACATACCTGGTGTAGATGGTGTAAACCTGTGAGACGAAAAGTCATCTGCTGAATCACGCTCATAGTCCCAAACTCTCGCCAAGTAGAGGAAACCTCAATCAGCAGGAACATCGTACGACAAAGCCGCAGAGAAAGTTGCAACTCTTCACGGAATTCAGAATTTTTGTATTCGAAATAATCGCATTAGCAAATCCAATGTCAGGCTGTTTTGACACACCATAGTTCTCCTCACATTGCGGCGGTTAACATTCGTTACGGCTTTTCCGTATGATGCGCCCGCTGTAAGAGATCTCCTCTACTCACTTAGTGTAGCAGGAGTTGGAGTTTCTGGTGGCGTTTCGTCTAAGCGGTTTACATCATCAGCTCCAGATTTATGTTTCTATTCCATGAGGAACAGACCGTTCGAAATGTTTGCTGGAAAGTGGTTGACAATGTTCCTTGCTGAATGGTAATGTTTCGGACTTCCATTGTCTATATTTTCAACTCTATTGAAACCTGTTGCTTAGAGCGAAAGGAATAAAATGCAATCAAGTGAGAAAAATCAAATCGAAATCAAATTTTTGGTCAATAATGAAATTAGGGATTGACTGATCAAAGAAAATACTGTTGTTAAACAAATCCTGCATCGGGGAAACCAAAAACACTCAACGAGGAGAAACAACGGAATCAGGAATAGCGGAGCATGTTTAAACAAACCATCACAGCATCAAATGGTCTGAAGCCGAGGTCATACACAAGGAGGAGCACTGGTTCAAGAGGAAAATCAAGGAAGCCGCCTACATCCCCAACAACGACGCATTCAGTCATGCCAGCGTGGAGATCCGGAATGTGTGGAGGCCGCTTATCCAAGGCATGGACCGGCTGCGGCTCGATAAGGGAGAATCTCGTGCCAATACATCCATTTCCCGCTGAAGATCGATCGGCACACTTCTAGTAGTAGCACCCGCTCGCCTCCTTGGTAGTAACACCCTTTCCTCCACCATATGGAAATCGGGGGCTTTATAACCGACCACACCTCGAAATATTGTTAGTCATCACCCGAAGACGATTGTGGATACCATCAATCGAAACGTCGTGAGTACACTCAACTTGAAACTTGGTTTCAAGATTTTCTAATATTTCATTCAATTTCTTTATTTACATTTCTTGAGTACTATTTCATATTCGATACTTCAATTTTCTTGTCACAATATTATTTCATTTATGTCGTTATTTAAAAAATTCTTTTTTTACTTATATTTCATATCGAAATCTCGGTTTCGTTTTTTTTTTTTGTTTTTGTGACAACAGTATTTTCTTTGATCAATCAGTCCCTAATTTCATTATTGACCAAAAATTTGATTTGATTTTTCTCACATGATTTGCATTTTAATCCTTTCACTCTTAGCAACAGGTTTCAATAGAGTTAAAAATATAGACAACGGAAGTCCGAACCATTACCATTCACCGTTCGAAATATTTTATGTTCGCAAATCCAGCTGACTGTCAATGTATAGACCCAGTGGATTGAAACAACTGACTGGCATTGGTTTTGTGAATGCAATAATTTCAAACATGAAAATTCTGATATCGAACGTATCGTGCTGGTTCATTCCTTCTTGATGTTTACCATTTTTTATCGTGTAAGCATTTCTGGGGTGACTAGGAAAGCAGATTGAATACTATATTTAGTAATTCAAATACAGCTTTTTATATTTCACCTAGTTGAACACTTTGAAATGCGCTGAGGAGGCAGAGCCTTGTTTGGGAGAGGAAGCGTAACAGCTGATGTTCTATATTCTATAGTGACTTACCGATCCCAGAGAAACTACAGTGACATGTATTTGTGAACAGACTTCCCATACTGGTATTGCTATCGAAGCAACCAACTATTGCCTATCGCATAGACAGCCGGAAAATTTCTGATAGTGTCAAAAATTAGTTTTATACAAAAGAGCGCCTCTTTACATTCGACCACCAACCAACTGAAACTTGAAAGAAAAATGGTTGTTGAAAATTTTTTCATCGAATTGATTCCGAGTTGGTCAACTATTTCGTTAACTCGACCTTGAACTTTTGAAAATAATTTAATCCCGACTTGTACCTCATTGGGCTGCTATAAATGCGAATCTCTAGGTCGTACTATTCACTTGTTTCAATTTCCCTGTCACCATGATAGCTATCATTTGAAAAAGTGTGATCTTCCATGGGTAGACAATTGAAAATTTTAACATCCATTATTCATCATTCTTTAGAAAAATTACAGAACGCAACTCAAGGATAAGGCTAGTTACGTGCCCTAGCGAACTGCCGCACTCGGCTACTTCTCGTTCTCACAATTGTCGCTCATACGTAATAGGCTACTTATCCTCCTGCACGAAATACAAGTTATTCTTCTTTCAAGTATCATGATACGTGCACAGTTTTACAATTCTCACAAAAATGACTGATGAATCCCTCCAATAAAAATCCCAATCTGGAAGCTACAATAATTTCGTACAGGAAAAAAACGGAATTCGATATTTATGAAAACCTATTACTCGATTTCCCAAGACTAGCCTAGCACTGGTAATTTATTTTCTATATGAGTATGAGTATATGAGTATAAATCGTTTACGTACCTAATATTTTTGAACTCAGATTCTTTAACACAGTATCTATGGAGTGAAGGAAATTTTCAATTGTTAGTTACCATCATTCATCATATGAATACATGTGATCTCGAATGAAAAATAGAGGTTATTATCATCATCTGAACCTGCCTAGTCGGGTCAGTAATTCTTATTTCTTCGACCCACTGAGCAGACAAATTTGTAACGTTTATCAATGAATATGCACCACAACATGGGATAAGTGATCACTTCTTCGGGAAACGTGAGTTCTGAGCGAACTGAACGAACCGTTATCAGTGACCTTCTGCATGTGACTATCTGAAATCTTCGTCACATTTTCTCATGCCGGTATGATTTTGAGATACGAGAATAGCGTTGATCTGGAACTACCAGTAGTAACACCAATAATCAGGATTACCAATTCCACAAAAAAGTTCTGCTAGAGTCTGCGGAGTCGGCTAAGAGGTATTTTGTTCCTCCCCTTACCCGACGATATTTGTTTCGGTCCAAAATTCTACCACAAAAGTATGGTCATACTGCGGTTGTTGAAGAGGACTTCATGAGGCGAATTACATAACCGGGGTTTTGTTTTCTTCATACGACTACCGAAATATATAATAGAATTCCCATAAAGCCGTGTTATGGCGTCGTCGATACATCTTGTCGGCGAGCCCTATATGTAGTATTAGTAACCTTTAAACTCATCACTCGGTAGAGTGTTGAACATACAATTTTCACATTCCAGCATTCTCAGCAGTTTTGATGTGAGGTTTTCTCCGAGCGGGCTTCAAATAGGTAACACGGTAGTAATATCATAAAAGATACCGAATAGCCCTTTCACCTATCAATTAGGATTGAGTAACGCAGAACTGCAACAGCTAAGCCGTTCCTGACCATTGGTTTCAACCATTTGTTTTCAATCAAGAACCATCAACAATCCCAGGACCAAGAAGACACTCTGACGTGAATGTTGAGTTTCTTTCCTTCTCCCTTACTTTTGTACTAGAGTGATTGTGTTTAAACATATTTGAGTATTTTTTTTGTATCATTTCTTTTTTACATAATTTTGAATATTTCAAAACGGAGGAATTGTCTAATCTTTTAGAAAAGATGTCGATCAACCCAACACATGTCAACGTTCAAACCTCAACAATATAAGCAGCGAAAGCTATCGCAGACTTTTTACCCATATTCTCAGGCGATACCTGCCAATTAGTAAGCTTTATAATAAAAGGTGTGATAACATCAGAAGCCCGCAAAACTTAGCACAGACTGGTGAAGTTTTTTATCGCCATTTTCATAATGAATTAAGACAAATTTTGCTTCAGACGGAGAATAAAAATAGACATAAAAATATAAACCAAAATTATAAAGAAACAGAAAGAACTGTCACCATAATAATTTTCATAAAACAAGTAGAGAAAATTTTAATTGAACAAATGATCGTAACCCGAACTTTTCAAATCAGAGTCGGAAACCATTTCAATACTTTTTTGAACAGCAAAATAATAGATGGACATCATTTCCTAGCGAACCTATTGATGTCCAACTGAGATATATACCTAGTAATTATCTAACAAATTTTCAAGTATTCAGTGAACCAAAAAACGTATTCGAACCGAAGGATTCTTCCAAACCGATTAATAGACACCCATGTCCACTACTTCTCGTACAAATACTGAACAGAATGTTAGACAGAATAATCAATTCTTCCAAGCAATAGGTAAACCAAACTTCATATCAGAAGAATTCCACAACGCCGAATGATTTTTGGATTATTACAATGCAGAATATGCAATGGATCCCAACAATCACCCCAGTGATCCTTCAACTTCTTTTCAAGATTTTCAACTAGTCGAAAATCCACCAGAAATGCAATAGACCTAAAAAATTTCATGCCAAACTCATTGCCTTTCATTCAAATCAGAAATCCCCCGCCAAAATTACTAATAGATACTGGATGTCAGCTCTCTCTCTCATAAGAACCTATATTGCTGAAAATTATTTCCCTGGCTCAATTTCGAGACAAAACACACTTATTGTTACTCGTGCACGTACTCATAAATCCCAGTTTAAAGCTATAATACCGTGTTTCTACGAATTCCAACCACTAAAACATAATCTTAATTTCATTTTATTCGATTTCCATGACTATTTGGACGGATTTATTGGTATAGGAGATTCACGAAAAATGAAATAGACCCTCGATCTCAACAATAAAATTCTCTTTAACGATCAAATCAGAATTCCTTCCAGACGCAGAAATATTGATCCCTGGATTATTTTCATACGATACCAAACCTACAATTCCTGAAAGCATAGTGCAAATGAAAGACGGAATCACTACTATAGAACCCATTAATATGGAACCTCTTTCAAGAATAATCAAACAAGAAATGAAAACCAAAGACGGAAATTCGAGCCCTGCAGCACAATAGAAAAAGAGCTTCTTGATATAATTTGGTCAGTCAAGTACTTTCGACCCTACTTATTCGGAAATAAGTTCAACATGATCTGCGACCATAAGCCTTTGCAATGGTTATTGTCCTTAAAAGAACCAAATTCTAAATTAGTCAGATAGCGACAGAAATTAGAAGAATATGATTATAATATCATTTACAAGAAAGGTAAGTGGAACACAATTGCAGACGCATTATCCCGAGTAGAAATACATCCACTTAAAATACTTGACGACATCGACATTGACAATTAAGACAGCATGTCATTAATAAAAAACATTAAAGAAATACCCATAGATACCCAAGAGGAATTAGACAAAATTATCGACACGGAAATTATCCACAACTAATGACTCTTAAAATTCAGGGGAAATTTCGTATCATACTAATAATGATATTGACATCAGCAACAAGAATAATAAATTTCACATTATATCCAATGTAGTGATCAAAGAAGCAGACAAAATAGCCCAAGTGATAACAAAAATTCACATACCAGTCATGAAGAACCAGTTTTTACAATAGCTTACACTGACAAAGCAATAAACACCTATAAAAATCAAATAATTATCTCATATTAAAATGAACAGAACACTTTCGAACTTCGAGAAAATATTTGACAAAAATCGCATCCACTGGAAAATCCCTGAAGATGTTTCACATGAACAAAACATATATTGACATGATTAAAGAATATTTGCAATCGAAACTAACTTATTGTTTACTCTCCAAGTCGAAGAATTTTAAATTACCATTCATTCAGTTGATGTCTAAGAACTCCAAAAAAAATTCTTTCAAATAATTCCAAACAAAATAATCACAGACGTAATCGGCGTATCAGAAACAAACCTCAAAATAAAAAAAAACCATGAAACGTAAACTACTCATCGAGGTATTAATGGAAATCTCACAGCTCTCAAAAAACATTCTAATTGGTCCGACATGGATGAAGATGTGAGAAATTATATCAACACCTGTGATATCTGCCAAAAATCAAAATACGAATGACACCCTTCAGCACTAGTTTTCAAACCAACACCAACAGGACAAAGTCCACTATAAAATATTTATGTCGATTCTCTCAAGTATTCAGGACAATACTTTCTTACGATCGTTGATATTTTTTCCAAATTCGGACAAGCATATCTTATAAACTGTCTCTCCTACAGAAATTGAAACAACAAATAAATCAATTCATTTTATAAGCCACTACGACATCCCAAACAAAATAACCTGTGACAATGGATTAGAATTCAAGAATAATGTCATTCAAGACTTTTGTCTACTACATCAATAATAGCGTTCACCCAGCTACAGGCTATACACCGTTTCAAATATTGAGAGGACGCTTAGATTATAAAAACTCATTCAAAATGGACGGAAATGAACGAATTACCCAATTCATTCAAGAACATTCTATAAATCAAGAAATCATTTCAGATTTGATACACGACCAACTGACGAAGAAACAAAAACCAAATTTAGAAAGAACTAACAGACAGACTTGAAAATTGACACCAACAGAGCAACTTACAAGAATAAACTACCTGACAATGTCAAAAATAAATCTGAACAACCCTACACGAAATTAAAAGAGATAGAAATAATATCAGACAATTGAATAAAAACGAACGACAAGGTATACCATCTATTATATCTAAAGCCACAACGTTTTGTTACAGACGAAACAATTGGAAAAAATGAATATACCAATGATGACTCTCCTTTCTCCACCTGGGCTACTTACCTCAAAAATAAAGGAAATAAACAACCCAATACTCCCTGTCCAATTGGGGCACGCTAAACTAGTTGTTTCAAAACATTCATTTTCATATCATATGAATTTAAGTCAACCTCTAAATTTAACTTTCAATCTCAGAAGAGTATTGAATATAAATCAAAATTACTATTCAATTATAATAAATAATAAATCTATCATGCCACATATCTGAGTGAAACTATATGGAATAGAATAATTTCCTGGAATCATTAGAAAACGGAGATCTCTTTTCGGTGGAGTTGGAAAGTTATCGAAATGGTTATTCGGAACTCTCGATTCATATGTTAAAAAATATTTTGATGACTATTTAGAATTATTGACAAAGAATGAAAATCAAATGCTTGCCAACGGTTCAAAACAAAATACCATACTCAAATAAATGATAATGAAATACCAGATACATTTCCAATCATCACTTATAAATCAAAACATATTATAGAGTAAACTAAAAGGATCATTTATCGAAAAAATTAAATAATTTCATCAACATAAACAAGCTTTCTCATTCGCAAACAGTATCGAAAACCTCATTATTCAATTGAACTCTTCACAAAATTTAATATCAAATATACAAATTGCGCTATCTTTCGCAAGACTTGATATTTTACATAGGTCAATCATAGAACCGCAGAATTTGAATCTGATAATAACAAAATTGAATAGACGAGACAAATTCCCTCTATGAAAAACTTTAAGAACTATTACAACTTATTTTTCACACAAGTAATGATGCAAGACAATCTCATTGTGTTTAGAGTAAATGCACCTATAGTAGCCAACTACTACAAATATTTCCGAATTGATCCTGTTCCTATATCCAACTTCATTATTCTACCACAACAACTTTTCCTTACCTTACTTACCTTACTTCCCTTACAACTCATATATTAGCCAGAATTGTAACCCCGAAAACAGTCTTTACCTAGTTCTTTTCACGTTCATAAATTCTGTAATTGACTCTCTCTCTTGTGCAGCTAAATGATCTGCCTATTTTACACTTGATAAATATGAATAAAGTTTTAAAAAATAATTTCCGTTACTGGAAAACATAGTTGGGTTATTCATCTGCTGGGTGCCAAACACTTTATCATGTACCTTCATGTCTTCAATACAAAATGAGAACTTTCATTTCTGGTACCATGCAGTAAAGGGTATTCTAACTCCTGATGACTCAACAGGTTCCATCATTTAACATATTATACCATTCACTGCGTGGTACCAGAAATGAGGATGTTGAATCATTTTGTGTTGAAGACAGAAAAATTCTTTTTGGGGATAGGTACTCCAAACGGACGATTTGGAATTCTCGCTTCTGTACATCGTCAGTTATTATCTGGTCAGTCGAATACTGAGAGGCATTTGAGGAAGTATGACAAAACTCATATGATACTGGATTTATTGCCTTTGTATGCTAATTCCAGGCCACAGAGATATTCCGCTTATACTGCAGGGAGTCCTGAAAAATTATTTTCTCTTGTTTTCATCCCTTTTTCGAACACTTAACTGGTGTACGCTGGAATATATCTATCCATTTCGTTTGTGATGTGCAATATTAAAATGAGTGTTTCTCAGTAGTTCTCATCTTTTCTGAAGGAAACTTTGGATCTGGGTTTTCGAAAAAAAAATTTCAAGAGTGAAAATGAAATATTTCTACTCACTTGTTGAACAAAAATTTTGGAGGTCATTTCGATTCTTATAAAAGATGAGAATAAACGATGATATTAGAACATTTGGTGTAAAAGTTGTAACTTTTTCTAGCGATCAATTACCCTAACACCAAACTGACCACTCGACGTTCGTTTCGCTAACAAACTTGGAATCTTTTGTAAAAGGAAATTGAGACTAAATCTAAAAAGAGTTTTTGGTGCGATGTGGATTTGTTTGTTGCAAGTAATTCTCCCTGAGCTTTTCTCTTTAAAGGTTTCTTCTGGATGGCCGGGTGGAACTTGCTTTCTTGGATGTTTCTGAAACTGACTGTTGTTTATTGAATCTCAGATTCGGATTATGCAGTTGTAGAGAGGTTTTCCCTTTTGAATGTCAGGTAGTTTTCTGATCGATTCTTCAGTGCCTCATATCACACGTTCTACGCGTTTTTCCTTTACTATGACTGATTATTCCTGGATATATCAATGACTGATTGTTGATATCATTTTGGTGAATATTTCTTGTTTGGATATCAGTAAGTGTGTAGATATCATCTCTCAATGATGCTTGCTGATTATTTGCTTCTGCCTCTTTCAGATTTTCTAACAGAATGTTACGTTCTTCTTGTTCTTTCTTGGTTAGATCTCCAGAAATTACAATATTGAAACGTTATCATTTTTTGCGATTTTTGATGATTTCAATCTTCTTCGGCTTTGGAAACAGTGTTCCTATACTTGGTCTTGTTAACGAACCACTTTTTTAAATTTTGGATATACCGTGTGACACAGACTCATGGTACACCCCTGTTTTCTTCTTTGTTTTTCTAGCTATATTTTTGAAAAACGGAACATTGAATATGCTCACTGAACAGCATTTCTCGACATATCTGAAAGAAAAAAACAACTTCCAATTTTTCCGGAAATGACATCAACTTTCGATTCTTGTATGGGACACCCTGTGTATTGTTACATGATCGGCTAGGGATGATCATGAGGAATCCAACGATACCAGGTTTGATGATGTTATCTCCAATGACTGCGGAAATATCGCAATTTATATTATCCATAAGCTCAACGAGTAGGAGAGAGAAACTTTTTCTGGCGGGTCAATCCAATTCTCTACCCAACTCATTGAGCTTATGAATAAAATAAATGGCGATATCTCCGTAGTCATCGGAGATAACACCATAAAACCTGGTATCGTTGGATTCCTCATGATCATCCCTAGCCGACCATGTTACAATATACAGGGTGTCCCATTAAAGAATCGAAAGTTGATGTCATTTCCGGAAAAATTGGAAGTTGGTTTTTTCTTTCAGATATGTCGAGAAATGCTGTTCAGTGAGCATATTCAATGTTCTGTTTTTCAAAAATATAGCTAGAAAAACAAAGGAGAAAACGGGGGTGTACCGTGAGTCTGTGTCACACGGTATATTGGTAATTTCTATTGTTTTTACTTTAATCTCGAGTATGTCCTCCAATAGTGCCCAACTATTTGTATCAATCCTGATGAGGTTTTCCCTTGATCTTTCTGAACACCATACATTATCAAATTCTTACTTTTGCGGCTTTTTTCCGATTGTTCTAGATGATTTTGAGATAAGATAGGATTACTTTTTATTTATCGGTCTTTATGTTGTTATTCTACGATAGTTGAGAGAGATGTACACGTCAGGTTTTTGTTGTTTATTTTGTCTTTATACTGTACAAAAGTATACTGATTATATTCCTCAAATTCTCACTCATCGTTTCAACTAACATATAGACTTCTTCCACACTCATTTCTTTATCGCTGTTTTTTCTGCTGTATTCCATTTGACATTTTGACTAGTCCTACACAACTTTGGTAAAACTCTCCTTGAATTATGTAAGTTCGGTCCTGACAGGACAGAATTCATCAGAAGTTTTAGATACAAGAGGAATTCCTTTTTCACGTTTTTTGCTTTTTATGTCTGTTCATTTACAGACGATTATTTTTATTGTTCACAAATCCTAAAATATCATTAAATTCACGGCTCACTCTGTTAATGTAGTTATTTTCATTTCATAATATATTTTATGAGGAACAGTTTGATACTAAACACCACTATACAAGCATTATTTATTTCAAAAAACGGAGGACACGTGTACATATTATGTCGGACTGACTAATATTTCTGAGTAGAATTGGATAAGGAAAATCATGAGGATTCAGACGAAGCGAGTCGTACCTTATTACTCTTGAGGAACGGTCAAATGAATCACATATTTCAGAAACACCATAATGCAATTTTTTCAAAATGTTGCGAGTATAAAAACTATATTTGAAATTTCTTGGTTTTTGTATCATGTGGTATTTTTCAAGTTATCTCGAATTTTGCATTCCCCTGATATTGATGAGAAACTATTCTTCTCGTTATGGTTTTATCATTAGGGCAAACCTGCAAGACATCCTTGTACTCTTTCGCAATAAGAGAATATTTCAAAAACATACAAGGTTATCGTGGAGTTTTGGTATTTCTGCAATACATTGAATTATCATCTGATACGTAAGTAGTTGAATATAACTTCTGTATTTCATTCTCTGGTATAAAATGGGGAAACTTTTACACTTTCAAAAATTGTATTATCACAATTTATAAATTTTTGGGGTCCATGAATTATGTGATATGTATAGTCTTTCCTCTGAACTATTATTCATGGATAAAATTCAGAAATTCATACATTTCAGTTTATGTCAATATAGTGACCCAGTATGTTGATTATGAGGTCCTAGAACCGTTTAGTCGACCATTACAGTAGAACAGAGACAAGTCGTTATGGAGACTTGACCTGTCCCTGTCAAGTTGTTGAAGTGTTGCCCACCAATAATAGTATATTATGCAACGATCGTGTACTAATAACCCTTACATGAGAGTTGCATATGCTATTTTATCTACACCCGATAAATAGTGAAGAACTACAAATATGTTATTTATATTTGTATCGCACACAATCATACTAATTAAACGAATTTCTTTGAAAAATTTCACAAAATTGTAATTAATGGTATTACTTTGAGAAATAAAACGATGAGAAATCAAAAGAGGAGGGCAAAAATAAAAAAAAAGATTAATCGAAGCCGGAAACGAGCCCATGTCTCCTACTACTAAGTAGTAAAATTTCAGCGCCTTGGACCGCTCGTCTACGGAGACCTCAGAAATTCAAATGAAAAAATAAAGGAATAAATCATTCATTTGTCAAATGAAAAATTTAATTATTCTAACTGTATTTCTGTCGGTGAAGGTGTCGAAGGTGATTCTCTCATATCGCTGGTATCAGACATTTCGTTATGATTATCGAAGTTTGGCTATATTCTTCAAAAATTCAATACCTATACCGATTTTGACTTGACAAACGTCAAATGCAGAGCATGCACATCATGCTTGATTGAAAAATAATGGGTTTCTATTGGTTGAAAATCTGTATCGTTATGAAAAATCTGTATCGTAATGGATTTCATTATAAAACGGGTTGTGGGCATATAAGTGTATTATTAGAGTACGGGTGTAGAAACATTTCATTATGAATGATAAACATTCAAGTACTTTCATTATGAAACGGTCTGAAGTTCTGTGAATTGAGGCGATAACAGGTTGAGAAACCCTTTTACATCTGAAACCCATAATGTTAATCGTTTCAGAGAACTGCTAACCATAAATATTGCTTGTGGTAAACGTCTATTCTGGTTACTCAACGAAGAGCCTAATAAAAATGAATTCATTTCAAAATACTGTTCCGAATAGGTAATAAAATATCCTGAATGCGTGAAATTGAAATTTTGAACCCGATAGACCTCTGATACGTGGAAGCACTCAGTAGCCATCTTGAGAGTTTACGGAGACATGCATTCAATGGAAAAATTAAAGTTTCATCATGGATTGCGTTTGTGAATTTTTGAGTGGCATAACATATCGAAAACAGAACCCAACTAACAATTATCCTATCGTATTATCGTATACTTGTTTCTATAGGAGTTTTATTGTAGCCAGCTACGAGCCCTGGATAGGAGTTCTTAGTCCTGAAATATACCCTCGAGGTTCTTTGGATTCATTATGGTTCCAAGTCTGTCCTAAGCGCGAGATCATAGCATAGATACATAATAAAACTAGAAACCACATTTTCCTGTGTTTCATCATTTAATCTCGAGAAACGCCATCAAATCAAATGATGAAACTTCAAACGCTTGAATGTTGATTGCTTCTATGAATTACATTCATAAATAGTTGTAGTTTCGAGTCTTTTCCCCAAGTTCTTTGCAATTTCATCCAACTGAGAACGCCGAAGCTACTGGTACACGGTGTTTTATGTATACACTTCGATTACCATTACCAGTGACATCAACAATTTGTTCACATTATGGCAATAGACATTCCTTTTTATATTAGCTGTTTCGAAAATGGTTATAACCTTAAAACTATTGTAGTTGAAGGGTGAATATGTTTCTATAGGAGAAAATAGTTTTGAAATGGAATATGTAAGAAAAAACTGTTCATCTCGACACTATAATTATATGGAAAGATAGCTGGATTTAAGGTGAAGTAACCATCAATTATCTTGAAGGAATGCGATAAATACCAATGCATATACATTTAAAACTTGAAAATTGACAGTAATACTTAACCAAGAAGCAATGAAAATCAGTAAACGGTATTCGAATGTATTTTGAATATTGTCAGGTGGAAATTGAACCGAAATAAAAACTCATTTAGTGTTAAAACATTACTCATTCAGTAAGGCGCATCTTTTTTTTCAGGCTTATTTGATATCATTTAATCAGAAAAAATAGTTTCTCGTAGAATTTACATGAATACGTTCATCAATATTTCCTTATGATTATTGTATTCATAATATATGACCAATAAACGAACAAGCTATAGTAAATTTGTTTTAGCGAAAGGTACCCAATTCATTCGAAAACAATGAACCTAACCTTAATCAACTTGAAACATCAGATTTTTCTAGAAGTGGTCGGTTGAAAAAATTGAATTAATTGGTTTTTATGCGTTTGTCATTGTGAAATAGCCCTGATAATTTTGTGAAACATTCGTAGGGGTTTTATGAGAGTTGTCACAAAACTAAACATCTTCATCGAAACTGCCGTAAGGCACCCTGAGTGCAGTGATAAAACTCAAATTGTTCTTCGAGAACTTCAAACAATATTCATATCGTCGAAAGTTTTCGCCTGGTAATTGAAAACAAATCTGCATACTACTTAAGGAAGAACTTATTGCTATTACTGCTCTTTCGAATTTCCACAACAAAAAGCGAGTTGAATCTATCCAGAACATTCAATGCAAAGATTCATTGAGAATATTGGATCATATGTGAAGTGGGGCACTCTTATCCATTGCTGTATTTTCGAGAACAATCAAAGCAACCGTCGTCACAATTGTGTATTAGCTTTCACAAACTGCAGAAATGCAGGAACTCATGTTTCAGTTAATAGTTCAGATACTTGATCCATTGCTCGCACAAGTTTCGACTTTTGAGGGTTGACGTTCGTCAGCTGGTTAACGGAACGAACAATTTTAGAACAATTTTAGAACAATTTTAGAACAAAAATTTAGAACTTGTAGTAAGGAAGTTACAAAATGGATATTATTTCAACTGCAGAATACTTGAACTCTTATATGTATATTGATACAATTACACCACGATATACCCAATCGAAAGGGAAGTTGAAGTAATTTGCCGCAGATTCATATGGAGAAATTCAATCGATGTGTAGGTGACACTGTGAAACCAAACCACAAGGAAAAATTCTATGAAATAACCATCTCGTGTTGTCTGTTCCCTTGTTCTGTGAAATGTAGCCGCAGTCCCAACGCCACTTGCGTTAGAAATGGGTGGTAAACAAAGTTTCATCGTGTTCGTCACGCCTTACCGTATTCAACTTCTGTTCGGCAGATGTCATACTTCTGACGTTTTGTTTTTGGAAGGTATGGAATCACTGATAATTAATGGCAATGCCAGGTCAATTGAATTAGTATATAATTCATACCATCAAAGGTATTCAAATATAATATAATAATAATAATAATAATAATAATTTGTCTTTATTCATATTGAAATTTTACAACACATTCAAATCAAATTTAACATTATGAAAGGGCGGAATTCAGTCGCCCCTATCCGGAGATAATGGCAACTGCTCTTACATCCAACCCATAACACCATCATTATGTATGTTCCAGGAATTAAAAAATCAAAACTAAATATTTTATTTTTCCCTATGAATCTCAACAATCGAGTACCTTTCATATTACAATATAATAATAACATAGGAATGAATAGAAACATTAGCTCAATTGTTGACAAAAGAATATTTGGGGGGGAAACTAAGTTGAGAAGCTAAGTGGAGGCAACTAGGGGTAAAGTCATCTGAAAAAATATACTTTAGCATTCATTTGGTACATAACAGCAGAAATTAGAATATATTATAAAAACTACCCTCAAGCAACATTTTTTTCAGCGAGTTTTTGAATTTTGATTCAGTCATGACTTTCATTGGGTCAGGGATTGCATTGTACATTTTTGGAGCATTATATAGAAATGATCGTTGGTAGAGTGATGTATGATGCCTTGGCATAAAAGGCAATTACGAAGACTTTATCTTTGTAATATTTCCGGTATGTCAGGTTTGAAACAAGAGGAACAAGAAGCATAGAAAATATGGAAATCCAATAATCGCAATATTTACTAATCAACTTGACTCGAATAATATGTCTCTCCTTTTCAATAAATATATGTAAACTAATCAGATCAGGGGGTCAGGTGCCTTCTTTAGAAGAGGTTTCAGGGCCGGGGACGGTCTTTCCGGGAGCAGGCAGACTTCAGAAAGAGAGGACCAGGTTCCATTATGGCGGGAAGGCCAGTGAGACAGAGCCAGCCTCTCCGAAGCCTGAGCCGGCAAAAAAGGTATATGACAGGTGAAAAGACCCCGCCGGAGAGAATGGCCAGGGGGAGCAAGACAGAATCACCCGCAAGACCAAATAGAGTGGGCCACATGTCTCTCCCAGAGGTCCGGCCTTCTAGTCCTCATGGAGGGGATTTCAAGCACCCGCAGGCCCCGAACCCATATTGAAGCCTGACAAAAGGAAGAAGCAGGTGGTCGTTCTGTCGAATAGGCCGAGCAGGAAAATCACACAGATAGAAGCAAGGAGTCTTCGGCTGGATCTGGTGCGGGAGATGCTCATGGAGAGTACAAAGGAACTGGCCAAGCACAGCAGCTGCCGTAACAGAACTCTGGATTGGTTGAGTCAGGATGGTTCCTGATCTCGGTGTAGTGGCTGCTGATAAGCTGGTAGCCGCTGGTGTGGAAGGAAAGTCTCATTCACAGTAATGAGTGGAACTGAGGCATATGGCCGGAGGTGATAGGCTTCTGGATAAAGAGCTAGGAGCTGAACCCAGAAGAGGTGCGTTGAATGATGTATCTCCAAAAGCACGCACTGAGCGTGGTTATTTCGAAGCACCTGGAGATGAGAGGCGGACCAGGGGGGAGGTGGCACCTCATCTTCAGGGTTAGCCGGAAGATAGCTGAACTACTTGATGAATCAGGCTGGTAGCTGTACTTCGAGCTGGATGACGGTTTGGGGTGCAGCTGCTGCTTTCTCTAGGCCGGGCACCTCCGGGCGGGCCGAGGAGAAGTAGGCCTGCCTCTGTCATCCATGAAGTCGACATGGATCAGATGAGGGTTGGTCAAGTCAACTTGCAACACAGCCGGGATGCATCAGCGGTACTGCTGCAAATCTTGACAAAACGTCTTGCAGATTTGATACGGATACAGGTCAGAAATAAAGGGACTGACAGAGGCCAGCTTCGAGACACTGAACAGAGCTGCAGAGGTAGGAAATTCGAAGAGTTGCATCGTGGTGTCAAAGAACCTCAAGGCGTCGGCAATGCAGGTGCAGAGTGCAGAGTGTAAAATCAAGGTTACTGTAGCTAGTGTGTTCCTCCCATCACACCAAAGTGAAACTCAAGGATGACAAAATTGGACACCTATACACAAGGTCTTTCAGGCTTCATAGGGGTCTCACAGGACCTAACATCCCCCGTGTCTCTTGAGAGCGCAGCCGCCACGGTAAGTAAAGTGGTGGAGCAGGGAGCTTCACCACCTGAAAATGGTAGCCAGGCGACAACACCGCAAGGCGGTCGGAACGGGGCGGGACGACGATTGGAATAACTTTCGGAAAGCGAGACGAAACTTCGAACGAGAATTCCAGTGAAGTAAAAGGGACATCTTGCAGACATACTCCGAGGAAAATGACTCTCTACCAGAGGCTGCCAGACTGACCAAGATACTGAGCAGTGAGATGAAGGGCACAATTGGATCGCTTAAAAGACGACATGAAACTTCATCAACTCACGACATCCAGTCAGAAAGTCCTCGAGCACCTACTGGAAATTCATTTTTCCAGTCAGGTGGGTAATAACCAGTACCGAGAAGAAACAGAAAAGAATGTACGGAGCCATCACCGAAGAGGAAGTCACGGAGGAGACCATTCGGTTGGCAGTAAATAAGTTGAGGGCCAGCCTGGCAATAGGATATGCACCAAAGGTCTGGAGAACAGCTAAAGTGGTCTTCATCCCAAAATCGGGAAAAAGAGGCTACACTCAGGTAAAGGACTTCAGACCCATTAGCATCACATCTTTTCTGTTGAAGGCCCTGGAAAAGAATCTGGTAGTAGAAGTACTGAAAATGCTTCTAGGAGAATCAACATGCATACTGCATTGGAAGGTCTACAGGAACAGCACTCCACGCGGTAGTGCAAAGAGTGGAAAAGAAGCTACATTAAAAGGAACGAGCACTCGTCTTCGACGTGAAAGGTGCCTTCGACAAGGCAAGAACAGACGTCATCTGCAATGCGCTGTAGACAGAGGACCTACCCACGCTGATTAATTAGATGGCAACGGCCATCGGGTGAACGAAGGTGGCAGTGTCTCTGGGAGAGAACCAGGCGGACATCGGGGTGAGGGGCGGTTGCCCGCAAGGTATCTATCTCTCCCCTCGCCTGTGGTGTCTGGTTATGGACAAGCTTCTCAGGAGACTAGCCTCCAATGGTTCAACAGGTAGATGCTTGAATAAAATCCATATCAAAATTGTACTAAAACAGTTTCCCATACGATTTTCACAAATAATGGGTTAACAAAACCTCGCCACTTAGTAATATTATTTTCTTGGGCAGGAATGAGGTAGTAGTCACATGGTGAAACACGTGTAGCAATGTTGTTAACCCATTGTTAGTGACAATTGTACAGGAAACTGTACTGGACATATTTTGTCACTTTTGATTTGATATTGTACAATAACAGTTTTTCTTCACCCCTTTATGAGACATTTCTCCAAATGGTAAAACAGTTTGTTTCCAATTTTGTCGGTAGGTTCATAATCAAGCTTATTCCTTACCGTCTAAACAATTTTAGCCAAACCAGTTCTCATATCCTTGACGTGTTTCACTCCTTATCTTGTATCTAGCTTGAATTGATGACAAATAATAATATTCTTTAGTTAATTTTCAAGAGTGACCGTTATCAGACGGTTGAAATATCGCAATTTGCATGTTTATATCGTAATGCTATTTTTTATGCAGTCTCGGACGAAACAGACAAAATATTTCCAACAAAAACAAAGAGGTGACGGGTCAATGATGACTCTGTCGAATTATTAGAATGCATTAATGGTGAAATGCCACATTTCTGATAGGCAACTCGTGCTAGTTGATGGACTCACTATATTGTTTTCAAAACCGTTGATATAGAAAGATATCAGAGGTCAAACAATATAAGTTTATAGAGCGTGAAAAATATTTTTTGCAATCATGACTTGAAATATATTGTGTATGTGATACAGAGTTGTATCGCCTATGAGCAATTATATTTTTGGTGAAGATCATTTGAAGGTCTCTCGACCATTGGGAGCGAAGAGCTGCGAACTGCCAATCGTGCGGCGATGCACATCGTCCATTGTTTCAGTATTCATCCGGACACGTAGTGGGGGAGATGGCTTTTCGGAAAGGGTTTTTTGATTACTTCGATGAAGAATTTGATTTGTCATCGTATCAGGAACAGGCGATATCGACGAAGGCGGAAAATGTGGGTGAATCCCATTTACGCAAAAAAAAAGAGTCCGGTGAATGTTCTCATTTGTGGCATGTTCTACAAATCGACGATGACCACCACTTTTGTCATGAGGAATGGTTGGTCCCACAAATATTTTCTTTCTCAAAAAAGCAGAATTAACCTTTCACAGTCCATTTGTGTGCCTTTTTACGCACTAGATTGCAATCAAATCCCAACAGAACGGGATCTGTTTGCATTTCACAGCTAGTTGGAAGAAAACTGACGAACGCGGTCCCTTACCCTACCGATCCATGTGTTTGGATTGTTCGTGCGTTGTCGTCCGAATTCTGATGAATTGATGTCGCAGCTTTCCGCTCCTAGTGGAGTAACTTTAGCTTTGGTTCCGACAGGGTTCTGTAAAGTATATTTTCAAGAATATTGTCATTGAAACTCAGCAACATTCAGAAAAGCAAGTCTTTGACGAAACAACACTAATTCGATAGTATGGCAATTGAAAGGTGTTGTGAATATTGAATATTACTTAGAAACACTAAAAATCGTTTAGTTGAAATGGAGGGTGAAGCATTTGAGTAGTACCCAAAATTTTAAAACGCAACCCCTATCATGTAATACCTATCTGAAGTTAACACTCCGCACGAAACAAATACTCGTGATGAAACATTTTCCTTTTTTGTTTTATATTTTACAACATATTGATAATATTGTTGTCAGAAAATATTCACAGAAAATAATCGATGTGTTCACCATTGTTCCCTGAAATAAATAAAAGTCGATAACTGCATTATTGTCTCATATTCATTAAAATTTCACGAGTGATTTAACAAGGACCCATCAAAAGAAACCAAGCGATGTCAAATCTAACGATTGCGGTTACCACTTGATTGCTCAATCTACCGTCTGCTTTGCGGGATGTTTCACGTATTTCCATCTATTTCTCCCTCCTGAGTTTGAGTCTGCAGATATACAATCCCTCTTTTACAAGACCGATGTTTACTTTTGGATTTTTCATCATTCAGTTCGTGAAGAACATATTCATCTAATGATATTGAAATTGTGGGAAACAAAATTTGAATCTGACGTAATTGAGAAAACTTTTTTGTGAACAAAACCTTCTTTAGACGTATCACATAACTACACTATTGTGAAATGAAACTTCCACAAATGGCGCTTAAGGGTGACTTACACAATACTTCTTATGAATTATAGATCGGGCGTCAGATTTCCCTAGTTATCTTCCAGATTATCGGTCATCAATCAAATGGGGGAATCCAAAAGTCACAAAGTATAACAGTATTGATGACAGCTTTGATTTTATCAACTTCCATCTGAATACCGTTTGCTAGATGGATGTTTGAGAGTTAATTTGGTTCTAATCTCTTAACAAACGTTTGGTAAGATGTATTGCGTTTCTTGATGAACTTTTCGTTACTGATTTATTTCATATAAACCTGAAAGGCATTTCTTTCTTACGTTCTCAACAGAATTCTAGAACTGAATTGTTTCCTGAAAAATAGGATGGATAAAGTAACTTATGAAGAAGTTCAACAGTACAATTCATTGAAATCATTATAAATCCTCGCAAAAACCATCTTAGCAGTAATCATTGGCATAACTACGTTGATTTCATTTTGGGGTCGGCAAATCTGATCATTACAAAGGGTTATAAGAGCGCATATGTGGTAGTCTCGAATCGGTAGTTCACCTCTGAAATGGTCAGCAAAACCGGGACTTTAGAACAAGGATACTAAAATCAGAAAGAGAACGGAGTTTTCAGTGATCTTGAAGCGCCGATTTTAGGTAACTCTGAGAGAGGGCTTCGACTATTATGCTCTTGAAAGTTCAGTTCCGTCTTTAGTGTAGTATCGCATACCCTCAATAGTTTGTACGGGTATGTTCAATAATGATATGGAAATCATGTATACTTTTAAGACCTACGGAGAATTCCAGCCACAAGAAATAATATGAATAAATTTCTCATCAGTCGCATGTAAAACCAAAGTGGATTACACCCACAAATACATAACGCTCATCGGGTGATCTATACATTTACATTTACTATAAAAAGCTTATTCACATTGAAACACTGTTTCTGTTAGTCATCAACATGATATCTTTATACCTTATTCGACCTTTTCGACCAAACTCGAGCTGAAATTCAGCGACAGTCTAGTTTAGTGGCAACGCTGGGCAGAGGTCACAATATTTTCGTTGCGGGATTTCAAATCGATGAAACATGGAAATACAATAGGTTCAAGAAGGTGGAATGAGGTGCGACGATATCATATTTATTCTTCGCATGAAAAGTAATAAAGCAGTGATATCCAAAAATAATAGGGTCATAAGTCTGCGAATTTTTTTGTTTTCATTTCAATGCTTCCATTGTTCAACCGCTTCCCGCCTTCATCATCACCAATTGCATTGCAAAAGGAATTCCCTCATTAGGTCAGTGCATTTTCAACTTGGTTTCTTTCGATTTTATTCCAAAATTGCACACCTGCTGTCAGAGAAGCTTGCGGTTCAATATTTTTCCTGCTCCCACTGTTTTGAATTGTTCATTTCATATTTGAAACCTATAAGATAATGGCTCATTTTGAATACACCGCGGGCATGTGACGTCACAAGACAACTGTCAATCAACCTGCTGGACAAACAAAGCGTACTTCCATAAGCAACAATGGTAATTTAATGAGAATATGATCGTAATTATGAAGAAATTACGGGTTTACCCTTAGTGTACCTGACATATACAAATGTCTATATATTGCAATCTATATTCATTATTCTTCCTGCTTGCAAAGAAATTGTATATGAAATGGCTGATAAATGTGATTATTTCAACACCTTGTCTATGGATATCCAGAAGAAATATTTAGAGAAACGGAAGGAAAGTGAGGGATGTGATCCTTATTCATTGAAATTTGGGGAATGTAGTAATGCTGTGAAATACTTTCCTTAAAGTTTCAAGACATGTTGTATGACATCATAAACTATTTTGTATATGAGAGTGCATGCACAGAAGACTTCGAAGGCTATAAAAGTTTGGATTCATACAATATGTTTATATCTAAATGGATTAGAGGGATTGAAGTGAAGCTTGTGAAAAGAATACTGAAAATGTACTTTGATAAATAATAATTTTGAAAGAACAGATTTAGGGTATGTTATATAAGGCTCTACAAAATTATAAACCACAACCATTTTTTCATATGGCAATCCTGTATAAAAAAGGCATTTAGATGTGTTATGCTTTAAAATTTCCAATGTGAATGATTAAGTCTGCAAAGTTTCCCGGAGATGATGGATCTCACGATAACAATTCTGCAACTCGAAATCAATATCGGGACATAGGTGTTCACCAGAGTTTTGTGCATGTTCCACTTCTTCAACTGGTTAATTTATATCATTCAGAGTTTGATTTTGCCCATCAATAATATTCAAGTTTTGAACAGCTGGATTATTCACACAAAGAATCATCATCAATTTTATCCATATCAACTGGAATACTTGCGATCTCATTTTTATCACGCTGCTCCCTACGATACAATCTCTGAATACTTTGAACTGCATTGATAATTGTTTTGAAGCCAAGTAATTGCGGTACCCAGTCCATATTGTCAACATCTTTGAGTGCACTTGGCTTGCCTGAAATGAAAAAAAATAAATAAAATTATGTTGCCTATGTTTCCTAGATTCTTTGAAAATATCTCCTACAAAATGTTTTGAACACACCGTTGCCCATTCCAACTTATAAGAAGTTAAATTCTGCTTTTCTAGTTGCCTGAATCCATAATTCACATCTCTTTTCAGCAAGAGGATCCATATTTTTTTTATTGTCGAAAATAGAAGGGAATCGATGGAATGT
>JAVJAQ010000581.1:0-19410 GCA_032362365.1 Zygogramma bicolorata
GTGCCGATGAGAACTTATGCTCCCAAAAACTCCCGAAATACGCTAGGAGAGTTCTAGGACCGGGATCTCGGTCCCAGAACTCTCTTATACATACTACTATGCGCGGTTCCACTTATCAGATATATAGTAACAGACCATGGCGGCATTAAATGAATTATCATAAATAAGGGTATTCCCATCCATTCGAAAATGGGCTTTTCTCTCGGTTGGCAAATAAAGATTCTGAGAATTTATTAAGTCTTAAGATCCCCACTAATGAGGTGTACACACCAACGTAGTTATACAAAATAAGCTAACCATGAGACGCAGGTAACTATGTCTCCCACACGGAAAATACTGCCAATATTTCAGTAATCATATAATTGCTTATTTGTATCAATCCTCGTAAAACATATCTGCGACTTATGAGATATTTATTGGTATGTTGAACGCAAACATTAAAACCAAGCTATTATTCATAGGCATAGACGAATAACATTCACAAAGAATGGAAGTAATGACATTGGTTAGGACAGCTTGTCTATTCGCTATGCCTAGCAAATAACTAACTTTAGCCATTTAAATGTACCTTGTATTTCTTCTAGAAATTTCAATTCTCAAGCAATGAATGTTATTTTGAAAATAATTCAATAATCATTTTGTTCGAGTATTATCAAAACTTCAATGCAGTCTTCTCCATCAACATTTCAAATAGTCCTTTTCGTTTATTAAATCATCTGCAGTTTCAAACCAGCCACGATAGCGAACAAAGCTAAGGTTTTCAATTGTTCCTTTAGGCACACAAAGCACTGGCGGAATACGAGAAAATATGCAAGGAGCAAGGCCGACAATTCACGATAATAACGCAAAATGTAGATGGGCTACATTCGAGAGCAGGCTCAAAGAACGTTATAGAGCTGCACGGAGCGCTACATAAGGTAAAATGTACGAAATGTAGATACATAGACGACAACTACGATAACCCTATTTGTGAAGCTTTGAGAGGAAGGGGGTGAGTTCTATACAATTTATGGAATCGCATTTGAAGCTTCCGGAACTATATGAAATCATGAATATTTGTGTTTTGTATCATATTTTGAATTACAGAGATCCTGCTGCGAAAGATCATAACCTTCCAATGATAGACAAAAAAGATCTTCCAAAGTGTAGAAAGTGCCAGCAACTAGTTAGGCCACATATAGTATGGTTCGGAGAAAACTTGGATCCAGATGTAATGAGAAAATCCAGTAAGTGTATTATTCCATGCATAACCGAAGAATATCCTTGCTGGAACATTCAAAAAAATGGATGCTCAGCATACCTTTTTTTGTACAATGTTCAACTGTACTCCATATGAAAAATCATTCATTCACGACTGTAACTCGACAGATCGGGAAAACCTTTGCCTAAGTTTTCATTCTAATTCATACATATGCATTCCTCAAAATAAACGATTGACTAGGCGTTCTTACAAAGCAATCACCATAAATGAATGAGAATTTCATCGAGCGCAAAAATAATGTCTTTAAGACGATGTAGTTGGCGCAAAGAGGTTGTTTCTCGGCCCATGACCTTGGATCCTCCTAAGGTGCAGATAATTTTCTTTCCAGAATTTTGCTTTGTCTCATTGTACGTTGTTCTTAAGAAATGGCATGCGTAGGTAGAAACAAGGTCTACTTACTGAAGGACTTCGGTCGCAATCGATGAAATTTTGATATAAAATGCCATTTACCATCACGAATGATCTTAAAAATAGCCATATGACGTTAGAATTCGAATATAATATTGAAAGATCCTCTGTAGTGTTGTGTCCATCGACCATACATGGAACGACACTGATTTTACCATAATCTCCGGAAAAATCACATGTATGGGACATAAGAATGATAGTCAATAATATCTGGATAGCACTTGCTCATTCTGAAACACCATTTGCTGCTTGTGTACTGAGAATGTCAAAATGCCATATAGGTAGGTTTATATATATATATATATATATATATATATATATATATATATATATATTGCTCTCTGGAACTTCCGGTTGAACTGCGTCTAGAATTTTTCTTCTTTCGACGTTTCGACTCCCACTTTCAAGACTTTCTTGTGACTTGGTGGCGAGGCCTAAGTCTCCTCAACCCCCAGCACTCATCTTGACAGAGTGAAGATTGTGGTTTTGTAGATAGAGGGATGGTATTTATACTGTATGAGAATCCGACGTTGTTGAAACTGTCGGACTGTATACAGGTCTGGTTTGAGAAGGATTGATCAATGGATTTGTTTGAAGGGATAATGATGGTTTCCAGGAATTGGGGAGCCTATGTGAGTCGTCTCGTCGCTTGAGGCATTGAGGGCTTTTTTCAATTTCTATTGCTTCGCGAATGATTCTGGCGTGGAGTGTTTTTTCTGTGGCAATGATTTTCGTGTTGTTGAAGTCAATTTTGTGTCCGGTTTCGTAGTGGTGTTTGAAGAGAGTCGATGTCATGTCCGATTTACTCACGCTAGTTCGTGCTCGTAGGACCTGTTTGATACTCGTCGGTTCGTCTGTCCTATATATGTTCCCGGGCAGTCGTGGCAAGGAATTTCATATATTCCTTGTGATTCGTTGGGTATTGTATCTTCAGGTGAGCGCAGGAAAGAGGATATTTGATTGTTTCCTGCGCTCACCTAAAGATACACTGCCCACCAAAATCACCAGGAATATATGAAATTCCTTGCCACGACTGCCCGGGAATATATAGGACAGACGAACCAACGAGTTCCAACAGGTCCTACGAGCACGAACTAGCAGTACGTAATTCGGACATGACATCGACTCTCTTCAAACACCACCACGAAACCGGACACAAAAGTGACTACAACAATACGAAGACCATTGCCACAGCAAAAACAATCCACGCCAGAATCATTCATGAAGCAACAGAAATTGAAAAACACCCTCAATGCCTCAACAAACGATACGAAGGCTCCCCAATTCGATACGATACGAAGGCTCCCCAATTCCTGGAAACCATTATTATCCCTTCGAACCAATCCATTAATTAATCCTTCTCCAACCAGACCTGTATACAGTCCGACAGTTTCAACAACGTCGGATACCCATCCCTCTATCCCCACAAAACCACAATCTTCACTCTGTCAAGATGAGAGCTGGGGGTTGAGGAGACTTAGGCCTCGCCACCACGTCAAGAAGTCTTGAGAATGGCTCCAAAGTGGGAGTCGAAACGTCGAAAGAAGAAAAATTCTAGACGCAGTTCAACCGGAAGTTCCAGAGAGCATATATATATATATATATATATATATATATATATATATATATATATATATATATATATATGAATTTTTGTCCCATAAAGAAAATGCAGAAAAATACTATTGACAATTGTAGCATTTTGACATTACAAGTTTCCATGGACTTGTGAACACAAATTAATTTTACAATTACTTTTCCGATACAAAAATATCTGACAATTGACCCCTTCGTTCCAGGAGACCTTGTGGAAAGTTGCGACATGTGTTTGGTGATTGGTACGTCCTCTGTAGTCTATCCCGCTGCTATGTTCGCACCCCGAGTTGCCGAAAGGGAAAAACCGGTGGCCGAATTCAATCTCAACGAAGAACCAGCCGATGATCAGTTCACTTTCCATTTTCCAGGAAAATGCGGAGAAACACTACCTAGAGCACTTGGTATCACCCCACAATAGCTGCAAAAAATCAAATTTGTTACTGATGATATAAAAATTGATCCATACAAACGATTGAATAGTTACAGAAGATAAATCGAGTGATATTCTATCAGATTACGTATCGATTGGATATATAATAATGTAATGGCGAATGAAACGATATCTTATCTTTGTAGAATTTATTGTTATTGAATATATATATATATATATATATATATATATATATATATATATATATATATATATATATATATATATGGGTTAATCCGGTGAATTGGGGACTGGGGTTACTTTCAGACAAAAGGATATATTGATTGTACGTACAAATAAATTGCACTGAAGGAATGATTTTCATTTCACGACCTAGCATCTCAATAAAACTGTCCCCTAATACTTGTAAAGTGAATTTGATTTTTCCCTTCGTCGACTTAGTACGTACTTATTTTTGAAGTAAGAAATGACAATTTCTTGGGACAATGTATCAAAAAAGAGATAAATTGAGGTAGAGAAAAGAATAATAAATTATATTCGTATAAAAGTTCCTCACAGGCATGTCATGGGTTTGGTCAGTTTCAGATTTAATTCAGGGAATTCTTTTTCATTTTACATATTTCCAGGAGGTTATTTTTTTTCCTTCGCTTGGAGCGTTACATTCATTTTCATTGAAAAGTACCTAAAAAACTTCATATTTCTCCACAAATAATTGTTTTTCTGCAATATTTCCTTCGAGATTTCCTTTGAACTAGGTGAATCTCTCACTCTCCATCTGAATACTGAATATTTTTCTCAGATAGGTATGTACTCATTCTTATTTCTGTTTATATATGTGAAGAGCTTCGCCTTGCCTTTTTTGAGAACTGGTGGTAATTCTTGTTGGGCAGGTGCCACGTGGTCGTTAATTCAACTCGAAAAAAATAATATAGAATTTTGTTCTTCAATCTAATAAAAAATTGTTCATTTCCGTTCACCAGCTGACGAACGTGAACCCTCAGAAGTCGAAACTTGTGCGAGCAATTGATCAACGAGGCCTTACCTTTTAACGTGCGATTACTCAGCACGATGGCCCGCGGGGAATCGAACCCCGGTCTTCAGCTTGAAAGGCGAATGTGCTAACCTCTACTATATCGAGAACCGCAACCTGAATATTAACACCACATTACTAGTTACCTATATATCAGAATACCAATTCAGTATATGCCTGAAATAAATTTTCACCAACAGAATATATGGAATATTTCAATGAGCCTGAATACAAACAAGGCATATGGATTTGATGGAATCCCAGCAATTATTCTTAAAGTGTGTGCCCCCGAATTGACACCAGTACTTTGCTAATTATTCAACCTTTCGTATAACTTGTGGCTCTTCTTAAGTCCTGAAAAATAGCCAGAGTTCAGCCAGTGAAAAATGGAAGAAAACTCAAACCTTGTAGTTATATGGACCAATTGCATTGCTTTCTATCGTTTCCAAAGTTATGGAAAAAGCAATCAATATGAAGCTTATCAAATATCTAGAGAAATCAGGAATAATTCATGATCGACAATACGGATTTCGCCATCAAAGACCAATCAGTTACTTATTGGCGTATGTTTCACATATTTGGCAGCATTCCATCGAAAAATTCGAAGTAACGTTAGCTGTTGCATTCGACATTTCGAAAGCGTTCGATACAGTTCTCCTATCTAAACTGCTGTCTCGTGGTTTACCTCCTCAGTCGTGTGCTTTATTGGAGAGTTTTTTGTCTGATAGGTCTCTTCTATCTGGTTGTTGATGTAGTATCTTCTGATATTCTCTCAATGAATGCAGGTGTTCCACCCACAGAGAGTACAGAGAAACAAAAATACAGAAAGGGATTAGCGTCAGTAGTATTAAGGATGACTGGGCGAAAATATTAGAATGTGGTAAAATCAACTTGATGGAATTTGATTAAATTTTGTCCATTCTCAAAGCGAGCCGATCTATCTTTATCCATTATTCAGAAGTCAGGAGTAACTTTTTCTACTAAGTCAAGTATCTCGTTGCTAAGAATTACAATCAGTAATAGTCTTTCATAGGAAAACCATGTGGTATCGATCGCTGAAGGTGCTTCCCAGATGGTTGGATCTATATCACGTACAAAGAAATATACTTCACTTCTCAGCTTCTTATGATCTACAGGACAGTATAAAAAATTTTTAATGTGGGGGGCTCGGCACAAAAACATTCATTGATGATATTTGATTCTATTCAGAGAAAAGCCATCCGTCTTTTTGGTAATTCTTTGCTCACGGACTGGCTCACTTGGAAGACTTAGAAGAGATAGAAGAAAGTTTTGAAATTGGTGACAGAATATGAAATCGACCAATCAACTTCTGAATTTCAATGTGAAACTTTTTCGAATGTAGGTTGTCAGAAGTGAAATACAATTTTTCACAAAATTTGTTGAATAAGCAGTTTTGGAATATAATTGTTCCCTACCAAATTCTGAACTGGAATTGGTGATATATTCGTACATGTGATATTTTCGTTGATGTTCAAGAATACGGACGAAACTATTACAAAATAAATTCGGAAGGGAGATTAATATCGGGTGCACGAAACAAATGTAAATTAAATCAACCGTAGAAAATTGATCTGTTTTTGCGTTATGCCAGGGTTAAACATATCCATATCAATTTACGTTAGCACTATAATTATAATATATACCGATTCCGTAATTTAGCTTACAGTCTGATTCGAAATTGGAAACTTGGTGGGGGCCTAGAGGAGGGTAGTTTGTTAAAAATACTACTCTGCTTCTATTTGCTTACACAAACACACCTCATATATTTCCAACTGTTGCTATTATGATCTAGCGCAGGGATCACCAATTAGATTGGCTCGGGGTCTGTTTTAAGAAATGAAATGACCATCGCGGTCCTCACGACATTTTATAGAAACAATATTTATTAAACAAATGTAATTAATTACAGAAATAACAAAGGTATTTTTACATATCAATGAGAAAAATGACATTTTTTGTTGCGGACTATCTGTCTGAAGTTTGGAGTAATATTGGTGCAAGCTATTGACATTAAATCCTGGAGATGTTCATCTGTGAGGCGAGATCGAAATCTCATCTTCGAAAATGCTGCTTCACGAGCATATGTTGACCCAAACAAAGTAAGAAGGTTCAAAGCTAATTTTTGTAGTTCTGGATATTTATTACCACACACAAATTTTATCCAGAATTCTTCACTGGAAACTTCCGCATGTTTGTGTTTTAAAACTGTGTTTCCCTGAAAATCGATCATTTCCATGTGCAAAGTAGCTTTATCACTCTCGAAAACAATTGCAGCTTCGTTGCTCCATTCACCATCAGGATACAGAGAGTATATGCTGCTGAGGATTTCTACAACATTCTCTACTTTCTTGAAATCTGCGAACCTGTTTTTAAATTCTTATTCAAAATCCGTAATGAACGTTTTGTATTGGCCGACGTCAATCTCAATTCTGCTGATTATTTTATTAAAATTGGGGAAGTGTAAGCATTCATCACCAAGATCATTAATAAAGAGATCGAGTTTTCGCGAAAAACTTTTTACTTCTGACATGAGCTCCCATACAAGCTTTCCATTGCCTTGAAGTTTAAGGTTCAGGTCATTGATATGTTTAAAAATATCCGTCAAGAAAGCAATGGCAGCTACATTTTCTTTTTCTTCCTTCTTCTTTTGCTGTATTCTCGTGGTCCGCACAAAATGGGTCGGCGGTCCAGATGCGGACCGAGGTCCGCCATTTGGCGACCCTTGATCTAGCGTTAATAGACGGGATATCAGGTTTGAATGAAAAAAATTGTTCACATATACCTACTATCATTCCATGTAACTCGTACAACTGAACTCCATATTCAGATCGTAATTCGGTTGACTAATTTTGATGCTATAAATGGTAAGATCGTCTGATTTGAATAATTGCCGGAGGTGCGTGGAACATACTTCATGAACACACAAACCAACAGATAAAGTTTGCTCGGGCCAACATGCTTCGAATTGATAACTCAAATGTCATCGAAACGATGGAGCTTGTAAATGAGAGACGTAAAATCTGACTCATTTTACGATCTGAGATGGCGTCATTGGCATGCGGAGAGATGTCTCTGACGAGGAAGATATCTCCCAATGAGAATTAATACTCGTACCACTTAGATACAAGTTTTGGATGGCTTCATGGAAAATGAACGATGAGATTGGAACCTCTGGTGTAAAAGTTGAAAACTTTTCCCAGAAATCAATTACCTCAACACCAAACTGATATTTTTGCACTCGACGCGCGTTTCGCTAATAAGGTTAGCATCTTCAGGAGAAGAAGATGCCAATCTTGTTAGCGAAACGCGCGTCGAGTGCAAAAATATCAGTTTGGTGTTAGGGTAATTGATCTCTAGGAAAAGTTTTCATGGAAAACACAATTTTTTAAAAATTGTGTTCATTCTTTTATCTCCGAACGAGGGCAGTTATTCCATAATTCACCCCTAGAGGCTATTTGTGTGTCTTTCTTCATATCATTATCGTAACGAGTTGGCTAATGTATATGTCATGGATAAAATAGAGCAACATGTGCTCCCAGGCAAATAGTCTTATTATAGGTGTCATTAACATCTGGAAACAACAAAAAAAGGAGTCAATGCCTAGTCTTGTCAAATCCAGAGGAGTTGCAGATAACAGGGATATATTCTATGACATTTCTGTCCATGCTTTCTCACACATTAATATTTCAATGACAAAACTTGTTCTATATGAATCATAATAGTAATGATTGTGATACTTGATAAAAAAGTGAAACTTTCTTCAACAGAGTTCAATTTCCCGAACATCAAACTGAAATCACTTGTTTTCGACGCGCCAGTGGTTGAGTTGATATTGTTACGTCCTAGCGCCGGCCCTGACCATATCGTAAACGCAAGGCGAGGAATCGCGTAGTAGCGGACGTCATTTTCCTAGAAACCGTAATGCCGCCTAGAGAATTCGAGACGCGTGAAGTTGGCAGCCAAATTCTCAGCTGCAATTTCCGAAACCTTCCGAAGACACAGTGGCGTCGACATAAAAGGGGTACATATTAAATTTCAATATTAAACACCAAAATATTCCGTCTTGTATGAAAAATGATGTATAAAATCGACATATGGGGTCGAGAACACTCGCACCCCCTGTAGAAGGGGTGGCTGCTGGAAAAATAATCTAAAATAGGTGATTTCAACATGACGCGTATCGACTGTCAAGACGAAAAAGCATACAAAGTATGTAAAATGATGCGAAAAATCGATTTATGGGGTCGAGAACACTCGCACCCCCTGCAGAAGGGGTGGCTGCTGAAAAATTAATTTAAACTAGGTGATTTTAACATGACGCGCATCGACTGTCAAGACGAAAATGCATACAAAGTATGTAAAATGATGCTAAAAATCGATTTATGTGGTCGAGAACACTCGCACCCCCTGCACACATACCCCCTGTTTGGCACACTGACCGACAAGGGACTTATCATAATCCAATAGTAATTCAATTGGGAGAGTCTATTCTTGTGCGGTCCCTAGTCAAAATCAGCCCTTGCGTAGACTGTAAATGATGCGAAAAATCGTTTAATTGGGTTGGATCACTCGAAAAATACTGCAAATGTATATATGAATGCGTTTTATTGCATATCTGTTTACAATATAACAGAATAAAATAATTCTTGTATCCCCATCAAGACTGTATATGTCATTTTAGATCTAGCGAAATATAGTTAATGGAATAAGATTTCAAATTTGTTTTATTCAATTTTCGAACAAATTTCTTGCATCCTATTTCCGTCAGTTCACTCGCTCGAACGAGATCGTTTTCCATTGGTGGAAGATTCTCATCTATTTTCAATAAAGTGGTTCTGTAATATATATTTTTCGTTTCATAATATTCAGAAATGGGATCTTTCCATCAGAGTATAGTGAAAGAAATAATGACGAGTTCTTTTATAGCAGGTTAACCTGGTTTCTTTACACTCGTTAGAATTTTTCCCGGATTTCTTCGGTCCAAGTGGAAGAGAAACTGACATGTTCATTGAAAACAGGTGAAATATTTGAATGAACTTGTGAATTTCACTCTCCGATGTTGTTCTTCGTTCCAAAACATCAAGCAGTTGGGATCTTCCCCGTTATAGTGCTCATTTGAACAAGATTTCCTTTATCAGGAAAAGAGAAACCGACAAGTTCATTG
This sequence comes from Zygogramma bicolorata, assembly GCA_032362365.1. Classification (NCBI taxonomy): domain Eukaryota; kingdom Metazoa; phylum Arthropoda; class Insecta; order Coleoptera; family Chrysomelidae; genus Zygogramma; species Zygogramma bicolorata. The sequence continues at coordinate 9,872 of JAVJAQ010000581.1, forward strand.
AAAGTAGGTTTAACCTATTTTCAATGAACTTGTGAGTTTTTCTTCGTTCTTCGTTTCAAAACATTCAGCAGTTGGGATCTTTCCCGTTATAGTGCTCATTTGAACAAGATTTCCTTTATCAGGAAAAGAGAAACCGACAAGTTCATTGAAAGTAGGTTTAACCTATTTTCAATGAACTTGTGAGTTTTTCTTCGTTCTTCGTTTCAAAACATTCAGCAGTTGGGATCTTCCCCGTTATAGTGCTCATTTGAACAAGATTTCCTCTATCAGGAAAAGAGAAACTGACAAGGTTTAACCTACTTTCAATGAACTTGTGAGTTTTTCTTCGTTCTTCGTTTCAAAACATTCAGCAGTTGGGGACAAGTTCATTAAAAGAAGATATACTTTCAATGAATTGGTAACTTTCTCTTTCTGATTTTCTTGTTCATTCCAAAACTTAGAAAATGGGATATTTTCAGTCTCATAATAACATATACTGTCAATAATGAGGATTAGATAAATAGAAAACAAAATTTTGTAAACATAACACTTAACTCAATATGACATATATGAAAAAAATATTCTATATACATTTCAAGAACACAAAGTAATGAAAAAAACAGAAATGGCAAATTCAGTATCACATAATTTTTGATAGATAATCATGGAGATCACATAAAATACAGGTAACTGGGCTTGATGACCGTGGTCTTGGATTTTGATATTCGTAGCTATCCAGAACAACTGCGGTAGCCATCTTTGGACGGCTGTGATAACAGTCGAAAGCTACGGACATCAAAATCTTTATTTTACTTATTTCATCGCGTACACAGTAGATTGTCAGAAAATATACATTTAAAAGAGAGAGATATGAATTTATCTTGATCTACATAAACTATAGTGAGATCATATAATAAACAAAAATTTAATAACATAGTTTTGAATGAAATAAATGAAAAAATTGTATTCGATCTTTGGTATAAAATAAATAAATAAGAATAACATATACACTGGGGATCACAGTTAATATAAAAGAAAATCATATAAAATTCTATTATTTTGATCTACAAACCAATACAATAATAAACATATTGTGTTGATAACCGCGTTGAGTTGTGTAAGATACACCAATATGTGTATAGTATTTTGTTGATGTTTGAGTTTCAGTTTCGACGTAGGTTCTGTTCATTATCAAATCTTGTGGAAATTCATTTTTCCACTAAATTCATTGTTTCGAAATTTATCAATTGCTTGGTTCTTTTCATAACCAGCAATGAACTATTTCCTCACTTCTTCAATTTTTGCAAAACATAACGTGAAAGCAGATTTAGGTATGGCCAATTCGCACGAAAAAAAGGAGGAAGTATATAGGTACAGCTCATTCCATCCAGCCTTGCACAAACTCAGCTAATTTTCCTGTTGCACACTGGTAGTGCAAACCATAGCGAAAGAGAAAACACCTACTAGGAATGAGTTTCAATACAGTGAACACATATAATAGGTGTTTTTGCATCTTACTATACTTCACAGTGATTGCTCGGCATATACGTCGTTAGTTCTGTGCCAAGATGGATTGGATAATTTGTATGTACCGGGAGCATCTCGTTGCACCCACATTTCGTAACACCCACAATGCGTTATACCCTCATTTCGATACTCCTACATTATGTAATCCCCACATTTCATAACACCCACACTCTCCGAACATACCCGAATGATGCGCTGTTGCCAAATTCATCCTTCTTTTAGGTTAGGTTAGTTAGGTTAAGTTAGATTGGGTTAACAGAAAATTGCAGAATATCCGGTAAATTTTGCAACAGTGCATCATTCGGGTATGTTCGGAGAGTGTGAGTGTTACGAAATGTGGGGATAACGGAATGTAGGTGCATCGAAATGTGGGTATTACGCATTGTGGGTGTTACGAAATGTGGGTGTTACGAAATGTGGGTGCAACGCAGCGCACCCTATGTACCACGTTCAATCATAGAATTTTTTATTAATGTTCCTTTTAGATCCTAGCATCTTTGTACTAGGATAACTGATCCCAATAAAAAAGGTTCAAAATGAATAATAATTCTGGCAGGGTAGACACATTTTTCTCTCGATGAAGTAACTTTCACCGAATTTATTACAGTTATGGTGAAGGAATCTTCTACAACAATAACATTGAATTGCTTCAGTTTCCGACACGTTTCGGGTGCAAATCAGACACTTTGCTGAAACATCATCAGACTGTTCCAAAATCAGTTTTTTCCTGTATTCAATAAAATCGCAAATATCGTGGAGATTGTTGCCATTTACTAATCTTTCAAAAAAATCAAGGATGATGGGACCGCAATTGTAGCCATCCTGTTGTAGGTAGTGATCTACTTGAGAAATTGTGAAATTTTTCAATAGATGCTCATTATGATGTGAATCATACACCTCTTGAAATTTCAAAAATCTCGTCAAATACATGTTTGCATTTTTTTCAATCCTTTTGAAAGGATCCAACAAAGTGAAAGTTTCCTGCTTATAATCGATCACAACCAGACATAAATGGTTCCTACTTACTAATAAGGGCATTACCAACATGTCTTTTTTTATTCTCAACTTGTCTAACAAGTAAGCGGAGTACTCCCCTTCGTTGAGAATAGTTGAAGTAAATTGTTCCGGAATAACCTGGTATTTATTGCCAGTGTTGAGTAAATTGAGGAGAATATCAACTATGAAATTTGACAGCCAACTATTTGGGTTCAAAGTCATGTAATCATCTACTACACCTCTTTTTATGATAACGTCTTCCATTTTCCCGAACAGTGCTATAGTGTACTTCCTCAGGCTAGGTTTAGAACTATAATAGTCAACATCATTCACAAGCCCATTATCAAGAAATGATACTTCTGTTAGGCATCTCCATTTTCTATTCTCATCAAATATCAAAATTGAGGAGAACTGGAAGGTGATGAAACAAATAGAATTCCTTGAGCTTTGGCAACATTCCTCTGAAGAATTTGTTATTTCTATAGATCCTTTTCACATGGATACCTTCGTAGGTGAAGATGACAAGGTCACGCCAAGGTCTGTTAACAATTTCAAGTAAACTTCGTATTTGAAAATTGAAGTTATGAGACGTTTTCAGTTTTCCGGCTTTATCCAAAAAATCAAGTTTCTCATTTTTTGGAATCTCGTTTCGAATACTATAAGGACACTTGATTTCTACAATACCATCATTGTTGACGAGACCATCTGGCGAACCACCCAAAAATGGAAAAAATCTATGAACGAAAAGTCCGCATGGTCGAACTTCATTCTTAGTGAGTTCAGTATACTTTCTGATAGCAATATTTTCATTGTCAATTCCATGCATTATAGCAGGTGTGTTTAATTTGATATCAGAAAGTATGTTTTTAACAATGTTCATTTTCACCACAGAACTTTTTGCCTTACATATCCTGCCGAAGTTGGAAGCAGTAACACGTTTTTTTCTTTCCTCAAACCATCGAGGTGTGTTTCTTTGTTTTCTGGTACTAATTTCAATTTCAGCAATATTCTCAGATTCATTTTCCAACCCTCTGAGAAAGCTTGAGCACATTTGTTGATAACGAAATATTCGCAGGCAGAACTAACAATTGAAAGATCCTCTGTAAGTTCTATTCAAGTTGGTGTCACAATTTTGATGAATCCATTTGTGACAGAAATCACACGCTACCCACTGAGCAGTCACATCTAGGCTACCAGAACCGAAATATAAACATTGTCCAGAAATGTGCTCAGCTTCATCAGTACATGCATCAACAATTTCTTCAGAAATATGCGTAACTTCAGGATTTTTATTTGGTTCATTCGAAGGCTTTACTACGAATGCCTTCAGGTATGTTCCAGAAAAATGATTTGTTACATTTTTTCTCTCCCTGTTCCAAGTTTCTTGAGAAGAATGTTCGTCAGTTGGATCAATGATGCGTTTCTGACGTGGTTTAGTGAGACGCGACTTTGGTATTTCAAGAGAGGTTTCTTTGAATACCGACAAAACATTCTCCCTAGATTTTCTTAAGAATCTGGAACATTTAAGGTTTTTGTTTCCACACAATATATTCGTTTTCAAATTACCGAAGTAATTTTCAACATATGTATTGCTAACTCGTGTGTTATCATCTTCAAACATCATTCCTGTCCACAGAGGACAGAATGCCATATACCGTAAAAGGGCTTTGATGAATTCTCTACTATGAAATGGATTCTTTTCTCTATCACTCACATGTGAATCAGATGAATAGATAGGTACTCGACTGGAAAAATGTTTGAAGAAAGGGCTTGATTTGAATAATCCATCATTTGAATTGTGTCCTAGGTCTATTTCCACTTTCATATTGCTCTCTAAAAGCTCTGGCGCCTCATCATTATGCTTACACATTTCGATCAATAATTTTTGAGCTTGCTCAAAATCTTTATTCGAGGTTGAAGCTGTCAAAATAACTATCACATAATCAAACCATTTTTCAATATCTTTCATTTCCCTCAAATTTATGGCCATGGCAAAGACATCTTTCAAAAAGCTTATCACCTCTCCACTTGCAAAATTTTCATTTATTTCCCTGATCACAATTTTGATGAAATGTGCACAACATAAATGAATCCCAATAAATGCATCTGGCAACTGATTTTGTTGAGTTACCGCTAAATATGCCATGTCAAGGTATTCTAACAAAGTTTTTCTGTTGCATGCTTTGGTGATGGCGTGTATATTGGCGTAACTAAAATCGGTCACCACTGCATGAAATAGAGGCCATTTTTTATTTTCTTCGCAGAACGTACGAAAATCATTAAATATCTTAAAAATGTTAGCTGCACTATGCTCACTAGTTACCATCTCAAAAATGGGGCAAATTCTATCGAAAGGGTTAAGTACAACAGCAGAGTACAATAAAATTCGTTTAGAGTTTCGTAATGGTTTACGAACAATGCTGCCTGTGGCGTCAAAATAAATGATAGGACCATTAGTACGAACACTTTTTTCCAAAATCAGCAGCTGTTCAAAACTATAAATTTTCACTGCAACAGGTAAGGCAACATCTTTTACATACTCACTGTGTTCTATTTGCATCTTCATCAAATCTATTAAATCATTTTCATCTCTATCCCAATAAGCCAAAGCTTCAGATTTTATTTCACGTAGAGTAGGATCTGATTTAATGGTTTGAAGGTTGCCCGATACAATAAGTGCATTATTTGCACTGATAACAGATTTTCTCTAATATTGAGAAGGCTTGACATGTAGTGAGCTCTTTTTCAGTAATTTTCTCTCTACACCTCTGACTGCTGAAGCAATGGCTTGTTGGTGATAGAAATCACGAGAGGTACTATACACCTCGACGGTGGGAAATTCGATGAAGATTTTGAATTTTTTACATCCCAGATGTTTACATTTTGCATATATGCTAATTTTCTTCCTTGAATATTTTACAAACTTGAAGACGATGACACAAGTGTTGTTCATAAATTTATTAATACGATTTCGGAAATAATAAGGGTAATGCTCTGTAATTAACTCATTATTTCCGTAAATTAACCGCCATGTATCGTTGTCTATTTGGAAAGAACCTTCGAAAAATGTGCAACTTCTGAAATAGCTTGTTGGTAAATAGTTGTCCTGTTTAGAACCAACAGGTAGAATCGGATCATCAGCAAGCCCAGTAGATAGATATAAAAGGGGTTTTGGTATGTTAAAACTTTCCGGTGTGACATCCTCATATTTGCACAATCGAGAAGTATCTTCTATACCGGAGGAGGTCATGCCAGAAATTTTTGGCGAATATGAGGACGAAATATTATCCTTATTCTCGAAAAATATATTGGAACCTTTGGTAAAATCGAAGATATCCGGACTGTCATTCTTCTCTATACACGAATTTGTTGATTTTTCTAAACCTGCCGAAATATAATTACTTTCTGCCTCACGAATGAGTGATGATGATTTAGATTCAGGCCTCTGGTTCACATCCTTCGGAGTAGAACAGTTGACGATTTTGGGAAAAGTGTTCAAATCACACTCGACAAAATCAGAAGATGATGTAAACTCGAGGGATTCATTTTTACAAACATTTTCTTTGAAAAATTCATTTTTTGAATTTTCATCTGAAAAAGAAGAAATTGGAAGGCATGGGCATGGGAATGAAATGACATCGACGTTAGTAAGAAATTTATCACCTCTCAAACATTTTATATACTTGTGGTAATAATAGTATAGCTTTTTTTATTCCTGTCACCTCTACTACTTCTACCGAATAATTTACATAAATGATCGTAAACAGGATTGTCCACTCTGTAGAATTTCAAATTCTGCCAGTCATTCACGGAATTCATTGCCCCGATGATAGAATTTTTCGACGGCAATTGGGTTTTCTCAATCTTGGTATTTCTATGGATTTTTCGAAAAACATCTGAAGGATATTTTATTCCTCTAACTTTTCGCGATTTGCAAATTTTTACTACGTCATTGAAGAACGGGTCGTTCGATTTCATATTTTTCAACGAATGAAAACTGCATTTCTCATCTACCTCAATGATACATGAAAAAATTCGGCCAAGAATAGATTCATTTGATTTGCACTCCATTTTCATGCTGAATCCAAATTTGACTCAAAACAAATTCTCACCGAACAGAACCACGTACCGTGTAACGAAAACTGAATATAAGATAAACACACCTCTAATATCGTAGTATCTTACACAACTGAAGACTCGTGGCTACAGCTACGACAGTTTGTTGTAACAGTGTTGTCATATATGTATTGGAATCTAGAAAGTTTCGTTTGTTATTGTTTTGTTTGAAGTTTGATCAACACAGACTTGCGACTGAAAAAGTTTTTCATCGAGAAAGCAATGAAATTTTCAGTAATATTATAGGAATTTCAAAAATGCAGGATTTTGAGAGACGGATGGAAAGCTTTCGCGTAATTTGAAATATTTTAGCAATTGTCGAAATAACTCTTGGCAACCCTGTGTAAATGACAAGGTATTTCCATAGACATTACAACTGACGGACAGGCCCTAAGAGAGAAGACTGCGGAATGAGCAGGATAGAATACTTCAAGTATGATTAATATGCATCCTTATTTAGCAGATAAAGAGAGGATGTGGAGGATAGAGTGATTCAAATTATAGACATTATAACAAACAGACTGGCCCTAATAGAGAGAGGATTGCGGAATGATCAGAATAGAATACTTCAAGTATAACCTCTAAGCGCATTCATTGCTCAATGTAACAGAGTAAGAGAGGTTATGAAGAATAGAGTAATTTAAGTATAGAATTATCCCTCTGTCCTTCACAATATCACTTCAATTATGTGGAAAACTGTCATTAAGGCTAGTCCATTAGTTGTAATGTCTGTGATTTAAATATAAATTATCAATCTGTCAGCAACATATTAATTTGGTATGGCTATGGGCTCACCACTTTTTCCGATACTTAGAGCCAGTTTTTCAATACAGGAATAAATGAGTTATCTGTCAGACTGATGAAAGAAATGAGAAGGTGTGCGTGAGTAATGTTTGGCAGTGACAAGGATGAAAACTGTTGGTTATTTTTATCTGATAGATATCTTGCATTGAAAAACCGGTCCTAAGTAATATAAATATGGAGTATTTCGGGGATATCATTTCTTATAAAGTTATACGAATGGTCCAGAGGTGTGGTGGTGATATGTCGATGATGTATTTGCTAAATTGAGTCATGATCAACATGAACTTGACGCATTTTTGGAACATATTAGCAAAAAGGAACCAACTATACAGTTCACTCAGAAACAGAAAATAACAATGAACTTCCATTTCTAGATGTTATGATGAAGAAATCAACACGTCTTATAGACACAAGTGTATATAGAAAGAAAACACATACAAACAGATATCTTCACTGCACCTCAAAAAAGGTATAATAAAATACCTTTATGATAGAATAAAAATTGTATGTAACTCACAAGGAAATATCAATGAAGAGATTAACTTCATAAAAACGGTATTGAAAGGAATAACACAACAGAAAACATAACAAATTGCATTTATGAAATTCCTTGTTCATGCGGTCGAAACTATATCAGTCAAACGTCTCGACCTATGAAATTGTGAACACACGATGTACATCAGAAACAGACTGATAGGTGATTCAGGATTATCAGAGCAAATTCTTACTGCCGATGAAGATCACTCAGTACAATTGAATGGCACTAAAATGGTCGCAGAGAGAGCAATGATAGAAAACAAAAATCGAAGGCATCTCTATGAATTCGCTTGATTTTTTTTAGATAATTTTTTTGGCAGCCACCCCTTCTGCAGAGGGTGCGAGTGTTCTCGACCCCATAAATCGATTTTTCACATCATTTTACATACTTTGTATGCATTTTCGTCTTGACAGTCGATGCGCGTCATGTTAAAATCACCTAGTTTAAATTAATTTTTCAGCAGCCACCCCTTCTGCAGGGGGTGCGAGTGTTCTCGACCCCATAAATCGATTTTTCGCATCATTTTACATACTATGTATGCATTTTCGTCTTGACAGTCGATGCGCGTCATGTTAAAATCACCTAGTTTAAATTAATTTTTCAGCAGCCACCCCTTCTGCAGGGGGTGCGAGTGTTCTCGACCCCATAAATCGATTTTTCGCATCATTTTACATACTATGTATGCATTTTCGTCTTGACAGTCGATGCGCGTCATGTTAAAATCACCTAGTTCAAATTAATTTTTCAGCAGCCACCCCTTCTCCAGGGGGTGCAAATGTTCTCGACCCGATAAATCGATTTTTCGCATCATATTACATACTTTGTATGCATTTTCGTCTTGACAGTCGATGCGCGTCATGTTAAAATCACCTAGTTCAAATTAATTAATTTTTATACAAGACGGAATATTTTGGTGTTTTAATATTGAAATTTAATATGTACCCCTTTTATGTCTACGCCACTGTGTCTTCGGAAGGTTTCGGAAATTGCAGCTGAGAATTTGGCTGCCAACTTCACGTCGGTCGAAAAAACTTATTTCCGCCTTTCAAAGTTTATGTCAATTTTTCACTGTCATTTCCTATAAAGCAAAACTCATCTGTCGAAGTTATTTTTGTTCAATGGATGGCTTTCGATATTTCCGGTTATTTTGGTATTTCTGATTATGACGTCAAGGACAGGTTAACTTGGGATACAGGTTTCACCATGGACCTGAAATGACGTCACACGTCAATGTCAACTCATGGAGGATTCGGGCTTAACAAATGTGACACCGATTGTTCGCATAACTCGGCCATGGCGTGAAATCATATTTTTGTGACATTGAAGTTAATTATTTCCTTTTCAGAAACCACCAAATTCGAGAAGTAATCATGGATCTATGGGACTGAGATTTCATTGCAGATCAGTGGTTGAATAGAAATAACCAAAATACGAACGATCTATTTCAACGTATGGAACTTTGCTCTGATTTAATCTTCATAACTAGAATACTAGTTTGAATCAACTATATTGTTCAGGAAATGAATGTTTTCTTGCAATGAATACCGTAAAGTTATACCGCTTTCTTATACTTATTCAC